>BLSH010151895.1:1181421-1191921 GCA_018402905.1 Glandirana rugosa | reverse complement strand
ATATGCAGCTATAGTAATGTTTTTATAGTTGGTTATTACAATGCCATCTTGTGGTTCTTTTGGATATTACACCTTTCTATTGTATTTTCTAAGTGTGTACCTCCCATCCTCTGTGAGCTAATTTCCTCTTCCTAGTTCACTCTACTCTGTAACTTCCTGTTCCTGGTGCACTCTGCTATTCTAGTTCCTCTTCCTGTGTCCTCTCTCTCATGAGGTAAAGAATATGGCTACATGCTAGAAGGCCTCACTCAATCTACTCGCATCCTAGGACACATTACTATGTTTTGACCTGCAGTTACCATCTTTCGACCATCTGTCACATTTGTTGTATGCTGTACCTGCTATTCCAATGAATAAACGCTCATGGAAGAAATCGGTATTGGTGAGTCACTATCTGATGAGAACTGTCTGCGGTGATCATATCTGCTTATACAGGCCAGGCATAGAGGTCTCAACAAGGGATAAGTTGCCATTACAACAGTTAGGAGTCAGAATAGTATTCCATGAGAATCAGGAGATTGTCCTTCCCACATTCAGAGCAGCAGGATCCGGGGGGGGTTCACCTGCTGGATGTAGGAGAGGCATTGAAGGAATACCTCCGGGTAACGGCCACCTTAGGCGCTCGGAATATCTTTTCTGCTGTACTCTGGTAAGAGCAGAGAACGGGCCTTATCCAGGACGATAGCGTCTTGGATCGTCCAGGTGATCCAGCAAGCATATAGGGCGAAGGGGATGGCTCCTCCGGAGGCGGTGACTGCCCATTCCACCAGAGGACTGGCGGCATCCTGGGCGGCCGCACGGCATGTGGCCCTGGAAGTTATCTACAGGGCGGCTTCATGGACCGCCATCAATACGTTCATGTCACATTATTGTGTCGAACCAGCTTCCTTGTTCTCTGTGAACTTTGGTTGTGCTGTCTTGTCAATTGATGGTGCAAATTAAAGTCCTTTGTGTGTAAAGCATACCCTCCCGTGTGGTTCTGGCTAGTTATTTCCCACACGTAGGCTGCCATGGAGTCTGTCAGGAAAACGGAAAATTTACTATCAGATACTTACCGTAATTTTCCTTTCCTGATGGACTCCATGGCAGACGGAGTCCCCACCCATGGAGTAAGGAGTAGGCTAGTTATGGAACACGGTCTCTAGCCGGTAGCTCACATTTATGGGATTAGGGGTCCTATAGCGTTGGAGAGGAGGCGGGGTTAACCCACACGTAGGCTGCCATGGAGTCCATCAGGAAAGGAAAATTACGGTAAGTATCTGATAGTAAATTTTCAGTTTTTTCACCAGTAGCCCATGAAGAAAGATTTTCTACAAGAAATTTTTGACTCAGCTCTTTCCTATTTGAATAAGACCCTAGCGGTCCCAGTGGATGCTGTCCCGGTCTTTAAACACGCCATGAATTAGAAGTGGGAAACCCTCTTTTAGGCATCATTCTCTGCAGCTCTGCAGCCTGTGATGGCTGTTGTAGGAGTGTGCCAAGCCCTTAAGGTCTGGACAAGCAGATGCTCCATGCCTGAGTCTAATCTAAAAGATTCTGCTATTTGGAAGCTTCTGAAAGATTTCCAAAGAGCCATGAGCTTCTCAGTGGATGGCTTGAAGGATTCTATAAGGCAGCTTTCATGAGTGGACACTATGAAGCCCATTGAGAGGCTGTCTTTTGAGGGCAGAGGCCTACTCGGACCATTCTTGGACGGGTACATCCAGGAGGTCACTGTTGTGCAGTGTACTCTATTACCTCTCAAACAGAAGGCAAAGGTTACAGATTGGAAGCTAGCAATTCCATCAGAGTCCACGAGGAGTTCCTTTCATAAGCAACCAGCATTGGGCCCCAAATGAAAGCCCACACCCAAATTTTTTAAGAACTGGAACCCCACGCCCTCCAGCCCTGGAGACAAATCCTTTTCTCTCTCAAGGCCCTTGGGGGGGGGGGGGGTTAGCCTAGGGGCCTTTGATCACTTTGACTTAAGATATTTCAGTTGACTGAGTCCTTAGCATTGTGTGCAGGGGATACAAACTGGAATCTCTCAGTTTTCCCCCTTCACACTTTATACACTCAAGTGCTTAAGGCATTTATTTCTGTAACTGGCACCTGTGCCAGCGATGGAGATGTCTCAAGGCTTTTACTCCAACTAATTTGCTGGTTGAAAGCTGAAGAGTGGGACATTTTGAGTGAAGAGTGAAACAGTTTTGCTTTTGACTGCTGGTGGTTGCTGTTTTTGCAGTTTAATTTATTTATTTATTTTTTGGCTTTTTCCTTGCAGCTTTTTAACAGATTTTCTGTTACTTTTTAAATAGCTTTTTTTTCTTTCCTTCCTTCAGACTACTAATTAAGGAGAGTGGTTAACTGGTCACAGGTGATACAGGTCCTATATAACTCTTTGTAGAACTCATTCTGAGCTTGCTCATCCTTGCGCTTGTCATGCAATCTTTTTGCTTGCTGGAACTCTGACAAAGTGGAACTTGACTAAGTGGCGAGTTAAAAACCAGAGTTTATAACAGGAGTCTTCAAACCTGTAAGTAACTTCTGAAATTTTCTGTTATTAGTGTTGTTGTATCAGGGAAAATGTGTGCTAGCAAGATTGAAGGTTTTGTACAGTGCACAGTGTGCCTCATGTATGCAACAATGGAGCAACAGCTCCAGGATGGATATCGCTGCGGCAGATGTGAGCAGGTTGCCCTTCTGGAAGCTCGCATTAGAGATCTGGAGGAGCGAATTGCAACACTGGGCAGAACTGACAACCTTGATAGGGGTCCTCTGCTCACTGAGCAGGTGGCTAGTAGGGTTAATGGGGAGGGCGGAGGGGTAAGTCAACATTATAAGGTAGGTAGATGGGTTAATACAGTTAGAGGGAGTGGTAGGGGCTCACAGAAAAGGAAGGCCAGCCCTGGGTTTGAGCACCCTAACAGATTTGCCAAGTTGATTGAAGATGTGGGAGTGGCAAATTCAGAGGTGGCAACCCTATATGTCACTGCCCCCCCTAACAGCCGGGAGAGCAGCCCATCTAGTAGGGATGGTAAGGGTAGTGCAGGTAGGCCTAGGCAGTTGGTGGTAATTGGGAATTCTATAATCAGAAGGACTGATAGAATAATTTGTCACCAGGATCGCCTGAACCAAACATTTTGCTGTCTGTCTGGTGCCAGGGTTCGGCATGTGGTGGACCGGGTTGATAAATTACTGGGAGGGGCTGGGCATGACCCAGTTGTCTTAGTCCACGTTGGAACCAATGAGAGAATATATTGAAGGTGAGGCTCCTTAAGAATTAATTTAAAGAATTAGGTTGCAAGTTGAAGGGAAGGACCTCCAAGGCGATATGCTCTGAAATATTTCCTGTGCCATGTGCAACACAGGAACGGCAGGGGGAGATTAGAGCCCTGAATGCATGGCTACACCTGGTGTAAGGAGGAGGGCTTTGGGTTTTTAGAGCACTGGGCTGTCTTTTCATTGGGGTACAACCTATATGCTAAAGATGGTTTGCACCTAAATGGAAGGGGGTCTGTTGTGCTGGGGGAGAGGTTTATGGGAAGGCTGGAGGAGTATTTAAACTAGGATTGATGGAGGAGGGTGAATTAGATTATAATGGGGTAGACAGGTCAGATAGGGATCAGCCCATGTTGGTGGGTGGAATAGGGAAAGATAGAGGGAGGTCTATGGAAGATGATATGAAGGTTCCCATGTTACAATCAACCATTGGAAATGGTACTGTTTGTACTAAAATAAAAAATATGGAACATACATGTGCAAAATGTGACTTAAAGTGTTTGTTCATCAATGACAGAAGTCTGCCAAGAAAAATAAGTGAGTTGAAAGCTCTAGTGAATAAGGAGAACTATGATTTGATTGGTATTGCTGAATCTAGGCTTGATTCTTCACATGATTGGGCTATTAATATTCCTGGCTATGCTCTCTTTCGGAAAGACAGGGTAAAACGGAGTGGTGGTGGTGTCTGTCTCTATGTGAGAAGTGATCTCAAAGCGAGTGTAAAAGAGGACCTAGTTGATGGAGAGTGTGGTGAGTCTGAAGCATTATAGGTAAATCTGTATATGGGTGTGCACACTACAAAGGTTATCATTGGAGTTTGTTCTAGACCTCCCAGTGTTAAAGAAGAGGTGGAGACTCAGCTTCTTGCACAGATGGAAAGAGCTGCAAGGGATGGGACCGTGATAGTAATGGGGGATTTTAATTATCCAGAAATTAACTGGAGTAATGGCACTGCTGGGACAGTTAAAGGGCAAAAATTTATAAACCTATTACAGGACAATTTTATAGTCCAGTTTATTGAGGCCCCAACTAGGAATGATGCTTTGCTGGACCTGGTAATCTCAAACCACGCAGAGCTTATTACCAATATTCATATAAAAGAACATCTGTGTAGCAGTGACCATAACATGATTTCATTTAATGTAAGCTGCAAGCATCAAACACATACGGGAAAGATAAAAACACCTAACTTTATGAAAGCAAATTTTACAAGGATGAGGGCTGCTCTCCAGGACTTAGACTGGGAGGGAATATTCGCATCGATGAACACAGAACAGAAATGGGAATTTTTCAAAAAGTACGTATGCGAACTCACTGCAAAGTATATTCCCATGGGTAATAAGTTTAAAAGGCTAAAAATAAAACCTATCTGGCTCACAGCCAAAGTTAAAAAAAAGTTATAAATGATAAGAAAATAGCATTTAAAAAATATAAAAATGAAGGAACACTATCATCTTTTAAATGTTACAAAGAATATAACAGAATGTAAAAGGGAGGAAACAAAAAATCTAAACGGACGACATAATGCAAAAGATAGTAGGACAAACCCCTAAAAATTCTTCAAGTATATTAATAGTAAAAGGGTCAGGTCGGAGCATGTAGGCCCATTACAAAATAATCTAGAGTGGGTGACTGGGGACAAAGAGAAGGCAAACTTATTAAATACTTTCTTCAGCTCTGTGTATACAAACGAGCATGGAGGAGCTCATGTCCATAATGGGGGTGGTAGTGACACAGCCCCCAAATTATCCACAATGGCTCAAAAGTGAAATGGTCCAGAAGTATTTAGACAGAATAAAGGTGGATAAAGCCCCTGGATGAGATGGCTTCCACCCATGGATCCTAAAAGAATTGAGCTCGGTTATTTCAAAGCAATTGTATCAAATTTTTAGGGACTCCTTAATGACTGGAATAGTACCACTGGATTGGCGTAGGGCCAATGTGGTGCCCATATTTAAAAAGGGATCAAAGTCTTTACCAAGTAACTATAGACCTGTTAGTTTAACTTATATAGTTGGGAAGATACTGGAGAGTTTAATAAAAGACCACATAGATGAATTCTTGTTGGAAAAAAATGTTTTAAACAACAGACAGCATGGATTCATGAAAGACAGAAGCTGTCAAACAAACCTGATTTCTTTTTATGAGGAAGTAAAAGCTTGGACAGAGGGGTGGCTGTGGACGTGGTATACTTGGATTTTGCTAAAGCGTTTGACACATTTCTCCACAAATGGCTAATGTATAGGTAGCGTCTACAGGCTTGGAAAGATCAGTTTGTGAATGGATAGAAAATTGGATAAAGACCAAATACAGAGAGTAGTGGTTAAAGATTCTTACTCTGAATGGTCTAGAGTTGTCAGTGGTGTACCCCAAGGTTCAGTGTTGGGGCCCTTACTTTTCAATATATTTATAAATGATATAGGGTCTGGGATTAAAGGTACAATTTCAATGTTTACAGATGATGCCAAGCTATGCAATGGAATAGCGCTCTTACAGGATGTCTCCAACTTATAAGCAGACCTCAATGCACTGTGTAATTGGGCGACTATGTGGAAAATGAGGTTTAATGTTCATAAATGTAAAGATATGCACTTGGGGGCCAAGAATATGCATGCATCATACATACTAGGGGGAGTACAACTGGGGGAATCCATAGTGGAGAAGGATCTGGGGATTTTGGTAGATCATAAACGGAATAATGGCATTCAATGCCAAGTTGTGGTTTCCAAAGCGAGCAAAATCCTTTCTTGTATTAACCACTTACCAACCGGAAGGTTTTGCAGCTTTAGGACCAGAGCACTTTTTGCGATTCGGCGCTGCGTCGCTTTGACTGACAATTGCGCGGTCGTGCGACGTTGTACCCAAACAAAATTTGTGTCCTTTTTTTCCCCACAAATAGAGCTTTCTTTTGGTGGTATTTGATTGCCTCTGCGTCATTTCTTATCGCCGCTATAAACAAAAGAAGAGCGACCATTTTGCAAAAAAACCCAAATTTCTTACTTTTTGCTAAAATTCAAATCCAAAGAAAAAAATATAAAAAAACATTTTTTTTCACCGTTTTTGGCCGAATTATATAATTCCTCATATTTGCGATAAAAAAAATCGCAATCGGCGTTTATTGATTGGTTTGCGCAAAAGTGGCTGCGTTTACGGATGGTGAGAATTCATTTCTGGGGTTTTTATTTATTTATTTTTTTTACTAGTAATGGCGGCGATCTGCGATTTTTAGCGGTAATGCGATATTGGGGGGGACATGTCGGAACATTTTGACACTTTTTTGGGACCAATGACATTTATTCAGCGATCAGAAATTTAAATGTCCACTGATTACTGTATAAATGTCATTGGCAGTGAAGGGGTTAACCTGCAGGGGGAGAGCTAGGGGTTAATAGTGTTCCCTGGGTGTGTTCTTACTGTGGGGGGGTTGGGCTAACATGGGCATGAGAGATCTAACTGATCCCAGTGACAGGGATCAGTAGATCTCTCATGCCCCACTGACAGGGCGGGGAACCGCCGTGTTTACATCAGCGGTTCCCCGTTCTTTTCCCTGTAGCCGCTCATCGCGCGCGTGCCCCCTGGTGGCCAAATGCGAATCGCCGCTTATTTACGGCGATTCACGCAGGGCTCCCCGACTGCCGCCGTGAAAAGGCGGCGCGCGGTCGGGAAGCTGTTAAGAGGGGTATGGACTCCAGAGAGAGAGACATCATTTTGCCCCTGCACAAATCATTAAAGAGACCTCATCTGAAATATGCAGTTCAGTTTTGGGCACCAGTTCTCAAAAAGGATATCGGGGAAATGGAGAAAGTGCAGAGAAGGGCAACAAAACTAATAAGAGGCATGGAGGAACTCAGCTATGAGGAAAGATTGGTTGAACCGAATTTATTCTCTCTTGAAAAGAGGAGATTAAGAGGGGATATGATCAACATGTACAAATACATAAGTGGTCCATATAGTGAACTTGGTGTTGAGTTATTCACTTTAAGGTTTTACGTCACCCACATCAAAAAGTGCATGAAAATTAAAATTATGGCTTGAAATTTATACTGATTGACCTTAGTATTTCTGGTGAGCCTCAGTGTGTGCACAATCTACATGCGGTGACACTGGTGGAGGATTTTTTCCAGGCTTGATACGATATTGGTCCGGGATCACTTGACTGAACTATTTTAGAGACAATTTTTTCTTATAAGAATTGTCCATGGTTTCGGACTAATTTAGCACATGCACTTTGTACACAGTGTTTGTTTTATATGGGACTCTGCTAATTTCTAATTTTTATGCACTTTTTGATGTGGATGCGCTGCTGAAAGCATTGTTTCACAGGTTTTCCATTTATGCACAGCACAGTAGATTGCTTTAAACAAGGCCTGGATTCTTTACTAAATGTACATAACATAACTGGCTACTAACATTTATAGGTAAATTTGATCCAGGGAATATCCGATTGGCTCTCGGGGGATCAGGAAGGAATTTTTTCCCCGCTATAGCAAATTGGATCAGGCTTTGCAGGGGGGAGGGGGTTTGCCTTCCTCTGGATCAACTGTGGGTGAAGGATTGTGTATATGAGATTTAATGGTTATTTATATATATATATATATATATATACACCCTGTTCCAAATTATTATGCCAATGATATTTTTCTCATTTACCTAAATAATTGATGTAAATAACAGTCAGCATAATTCTCATGTTATCAACTATTAAGAGTACAATTCCAATTTTATTCGAACAAACCTCCTAATGATAACAGTATTTTTTTTTCAAAATAAAAAACTTACAATGCACTGTTCCAAATTATTACGCACAGTAAGTTTCAAAACACTTTATAGGTTGTAAAGAACTGAAAATTGTCATTTGTTGTGTTTGCAGCATATTTACTAAAATCAAAAGCTATTTCAATCAAACTTTAAACAACATTTTAACTTTTTAAACATTTTAACAGGTCACGTTACATTTTAACATAGGACCCATTATTTGATAGCAGCTTCACAAGTCTTGCATCCATTGAACTTATGAGTTTTTGGACAGTTTCTGCCTGAATTTGTTTTCAAGATGTCAGAATAGCCTCCCAGAGCTGCTGTTTGGATGTAAACTGCCTCCCACCCTCATAGATCTTTTGCTTGAGGATGCTCCAAAGGTTCTCAATAGGATTGAGGTCAGGGGAGGATGGAGGCCACACCATGACTTTCTCTCCTTTTATCCCCATAGCAGCCATTGGTGCAGAGGTATTCTTTGCAGCATTAGATGGTGTATTGTCATGCATGAAGATGATTTTATTACGGAAAGCATAGTTCTTCCTTCTGTACCAGGGAAGGAAGTGGTCAGTCAGGAACTCCACATACTTTGCAGAGGTCATCTTTACACCTTCGGGGACCCTAAAGGGGCCGACCAGCTCTCTTCCCATGATTCCGGCCCAAAACATGACTCCACCACCGCCTTGCTGACGTCGCAGCCTTGTTGGAACAGGGTGGCCGTCCACCAACCATCCACTACTCCATCCATCTAGACCATCCAGGGTTGCACGGCACTCATCAGTGAAAAGGACTGTTTGAAAATTAGTCTTCATGTATTTTTCTGCCCAATGCAGCCGTTTCTGCTTGTGAGCATTGGTTAGCGGTGGCCGAATGGAAGGTTTACGCACAGTTGCAAGATTCTGGAGGACTCTACACCTTGATGTCCGTGGGACTCCAGAGGCACCAGCAGCTTCAAATATCTGTTTGATGCTACGTAATGGTGTTTTAGCAGCTGCTCTCTTGATCCGATGCATGGATCTGGCAGAAATCTTCCTCAATGTGCCTTTATCTGCACAAACCTGTCTGTGCTCTGAATCGGCCACAAATCTCTTAACAGTGCGATGATCACCCTTAAGTTTTCGTGAAATATCTAATGTTTTCATACCTCGTCCAAGGCATTGAACTATTTCACTCTTTTCGGCAGCAGAGAGATCCTTTTCCTTCCCCATATTGCTTGAAAATGGTGCTCTGCTTAATAATGTGGAACACCCTCCTTTAGTAGCTTTTCCTTTAATTGGGCTCACCTGGCAATCTAATTATCATAGGTATCCGAGATTGTTTTCAGTGATCAAAAGAGCCCTGAGACACAATGCCATCCATGAGTTAAACTGAAAAACAAAATATTTAATCTTTGTGACGCTGAAATAGAATTTGCATAATAATTTGGAACAGGATATATATATATATATATATATATATATTTCTTTTATTGGTTGAACTAGATGGACTTGTGTCATTGTTCAGCCTGGCTAACTATGTAAATAAGTTTCATGGTTCCCAAGTCAACCAGAGATGTCCGGCCTATCTCAGGCCTCAAGGGTCTCAACAAGTTCCTGCAAATTTAAAAATTTGGGATTGAGTCTTCCCATTGGAGTCTTCGGGGATTGCTTTGCTTCATCACTGAGACTTCCTGGAATCATTCCAAGTTTCCAGCCTCACCAATGGTTTCTGTACTTTACAATTGGAGGATCTTTACTACCAGATTGTGATTGTAGGAAAAAGCTCCAGACAGCCGCACTCCAACGAATTCCTTTATTAAATAGGCAAATAAAAGTCCATACAGTACAGAGCAAAAAGAGGACTAATGCGTTTCATGCCACGCTATGGACACTTACTCATAGTCTGATATTCTATTGCATACACATCCAATTTATACAAAAAGAGTGATCACAATTAATCAATTAACCAATGATTAAACATGTAATTTTAAAATTGCAAACAGATGGCCAGAGCATTCCCCATAACGAGAGGTCAGAAGAAGGAATTTATGAGCATAGGTATAGCGCATTCTCGTCCACATCTACAGCTAATCAATCCAGATGAATATAAAAAATGTGCAGCGCATGAGCATAAACGTGAAAATAAGCCCCCTGGTCGAGGCACAGAGTAAATTGAGAAAAAAAACGTAAATCACAGACATGAAATCTACAAAAGGCAAATACGAGTACGCGACGTGTAAAAAATATAAGTAGACCTAACTAATCGACATCTACACCTGCTCTTACGCGATATGGATACGAGTATTTAAGGAAGAAGACTGGAGAGCAATACCCCTTACGAGACCGGTAGACAAACGTTAAAATTTTAATGTACAAATTAGTAACCAATTAACTAATTAACACTAGTGAGAAAAACATATTTAACCTACACATACGTTATCTTATAGTCTGATACTCATTCACAGGTATCGCACCGTACTTTGCGTAATCAGGAGAAAAACGAGAC
>BLSH010151895.1:1147289-1171816 GCA_018402905.1 Glandirana rugosa | reverse complement strand
ACCCCCCTCGCCCCTCGGGAGACACAGCTTCGACAGCGCTATTCTGGGTTTATTGCGTTGCCAGAGGAAAGCTGTTAAACCTCGATCGAGTTTTTGGAGGTCTGAGTGCTTGATTAGAATAGGAATCGTTTGCATAGGGTATAATAATTTGGCAAAGCTGATCATTTTGAATAAGCAGCATCTCCCCGTGAGCGTGAGGGGCAGGTTCATCCAAGATTCCAGTTGGCTTAATATCTTGGAAATTAGTGGAGGATAGTTGAGAGTATAGATAGAAGAAGAGTCTCTGCCGATGTTAACGCCTAAGTAAGTGATGTGGTGTTTGGCAATGGGAAGTGGGGAGGTTGCAATCCACTTAGCCTTGTTGTTAGGTTGGAGGGGTAGGATTTCGCTCTTGGTGAAATTTATTTTCAGACCCGAGCATTTTCAGAACAGGTTGAAGGTGTCCATTATTACTGGGAGATCTTTTTGAGGGTCAGAGGTGAATACCAAAATGTCATCCGCGAACAGTGCGGCTCGGATCTCCTCGTTTCCCAGGTTAATGCCATGTAGTGGGACATTGGAGATAAGGTATCGCGAGAGAGGTTCTAGCGCAATATTGAATAAAAGCGGGGACAAGGGGCAGCCCTGCCTGGTCCCCTTGTGGAGGGGAAAAGGGCTAGATATAATCCCTGCTGCTACCACCTGCGCTTGGGGGGCCGCATAAAGGCTTTTGACAAAGTGTATGAAGGGGCCTGAAAATCCAAACTTGCCGAGGGTCTGGAATAGCCAGGAGAAACTCACATTGTCAAAAGCCTTCTCTGCATCGAGGGTAATTATGGCTAGATTTTGGGATGGGTGCGATTTAGCATAGTCTAGTACTGCTAGAACTTTACGTATATTAGAGGTGGCTGTCCTACCTTGGGTGAAACCTGCCTGTGCAGGGTGAATCAGTGAGGGCAGAATTTTTGCTAGGCGTGATGCTATTATTTTTGAAAGTAGTTTCGAATCCGCATTTAGCAATCAGATGGGGCGGTAGGAGCCTGGGTCCTGGAGGTCTTTGCCTTTTTTTTCGATTAGTTTTATTTAAGCCTGGTGGCTGGTTGGTAAGTATGGGCCTCCCTCCCAAATTTCATTGAAAACCCGAGCCAGTTCTTGGGGGATGTAGGGCGATGTGAGTTTGTAGAATTCAGCGGATAGGCCGTCGGGGCCAGGGGATTTGTGGTTAGAGAGGTTTTTAATAGCCTGCTCAATTTCGACCCTACTGATAGGCGCATTTAGTGTGTCTAACTGATCAGGCTCCACACGTGGGAGCGTTGGGTTGTTTAAGAAGGTCTCAGCTGCAGAGGGTTCTAGATTGTCTGTCACATATAGGGAGGTGTAGTATTGAAGGAGGATGTCATTAATTGCCTCCGGTTTAGAGGTTAGATTTCCGGCAGCGTCTTTAAGGTGTGTAATATGGGTAGGCTTGTATTGACCTTTACTTAGTCTGGCAAGTAGTTTCCCCGCCTTGTTCCCCTGTTTGTGCAGTGTGAGGTCCCAGTGAGCAGTGTGTACTCGGTCTAAGTGATCTGCCCACATTTCGAATTGTTGTCTGGCTGTCTGCCACTTTTCTCTATTTTCTGGGGTATTATTTTGTTGGAGTGCTCTCTGGGATTCCCTCAGCTGTTTGCTTGCTTCTGTGTATCTTTTGGTGGCTTTTTTTTTGTAGTAGGTCGCGTAGGCAATAATTTTGCCTCGAAGAACAGCCTTCCCTGCATCCCAGAAAAGGTTTGGTTTGGGACAGTGGGGTCTATTGTTGTTGGAGTAGTCTTCCCAGGTTGAGCGCAATACCTCTTGTAGATGCGCGTCACCTGCTAGGTATGAGGGGAATCTCCAAATCTTAGGAGAGGTTGGGGCTGTGAGGTCTGATAGTGTAACCAAGACTGGGCTGTGATCAGAGATTGCTATGTCGTGGATGTGGGATTCCTTGATATAGTGAAGTGCTGAGTGGGAGGCAAATATGTAGTCGATTCTTGAGAACGACCCATGGGGTGGGGAGTGGTATGTGCAATCTCTTCCCATAGGGTGAGATAGGCGCCAGGTGTCAATTAGATTCGTGTCCGAGGTGAAACGTTCTAACAGGGAGGGAGTGTTTTGGATGCTGGCGTTTCGCTGGGGGGGTTTGTGAGGGGTCCTGTCCTCTGCTGGGTTGCTCACCGTGTTGAAGTCGCCTCCAACCAGGTGAGGAAAGTGCGGTTTGTTCATCACCCATCTCGTGGTCTCCTGGAAGAACGACAGGGTGGGCGAGTTTGGTGCATATATATTTGAGATCATGATATCTTTCGACTGGAATCTAAGGTGTAACGTCACTATACGGCCCAGAGAATCGTTCTTCTCTTCTATGATGGTTGGCTGTAGCATTTTATGTAAAAGAATTATGACTCCGGCTTTCCTGCCTACCGCAGGTGAGCCATGGACACTCCCTACCCAAAATTTTCGGAGGCGACGGAAGTCGTCCACACCGAGGTGAGTCTCCTGGAGTAGGGCCACATCAGTGCGGAGGCTTTTGAGGTGTCTGAGGACTTTGGTTCATTTGGAGGGGGACCGTAGTCCCTTGACATTCCATGATACTACCCGTATGAATGTATATGGCTGTATAGGGATCTGCTGCGGGGTCTAAAAAGTGTTTGTGTGATAAGTAAGAAGGACTCACGGTTTAGCAGTGATGAAGGTTTGAGATCTCTAGGGTGAACATCGGCAGTCTCTTTCCACGAGAGATGTGAGCAAGAGATGGTATGAAGACTGTAGGAGGCAAATAAGAACATTAGTACAGAGAACAATAAATCAAACTTTCTGCACTTCGCTTTTTTCCTCATGAGTAAACAAAACTACTGCACAGCTAGTCCGCTCATCAGGCAGTGGTACAAGTAAAAATAATGGGGGGAAAGTCTCAGCCGAGAATGGGTAAACTTGTACAGGTGGGTTAGTTAGCACCGGGTTGTAAGGTTCTGGGGTGATGTCACCTAGGTAGTGGTGAGGGGGGCAAGTGAGCCCTGTAGAAATGCCTGATTAATATAAGGGAGACAAGGTTACAACAAGTTGGAATCGGAGATGCGCCCCCGTTGTTGTTGGGGTGCAGCCGCTTTGCTGGGTCCTTTCTGGGGCTCCTTTGCTCCCTGGAGCCCGGTGAGGCCAGGCCCTGGGTGGTAGAGGGGCTGGTTTGTGTAGAGATTATAGATCTGAGGAAAGTCTCAGCCTCTCTGGGGGTTTGGAAGGAAAGCTGTTTGCCGTCATTCGTTTGGATCTGTAGTGTCGCCGGGAAGGCCAGGGAGAAGCGTATTTTTTGTTTGTAGAGTTCTGAGCAGACCGCCTGAAAGGCTTTATGTTTTTTAGATACTTCGGCCGAATAATCCGCAAATATGAGTAAGCTAGCTCCTTCTACTTTTAGGTTACGATTTTTCCTGAAGGCTTGTAGTATTTCCAGCTTGTCAGCATAGTTAAGATATTTAGCTATGACTGCTCTGGGAGATTTGCGGTTGGGATCTGGGGGGCCTATTTTGTGTGCACGTTCGACGGTGCAAGGTGCAGGTAGGCCAAACGCCTCAGGGATATGGGAGGAGCAAATATGGGCGAGAGCGTTATTGGGACAGTTCTCAGGGAGGCCTATTGTCACGTACCTGGTGGTGGAGTCTGCAGTAGCCGAGGACAGCCTCTCTTACAATCCTGACTCAGGAACCCCTGATATGGAGAACAGGAGGCTCAAGAGTGCAGAATGGCACGAGTGCTTAGCTGGAACACAGGTGCGATGGTCACAGGCAGGGCTGGAGATGTAGCGAGCTGGAGCCGAAGGAAACTCCGGGGAATCGCTGACAGCAGTGCAGTAAGGCTGGACCAAGCTGGAGATGCTGGATGAGAAGGCTGGAAGCAGACTGGAACAGACAGCAGCCAAGTGGATCAGGAGCCGAGGAACAGGCAGAAGAATAGTCGGGCACAGGCCGGGTCGTCAACGGGCGGACAGCAAGGTACCAAGGAGCAGGCAGAAGAATGGTCAGGAATAGCCAGAAGGTCAGGGCAGGCGGATGGCAGCGGAGTCAGGAACAAGCCGGTGGATCAAGGAACAGGTAAGCTGATGAACAGGTAACAGGATACTCAGGAAACGCTGTAGACCAAACGGCATTAGTCTCGTGTCACTGCTCTGTTTAAATAGTCCCTTTGGCGCCAAGAATGGTCACGAACGGGAGTGCGCGCTGCCTGGTCGTGCGTGCGCACGAACGCTCGTGCCGTCCGTTCTTTCGTGCACGCGCCTGCGCACCGTGTTCCTTCGTATCGAAATACTGGTTCTTCTCCTTTCCTGACACCTATAATCCTTAGGTTGCTCCTTCTAGACCTATTTTCTAGATCCTCAAGCTTTTCTTGAATAGCTGAGAATGCTTTGTCATGAGTTTCCATCGTGCCTGATATCTGGTATAATTCATCATCAATGTCTGATACCCTGGCTTCTGCTGCAGATAGTCTGCGGGCCTGCTCGCCCAGCTCCCTCCTCAGCTGTGCCATCCCCGCTTGGACCGCGATGTCTACTACCTGGGATATATTGGGGAGCAGGAGGGCAGCCACAGCCTGGGCTATTTTGGAATACTCATCTGGTGCCTCAGCATTGCGGGGCTCCGGGCCTGCATGTCCATCGAGATCGCCGCCTGGTCCGCGGTCGCGGCCATCTTGGTACACCCTGGCGTCTGGCCTACTGTTTCAGCGCGGCCCGGAGCGGCCGGCTCCGACCGCGGAGCGGTTAGAAATTGGTCCATCGGGTGCCTCCCCTCACTGACCCGGTGGTTGTTTGGCGCTGAGTCCCGGTGTAACTGGCAGTATTTGTGCCTGTGTGAGCGAAGCTGTGCGCGCTCACTCTTCCCTCATGAGGCGCCGGAACCGGAAGTCTGATAAAGTTTTTAAATGCAGTCGCGTCAAAGTCAGCCTTCCCGCGAGACTCCTTACTGGCGCATATTTCAGTGATCCATAAAGAGGGGAAGGACCCTGCTTCCTGCTCCAGTTACAGACCCATCTCTCTCCTAAATGTGGATATAAAGCTATTCACTAAAATCCTAGCCAGGAGGCTTGCGCAACACTTGGGAAATCTGATCCATCTGGACCAAGTGGGCTTTATTCCCACACGCGAGGCTAGGGATAATACCACGAAAGTGCTTAACCTTCTTCACTGGGCACAAACCACCCATACCCCCTGTGTCTTTCTCGGAACCGATGCCGAGAAGGCATTTGATCGCATAAACTGGAATTTCATTTTCTCGGTGCTTAAACATTTAGGTATCAACGGCGCCATGTACAATTGGATTACTAACATACACTCCTCCCCATCAGCCCAAGTAAAGGTGAACAGTGTTCTTTCCGAACCTTTCATGATAGGCAATGGCACAAGACAGGGATGCCCCCTCTCTCCCCTATTGTTTGCCCTCTCCCTGGAACCCTTCTTGTGCCATATACGTCTGAACCAAAGTATCCATGGCCTCCAGATAGGAAACACTCAACACAAGATCTCGGCCTATGCTGATGATTTACTCTTCTCTATAGTGAACCCCGAGATATCCCTGCCAAACCTCTTAAAAGAATTCACCCGATACGGGAGAATGGCAAACTTGAAAATTAACTTTTCAAAGTCGGAAGCCATGGGCATCGTGGTCCCCCGACACATCTTGACACGCCTAAAAATGAATTTTAGGTACATACATCCCAAATGACATTTCCAAAATGTTTGATTATAACTTCCCGCCCTTACTGACTAGGACACGCCAGCTGCTAGAAAAATGGAACACAGGACTTCACTCGTGGTTTGGCAGGAATAACCTACTGAAAATGTGTGTTCTACCCAAATTTATATACTTACTTCATGCTCTCCCGATCAAAATCCAGGCCTATTATTTTAAACAAGTACATGCTCTTTTCCAGAAATTTATTTGGGCACACAGGAAACCCAGAGTGTCCCGGACGCAATTGACCCTTCCCAAACATTTAGGTGGCCTAGCCCTCCCAGACGTAGAGAAGTACTATCAGGCAGTTCACCTGAAAAGTGCGCTCTGGTGTTTTAGATCCCTCCCGGCAACTATGAAAAAACACCCCCTGATTGGCAATACGTTAAGCATAGGCGACCGGTCCACCCGCAAGCACTTGCTCACAACTGACGACTCTCCCCTTTTCCCGGTCTTGGGCAACCCGCGATTTACACCTGGTCTCGAGAGGACAGAATTCCTCACACTATGTCAACAGAACGGGGGAAGAGCGGTCTCTTTTCTAAGAGCGGGAAAATGGCCGTCCATCGAAACTCTAATGGACAACTCGGGTCCCTATGCCCTCCCCTTTTGGAGCGCAATCCAAATCCACCATTTTCTACATTCGCTACCAAACCCTCAGAATTATGGTAGATTATTAACAAGCTTTGAGGAGTGCTGCTCGGAGACAGGTCCCCTATCACATGTGCTATCCAAAACTTACACTCTACTGAACAATCCCCCAGACCAACCAACACTTGCATGCATACAAAAGTGGGAGCAAGACCTAAACTGCACTTTTAACAAAACTCAGATACAGAACGTAATTACCCTTGCCCTAAAGTCATCTATTTGCACCAAAATCAGGAATGTAATTACAAAATCTTGACCAGATGGTACTTGACCCCCTCACGCTTAAATAAATGCTACCCAAATATCTCAGATCTATGCTGGAGATGTGGTAGAGATAAGGGTACAATGATACATATATTCTGGTCCTGCCCTAAACTGACCTCATTGTGGCGAGAAATCCGCAAAGCCATACAAAAGTTTGCCAACTATGAAATCCCTACAGACCCGGCCTTCTTTCTACTTCATGTCTCAGAAATCTCTCCTAGGAGTTATAAAAAATCCCTTGTTAGACATCTGGTGAATGCGGCTAAAGCCTGTATTCCCCTAAAGTGGAAGCATAGTGAGCCCCCCACAATGGCGCTATGGATGAGCAAAGTAGAGGAAATTAATAGAATGGAAGATTTGATCCTGACAGCTCAAAATAAACGGGAGACATATTCAAAAACATGGGCTCAATGGAATATGTTCTCAGTATCAGAGGAAGGTAAAAGCATCGCTGTGGCCTGAAATAGACCAAGGCTTGGCCGACCCAAGACCTCTGATACCACTGGACCATCCTCGGCTCCGATACCCCCTAACCCCTCCTTCAAACCTTCTACCCCTCCTCCTTCACTTCTCTACACTCTTTTCTTTGTCTGTACCCGCTTCCTCTCTCCTCTTATTAATTATATTATTCTCCTTACATTTCTCTGTTTTTCCTTTTCTCTTTATTAAGATGTTGATAACATTGACATCCTGGTGTGGGCAAATATCTATCAAACCGTAGAAGCCTGCACGGTCTTGCAGGCTCATATAGCTATGGGTGGTGGTGCACCTTACTGAAAGGTATGCGTTCCTGACAAAATTTAGACCCGACACCTCCCTGATTGTCCTGTCTTTTATTTACTCTGTAAGTTAGACTAATCTATGCCTATACCGTGGATGTCGAACGATAAAACTTTGACTGTGTTGTTTTGTCAAACCCTCAATAAAACATATTTGAAAAAAAAAAAACCGTAACACATAGAGGACCAACTTTGGGTTCATCTTTATGACCTAGCCTTTATTCCGACAAACAACCTAGGGCTCATTGGTTGACATTCAAGGGCACCTTTTGCTGTAGAGCTAGAGATTGTCCTTGCTGCCCACACATTCAGAGAGGTGACACTATACAATCTGATTGTGCAATTTGTGCAAAACAACTGTCTGGAAAGATGTACACCAGAAGGATACTTCTAGTTTGTTTATTCAGGCGGTGGAGAAAGTGGTGTCCTCTGTGAGGGGGGAGACAAATTCAAAATTATTTGCAGGAAAGAGGTTCATTGGGTTTTTTTTCTTTAATACTAGGAGGCCGAATGGACTTAACTTTGAATGGGACGTGTCTCATTTTTACGAGTAGCTTTTAGGTTTGGCCTATTGGCCTCCTGTATTATGTTTTGTTTTTGTTTTTCTAGAGCAATTAGTCTTAGCACTAATATGGAATATCCTTCCTTTCTGCATGTCTTTTAATCCCCACTCAAGCCATGAATGTTTCTTCTTTAAGACTTTACCACCACTAACCCGTTGATTATACATCGTTGTCGATTGCATTCTAACAGGGTCTTCATTCTTTGTGTCTTCAATTATCACATGCCTTAATTAGCTACTTCACTATGAATCCCTGGTATGAGGTCGAACTTATCATACCATCCTGTAAAATATAATATATGTTTTTTTGAGTGGCCAATACTTATTGCTAAGTAGCCTGTAGTAATGAGGTGGGTGGCCCTTTGTGGTCTATGTGCTTGCATTGATTCTGTTTTTCTAGCTTAATAGCCACGGGATGTGGGTCTTGACTGATTGTCAGTAATACATATATTACTTGGATCAATTAAATTCTTAAACTTTTATGCTGATGAATTATGGATCTGACTGACACCATCTCGATCCTGAGTCCCCCTCCCCCTTCCTTTTTTCCATTTATAACATCTACTGCAGACCGGTTACGTACACTTCTTGTGTTATCATCAGCATATTTCATTAATATATTAGCAGTTATCGCCAAGCATTGTCATTGTCTTTTATGCTTACATGAAGTGTACCAGCTTTTGTATTTTTACTTTTTCTTTTTTGTCTTTTTAACACTGTATGGTTTTAGCAAAACTCTCATTTTGTAGACTTGTCATATACACATGCGGTGTTACTGAATTATGATCAAGTCTTTTCATTTTGTTTCTTTTTTTTTATTTTTCAGATGGCCATTTCAGCTTTCCAATGGGACTCTCTTTTTGGAGATCATGAGGCCAACAGCATTTGGTTCTATCTGGGCTGTTTCTCTGTCTCATCTGGATTGCTTACCCGTAGATGTGGACGAGAACGGACTATGCCTATGCTCTTAAATTCCTTCTTCTGACCTCAGTCTCGTTATGGGGAATGCTCTGGCTGTCTGTTTGCAATTTTAAAATTACATGTTTGATTATTGGTTAGTTGATTAATTATGATCACTCTTTTTGTATAAATCGGATGTGTATGCAATAGAATATCAGACTATGAGTAAGTGCCCGTAACGGGGCATGAAACGTGTTAGTCCTCTTTTTGCTCTGTACTGTATGGACTTTTATTTGCCTATTTAATAAACAAATTCATTGGAGTGCGGCCATCCAGAGCTTTTTTTTCCTACATCCACGTACCTCACACTGAGCCTGCACCTGAAAGCTTTGGGGGAAGGTAGTTAATTGAGACACGCCTTTTGGAGCTGACTCACCAGCCTTACCAGATTGTGGTGCTACCTTTTGACCTATCCACAGCCACAAGGTATTATCAAGGTGTTAGCACTGGTTTTAGGGTTTTTGAGAAACCAAGTGATTTCCATTGTAGGATACCTGAATAACTTGCTCCTACAAGAGCAGGCACATTAAAGATTGACACACAATGTCCAGATAACCGTACAAGCCAAGGAGTGGTTTGGCTGGGTGCTAAACCATCAAAAGTTGGCCCTGGTTTCAACCCAGTGCCTGGAATACTTGGGTTTAATCCTGGATAAATCTCAGGCAAGGATCATGGTTCTGCAGGAGAAGTGCTTGTCTCTCCAAGCTCAGGGGAAGTCTCTAATAACATTGGAAGGTCCCTTGATCTAGGCATGCATGAGATTGCCAGGAAAGGTAGTAGTCACCTTTGAGGCAGTCAGTTTCACTCGAGATCTGCAGCTCAATATCCTGGCAGTATGGGGTCTTTGGTTCAACCAAGGTATTTGATTTTCAGGATCAGAGCAGCTCTGGGATAGAGGATATCTGTGCAAATGCTGGATGCAGGGAAATCCTTCCTTCCAATTAAATGGAAGGTCTTGGCAACCAACCTGTCCAGCTGGGGAGGTGTTCTGGAGAACCTCTCAGTTCAGGGAATTTGGTGGCCTGAGAAGTGGAAGTTGCCAATCAACATTTTAGAACTTTGGGCAATTTGGCTGGCACTGGTTTGTGTACCTTCAAGGTCTCCCTGTAATGGTGCAGTCGCACAACATAACTGCTGTGACATATATCAATAATAAGAGAGGGCCAAGAAGGGGGGGCGGTGCCAGATGTAGATCTCTTAGATATAACAACAAGATGGAAACATTTATGTCGTCCGACACCCAGAATCCTATGGCCATTGGTGTCACGTACCTGGTGGTGGAGTCTGCAATAGCCGAGGACAGCCTCTCTTACAACCCTGACTCAGGAGCCCCTGATATGGTAGACAGGAAGCTCAAGAGTGCAGGATGGCACGAGTGCTTGACTGGAACACAGGTGCGATGGTCGCTGGCCGGGCAGGGGATGCAGCGAGCTGGAGCAGAGGAGACACTCCGGGAAACAGCTGGCAAGTTGCGCTGCGGGGCTGAACCGAGCGGATGATGCTGGATGAGAAGGCTGGAAAGCAGACTGGAACAAGCAGCAGCCAGGCCAAACAGGAACTGAGGGGATAAGCAGAAGGATCGTCAGACAGGAGCCGGGTCATCAACAGGCGGGCGGAGAGGTACCAAGGAGCAGGCAGAAGAATCGTCAGGGCAAGCCAAAGGTCAGGGCAGGCGGCAAGAGGCAGAGTCAGGATCAAGCCAGTAATCAAGGAGCAGGTAAGCAGATGAACAGGTAACAGGATACACAGGAACGCTGTAGACCAAACGGCATTGATCTCATGTCATTGTGCTGTTTAAATAGTCCTCTTGGCGCCAAGAATAATCACGAACGGGGGTGCGCGCTTCCCGGTCGCGCGTGCGCACGAACGTTCGTGCCGTCCGTTCCTTCGTGCACGCGCCTACGCACCGTGCTCCTTTGTACGGCAATACGGGTTCTTCTTCTTTCCTGACAATTGGAGTGCAGTGATAACTACCTAGGGGTCACAGCTGGAGGGTGTTTTTGCAATCCTGATCACACTAGCCTAGCCAATGTGGTATGCAAACATTGTAGACCTCTTGGCAACTAGAATATTTCAGGATCTGATATTTGATCTTGCTTTATGGTCACTGGCTTTGACAGTGTGGCTGTTGAAGCCCAGGTCCTGAAAGATACGGGAGTTTTATAGGTGTACTATCGTACTTGGAAGGCTTATTTCATTTGGCGTGAAATTCATAAGTTACATCCTCGAGTATGTCGAGGGGCAGATTGTAGCTTTTCTCCAGCCTGGTCCTTGGCCTTGAATACCATCAAGGGACAATCTTGACATGAATGGAATTCAGGCTCCACTATTGAAGGTATTATGGGATCCCAAAAACGTTTATATATGCAGCGCTACCCCAACAGGAATAAATGACCAGGGTTCTTTTTCCAGTAATTGCCCTGCAGCCAGGCACGCAGTTCCAGTCACTCTTAAGACTCATTTACCAGTTTAGGGGTATGCTTTTTGATGCTTTAATGAAAACCTAATAGGTAGAAGATAATTGTAGGATACTCCGGTAACTCCTAGCAACAAACTTGAGGACACTAATCTTCCTCTTAGGAATGTGAGCATGAGTCCTTGCTTACAGCAAATGTTGGACTAAGCTTTTTAGGAACACTATAATGGTGCATTCCCTTTAAGTAGAACTGACTCTATTACAAGAGATTTAGCAGCAGCAGTAATGTGAGCAAAAGCCCTTGTACAAGTAATGAGCAACTGTTGTTTAGAGGCAACAATGGACTTTCATGGTATGGTATGAACTTACAATACGCAAAAATATTATACAAATACAAATGTATTAAATAAATTCATTAACCACTTTCTTACTGGGTACTTAAACCCCCCTCCTGCCCAGACCAATTTTAGGCTTTCAGCGCTGTCGCATTTTGAATGACAATTGCGCGGTTGTGTGAAGTTGTACCCAAACAACATTTTTATCATTTTTTTTTCACAAATAGAGCTTTCTTTTGGTGGTATTTGATCACCTCTGCGGTCTTTATTTTTTGTGCTATAAACAAAGACCGACGATTTTGAAAAAAGAACAATATTTTTTACTTTTTTGCTATAATAAATATCCCAAAAATATATATATATATATTTATCAGTTTTGGCCGATATATATTCTTCTACATATTTTTGGTAAAAAAAAAGGCAATCTGAATATTTTGATTGGTTTGCGCAAAAGTAATCGCGTCTACAAACTGTGGGAATTGATTTATGGCGTTTTTACTAGTAATGGTGGTGATCTGCGAATTTTATTGGGGCTGCGATATTGCAGCGGACATGTTGGACATTTTTTGACACTTTTTTGTGACCAATGATATTTATACAGCGATCAGAAATTTAAATGTCCACTGATTACTGTATAAATGTCATTGGCAGTGAAGGGGTTAACCTGAAGAGGGCATTGAAGTGGTTAACTGTGTTCCCTGGGTGTGTTCTAACTGTGTGGGGGCTGGGCTGGTCGGGACATAATAGATCTAACTGATTCAGTAACAGGGATCAGTAGATCCGTCATGTCCCGTTCACAGAACGGAGAACCGCCGTGTTTACATCGGCTGTTCCCTGTTCTGCAGCTGCTAATGGTGATTAGCGGGTCTCGGTCGGATATCGAGTCGGCCCGACCCACGGGCACGCCCACGCAGCGTGCGGGCATTTCAGAGCCGCGCTGTAGCCATCTTTTGGCTATAGCGCAGATCTGAACTGGTTAAAGTAGTTAATGGACTGAGCTCTTCAGGACACCACAGACAATGTTCCCTTTGAATAACACTGACTCTAGCACAAGAGTGATGGCACACCGGCCTGTACTCAATACTCTTCTTGGATAATTGGTTGCTTCCTTCCAATATCTTCCAGACACTTTCTTAATGGTACCAGACTAGATCCCCAGACGAAAAAAGTCCCTTAGTCAGCTTCAGCAACTCCCATTAGAATAGGCCCCAGCTAGCCTGGCTTGGTCTCCGATAAATGCATGACAGGCTTGCCTAGGGGACAAACATCCCCCACAGGTTGTGATCTCCTCCTTAGGAACAAGACCTCTCTGCCCCCAAGTCTCAAAGTATTTATACACACTCCCAGCCACAACCTGGGCACCCCTCATCAGGGATTGGCCAGAGCTGCATAAAAAATCAGTTGCTGATTAGACTTTCCTAGCCTGCTATCTTCTAGAACATTTCCACACAGACAGGGGGAAGAAGTCAACCCTGCAGCCAGTGAAACACAGAACAGATCAAAACAAGCACATGCAGCTACGCTGATCATAGTGAGCCAGAACTAAATTTGCCTAACAACGAAATACAGCTCCACTGAATATAGTAAGTCATATGCCTTGACTGTAAGGCTGGCCATACATTATTTACTTCTCGACCACGCTATAGCCAAATGACAGCTACAGCGTAGTCATCCAGCTCAGGGAGGACGTCCATGGACTTCCTCCCAGAACCACGCCCCCCCCGCGTGCACCCTCGGGCACGCATCTGGCATGCTCTGCGTTTATGGTAAAGGCCAATCACAGCAGCCCTTTAACATGTGATCAGCTATTTCCAATCACAGCTGATCACATGTAAACAATCTTGCTGGTTTTTGGGATTCCTTTCCTCATGCACTGTCAGCGCGAGGAAAGGAGAGCCGGTAACTGGCAGATCTGACAGGGCACATTTACATTGATAATCAGGGCACTGATCATCAGTGCCTTGATTATCAGTGCAGCCCCATCTGTGCCAATCAGTGCAGCCTATTAGAGCTGCCTATCAGTGGCCATTGGTGCCAGCATATCAGTGCATCTCATCAGTGCAGCCTATCAGTGCTCATCAGTGCAGCCTGTCAGTGCAGCCTCATCAGCAGGGGCGTCGAGAGCCCGGGCTAAGGGGGCTACAGCCCCGAGGGTGTCCCCAAAAAGCCCCGGGGCTCAGGGCAGTCTAATTGTATTATTAGCCCTGAGCCCCTATAACAAAAATATGGTGACGCAGCTGTGCCTATGATGGACGTCACCACAGTGACAGTCCAATTCCACATCGCAGGAATTGTGACGTCCATAACAGTCTTTGTCAATTTTCCTATTGCACTCCTTGGCAAGTAGGCTCTTATGTCTGTGGGTGCTGCAACGAAAACTAGCTGGGCCCTGGAAATGTCATGCAAGTGTACATATTCATCAGCACACCGTGGATCATTGTCCAAAGTTTTCTTTATTGAAGAGATCACATCACAGAAAAGTGCAACGTTTCGGAGCTGCGCAGGGCCTCTTCGTCAGGCATGTGATAAAGTGTACAGTGCAACAGCAGAATATATTTACATAAGCCACCAATCAGAACATCAAGAAAGTGAAAAAAATGTGAAAAAATGTTACCACCCCCTCCCTCTGATGTCATCTGACGTCAAATTCCGCCTAAAATCAATAAAAGTTCTTGTACGCCACTTATAAATATTACAGAGAAATCAGTTTATAATATAATTGCAGGGTATGCATCCCACCTGGGTCATTTGTGTGTACTTGCAACAGATCGGAAGCTTGTGCCTGATCAGAACAAGCCGCCCGTAGGATCCAGGGGAGCGTGTCAGCAAGGAGAAGCAGGCCGCCAATCACAGCCTGCCACGTATGCCGCACATGCGCACCACGTGCATGGTAACAGGACACGGGAGGACGCCTGAGTGCGAGGCTGCTGTTGCCACAGCAACCTGTGACGTCAGACCAGTCCCGCATAGGTAACATAGTGAAGGGACCGTGTGAGGGTGACGGAGCCTGAGAAAGGTGAGAGATAGAAGAAGAGCGATCCAGGACAGGAACGAAGTTACAGGCAGCTTAGTGGAAAGTGAAAGAAGAGAAACAAAAAGGAAAGATGAAGAAGAAGAAAGCGTGGAAACAGGAAGAAAGGAGAGAAGGAAAATAAATAAATATATTTAGCTAAATGAAGAAGAAATGGAAAATGCAAATAAATGAAAAAACAAAAATGCAAATAAATGAAAAAACAAAACAAAAATGACAAAAATGGGAATAAATGTAGAAAAAATAATAAATAAAATAAAATAAATGAATATGGGAAAATAATAAATATAAATAAATGTAACTGAACAAAAATACTAATAATAAATTAAAATTTCAGGGCGCCGCCGGAGCTGTGACACTGCAGGGCGGCAGCGGGCAGCTATGATGGACGTCACACTTGGCCAACCCCGCGCTAGCACGGGACATGTGATGTCCATTAAAGGACACGCTGGGGGACACCCTGATGTAAGAGGCACGCAGGGGGACACCTGATGTAAGAGGAAAACGGGGGGACACACCTGATGTAAGAGGCATGCTAGGGGACACCTGATGTAAGAGGCACACTGGGGGACACCTGATGGAAGAGGCATGCTGGGGGACACCTGATGTAAGAGGCACGCTAGGGGACACCTGATGTAAGAGGCACGCTAGGGGACACCTGATGTAAGAGGCACGCTGGGGGACACCTGATGTAAGAGGCACGCTGGGGGACACCCTGATGTAAGAGGCACGCTGGGGGCCACCTGATGTAAGAGGCACGCTAGGGGACACCTGATGTAAGAGGCACGCTGGGGGACACCTGATGTAAGAGGCTTGCTGGGGGACACCTGATGGAAGAGGCACGTTGAGGGATACCCTGATGGAAGAGGCATGCTGGGGCACACCCTGATGGAAGAGGCACGCTGGGGGACACCCTGGTGGAAGGAAGGACTCCGCTGGGGACACCTGATGGCATCTGCTGGCAGGTGATGTGGCAAGTGACTCCTTCGGGGCACCCACTAATTCTTCATTATGATGAGTTGAATGATTTAATGATTTAATTTTATAATACAGTGTAATAATAGAAATAATGCGCTTCAATCATCCTGACACCATAACTATGGTGCGGGATGACTGAAGCGCTAACACCAGGTGTTTGGAGTATCTTTATCTGCTGATTGTTAAACTTTCTGGAAAGCACATATTGCTATTGTGGTGTAGGATTTGGGCCTGCTATCCCTCCATCCCTCTTTCTTTCCTTCCTTCCATCCTTATTTCTTTCTTTATTCCTTCCTCCATCCCTTGTTCATCTCAGACTCGAACCACACCCCTTTAAGACACGTCCCCTTTAAGTCACGCCCACTATTTAGTTTAAACCACTCCCCATTTTGCCGTGGCGCGCAAAGTCCCTGGGCATTTTCCCACCTAGCAACGCCCCTGCTCATCAGTGAAGGAGAAAAATTACTTTTTTGCAAAATGTTATAACAGAAACTAAGAAAAACATTTTTTTTCTTTTCAAAAATGTATTTTTTCATTTGTTTAGCAAAATATAAACAAATCCAGTGCTACCACCAAAAGAAAGCTCTATCTGTCTAAAATAAATAACAAAAAAAAATTCATATGAGTACAGTGTTGCATGACCGTGCAATTGTGATTCAAAGCACAATAGCTCTGAGAGCTGAAAATTAGCCTGGGCAGAAATGTAGTAAAATTGTCCATTATTGAAGTGGTTATACAATCTTCTTGTACAATTTTCCTTTATATTTACCGAAACTATATAATATGAGGTCAAACCTAAACACTTTCAATTTGTATGCAATCCTGCAGGTCCTTGCATTATATAGTTGAAAGTAAATCTATAGGGAATTGAATAAGAAAATTGCATAATGTATGGCCAGCTTAATTACTGTATGCTTATATTCATGTCCAAATTCTTGCTTTGTATGATACCTTTTTAGCTGTTTATTTTTGGAACCACATCCAGCTACATAATAAGGTTTCAGTCAGAAGGGTGCTGACAACCATTGTGCGCATAACGCTGACTTTACCTGCACCTGCATGCATCTAAATTGAGTTACAGGAAAGGCCATCTATTCGCTGATGATTTCTATCACATGCACAAACTGTGGGTTGGAAGGGTGCTGGGCTCCCCATTGGTAGTACTCTTTATTGCGCAAAAATCTATCATACTAGCTAAAATCTATAGAACAGGAACGGATAGGATGTACAATTACGATCCACCTACACATGAGCAACCAAGATATCTCAATTATCATATGACCCAAATTCCCCAGGAAAGTCTTTTTACCAGGATATGATGGCATGGACCATGCATGCCCGGTACCCCTTAGAAATTGTAAGGGGCAACTTTAACACTGTTCTGGCTGACAGTGAGAATAGGTACTCTCCTGGTCACCACCCTAATTAAAATGCACTAAAATGCCAACATGCAACTACTCAGTTATCTAAGATGACATCAGCTAGTCAAGCAGTATTAAACCCAAAACCAAACATTTTATATATTGCAGCTAATCAATCCTTAGATGTGGCGGCTGCATTTGTTTTCTTTTTTAGGCCATTTTTAGGCATTTTCCTCTGATAATCTGGCCAGCAACACACCTCCTGTATTAGAGTGCTACACTCTGGACAAAAAAGCAAAGGGGCACCTTTTTGGAGAGCAGCATGTTAGAAGTTAAACAATACATTTGGTCGCACATGTAGAAAAATGTTTCATGGGGTAGGAACGATTGGTGACTGTGGATGTGAATTGATACTACCCCGTGTATTATGTTGACAAACATTACACTTTCTACACGAATAGTATCCAACAAGGTTATGGAAGAAGGAAGGTCTAACTGGGGGATTTATAATATTGGGGGCGATTTTACTTTGTAAAGACAGTGCTCCTCTATAGATAATATTGGCCCTATTAGGTAATAGAGGTCCCAAGACCTGATCACTCTTTAATACATCCCAGTGCTTACTGATAATTTGTTTACTTTGTCTGGTTTGGATAGAATATGAAGTGAACACTGACCATTTAAATGAGTCATTCTTATCTGGATGGGATTTATCAACCAATAAGGACTTCCTATTCACTGCTAGAGCTTTTTTGAATTCTATATCAATCTCTTCCTGATCATATCTTTTATCCAAAAACCTCTGTCTCAGGATCAAGGATTTTTGTTGAAAGTCATGGGTATCTGTACAGTATGAGTAGAAGTAAAAATTGACTATGGGGAACTGAACGTAACCATGATTTATGGTGGCAGCTATTAACCAGAATGAAGCAATATCGGTCTGTGGGTTTGAAGTAGGTTTTCAGTTTAAATTGGTGGTCAACAATCTCAATTTCCAAGTCAAAGAAATTAATCTTGGATGGGCTGGAGTCATAAGTGAAAAAAATCCCTCGATCTTTATCATTCAGTACGGTGAAAAACTGTTCTAGAAATTCGGGACTGCCATCCCACAGGAGGAGGATGTCGTCTATGTATCTGGCCCAAAGGATCAATCGTGGTTTGTGCTGGGCATAGACAACATCCTCCTCCCATTTTGCCATAAATAGGTTAGCTAAACTGGGGGAACTTAACCCCATTTGCTACACCTTTGCGTTGTAAATAGTAATGGTCATCCAATCAAAAATAATTATGTTCAGTAGTGAACTCAAGTAGTTCAATGATAAATTGACATTGAGTTTAGGGTAAGGTTTGATCTCTGTTTAGAAAATGTTGCACTGCTTCTAAAATAATGGGGAATGCAGGTGTATAAAGATGCTACATCTGCAACAGCCATAATGTAATCACTGCTAATATTCACATTCCCTAGCATTTTGATAGTGTCCTTAGTGTCCTTGAGAAATGACAGGGTTTGTTTAACAAATGGCTGTAAATAGAAGTCTATGTATCTTCCGATACGCGAGGTGACTGAATCTATGCCACTTATAACAGGGCAACCAGGGGGATGTGATAAATCCTTGTGAATTTTAGGTAAATAGTATATTGTGTGCATTCTAGGGCCAAGTGGAACTAAAAATACTTTTTCTTTCTTATCTAAAATCTGTTGGTCAAAACCCTTATTGATTCAAAAGTTATTTTTTGTATTTAGAGGTAGAGTTGTTAGTAGCTCACTATATGTCTTCTGATCACTCAAGATTCTACACATTTCTTGCTGGTAATCAACCTTATTTAGAATTATTATTCCGCCCCCTTTATCCTTTTGATGTTGTCACATACACACGCTGCGATTGTCGTACGACCGCACATCCAACTTTACCAAAATCGGCTGTCCATGATTTTGTCTTGCGTACTGACGGGAGTAAAGTTATCGTTCGACAACTGCGAACGTAGTGACGTTTTACGAGCGTATAAAGAGGATGTTCAGTTGAATGTGAATTGTGAATTACAAATGCAGGGTTACACAACTGAACACTTCCGGGTCGTTCCTGGGTTCCGAACATGCATGTTTGTACTTACAACTTTTGTTTGTCCAACTTCTGTACAGACGAGCAGAAAATCGGCAGACAAAATTTTTCTAGTCTGCTCATACAACTTTTGTTGGACGATATTTGAAAATCGGCTGTCAAATGGAGCGTACTAAGGATTATCGGACAACAGACTGTCATACGACAATTTTCGGCCGATGATTGTACCGTGTATACGGGCCTTTATTGAGTCTATTTCTTCTGGTAAGCCCCTCATATATATCAGTGATGGCTTTTCTTCTGTGCACAAGATTATTGGTGTCGAGATGGGATTTCTACTCACTTTGTCTACTCACCTTTTCTTGGACTGTACACATGAGTTTTTTGATATCACAACTATGAATTTTATGTGACACTTCAAGTTCACATTTAATGTACTTGTTTTTACTTTATTTACTTTTTATGTACTCACCAGTATAATATATATGGTTTATATAAAATTGATAATATATTTTCCTCTTCCATGAGTAAGACATAACACATTTTTCTAATAATTTAGTGATTATTGTTTTTCCACACACATAATATATTTATACCTTTATTGACTGTAAAAGGTTGGTTAAAAGTTCTTATAGCACCCAAAAGGCCTACCCCCCCCCCCCACCCCCACTCTTAGCACCCTCTGCAGTTGTGGCCCCCTTCTCTCAGCACATATTACAAAGCCCTACTCCTTCTTTCACCCCCCACTGCACAACTCCTTTTTCTGACCACCCGCCATGATTGCAGCTACCATTCTCTGCACCCACCATATCTGCACCTCCGCCTTCTTTTACCATCAACCAGACAAGCAATCACCCTTCCAGCAATTCATATTTGCCCTCCTCTCACCACTGCACCCTCTCCAGCTCTTACCATGCACCTGTAGAGGCTGCCCCCATATTCTCAACTAGCTGCTGCATGCCCCCCTCTTCTACCACCTTCATGCCTGCCCACTACTCCCATGCTCTCACCACCATGATACCACAAGTGCAAGCCCCTTTCACATTAACAGAATCCCTATCCCACCATTTTGCTCTCAACATCCAAACCATACTCCTCCTCTTAACATTGAGCCTGCAACCCTACCTCTGTAAGGTTCCCATCGTTATCAGTGAATGCCTGCAGAAAGTGTCACTCCTTTGCCTATTTTCTGCATGCCCTATGCATGTTTTCCCCCAATCTCACAATGCACTTGCAGCACCACCTAATCACTAACCAACCCCTAGGCTGATAGTTCGCCCTATGTCTGCACAACGTGCCCCCTGTCAACACTGTGCCTACACATCCTAATCCCCCCTCCTTCCTCCTCAGTTTCATGGATGCACCCTTCATCAACCAAGCCAATGCAACTCCCATCTTCACTGCGTGCCTAAATGCCATCAACCCTACTGTCACCCACTGCTGTATGACACACTCCTTGTGAAACCCAATGCCCCTGAACCTCATCCCTCTTCCCCCTGCTTTAAACATCACGCCTGCAGCCACCCTCCAGTATGTACTTTCCACCCCAACCTTGTCTATTCTGGAATGGGCAGACTTTTACCAAACTGCTGAAATCTGGGAAGAGTAGAGTAGAGGGGTACTGCATCGGAAGTCTACTAGTTAGGCGGGGGGAGGTAGGAGAAGATGTAGACACAAAGCTACAGCTGTTCTTTAAAGAATAAGCGGCAGGCGTGTGTTGAGAGGGAGAGGCTCAATAGTTCAATAAGCATGGGGGACAGTAAACGTTAAAGGCATTTTGGTTGGGAACAGAGGTAGCGAAATTACAACAAGAAAGGGTACCTTTGTCTAGTTTATCATTACAAGGCTGAAGTACCAGAGAGTAAAGTAGATGGGGTAGGGTTTGTTAAGAGAGTTTAAAGGAATTGTAAAGTCTCAGGGTTTTTCACCTTAATGCATTCTATGCATTAAGGTGAAAAACCTTCTGTTCTGCAGCTGCTCCCCAGAGCCCCCCTTTTTCTTACCTGAACCCAATCATTCCAGCGACGAGCAGGAGCCCAGCAGATCCAGCCGCTGTCTCGGGTTCTCATCAGCTCCCGCTTCTGTCAATCAAATCCAGTGACAAGGGAGCCGGGGCCAAGTCCTGCTGTCTGTGTCAATGGACGCAGCAGCAGCACTCAGGAGTGCACCCGCACAGGTGCCCCCATGGAAATCGGCTCTCCGTGGGGGCTTCCGATGAAGAGGAGGAGCCAGGAGCGCCGCCGGGGGACCCCAGAAAAAGAGGATCGGGGCCGCTCTGTGCAAAACCCTTGCACAGAGCAGGTAAGTGTGACATGTTTGTTATTTTAAAAAAACAAACCTTTACAATCACATTAATGCATTTGAGATGTTTAATTAGATTGGGGCACTTTGGTTCTTTAAAAAAATACGGGTTCTCAAAACAGTAGCAGACTGTTCCCATAAATATTACACTGATACTGGGTTTACAATATTAAAATGGTTGAGCCCCACTCCTGTAGGGGAAAAAGCTGAATAACTTTCAAATCATCTATGCACGATCTGCCATCAACATTATCCCAGATAGCAAGTGATTGTGCTGCTAAGCTATTGCTGAACTTGCCAGGCTTCACAAGTTTGTTGTACAATTACAGCAAGTCCACATTGCATGACTTCAGATCAACTTTCTTTGCAAACATTTTGCAAGTCTGCTGCAAGTTCTGGTTCAGTTATGTTGTGCACTAGTCATCCCACCACAGGGGTCACTGTGGCTGTATTTGCATGCTGTAGTCTTGCAGAGCTCTTGCTGTAGACTCACCAATGTATCTTTGCTCTTTCTAGAGACTTGCCATGCAAATTTGCTGCAAATTGAAAAAGTGTCACCTAGAAGCTGTGCTTCATGTGCTCTGCTGTGTACAACTTGCCAGTGAAAAAGTGCAGCAAGTTAACAGACTTACAATTCAACACTGCCACAAATTTGTTTAAGTTATCCTTGCTATCGGGGATGGAAAAACGCAAGGAAGGATCATGTCCTGTTTTTACTATTGAATTTTGATTCAAAGTACCAAACAAACCCACTAGAGGTCCCCAAATCCCTAAATACATTCAGCAACCATAATCTGTGCTCAGAAATGCATGCAGCTCTATCACATGCTTACAAATGTCCCTGCTCACTACCAACACAGTATTATAAATACATGTATAGCTTTCATGAATCTAGTTGGATGCATTTAAAAAGACTGATCACATTAATCTAAAATCTTCCTCTGCATTCCAAACAAAAATGGTAATGTTTAGGTTATAGAGAGCATTAGGGGGTAGCAGTTAAATCACCTCTGTGCCACCTTATCAAAGGAAATATAGTGATTGGACATGGTATGTCAATCTGTCCAATCACTTCTGGCATGATAGTTACCTGTATATGGCATTACTCCATAGACATTAGATCATACAGAAGAAAGTGTCTGTTCTGCCCATTGTAACTAACAGTCTCTCTTGACAAAAGGGTCACATAAAACCTGAATCACTGGTGTTTTCTCCTCAATTATTCTGGGTCTGTATGCCCTACAATTTTTCCACAGGCATATGTTTGATTCAAGCTGAATCTACATTCTTTACCAGCCTAATACAGATGCAGAGTAAAACAGGGGCTTTCATATTGGAGGACAGTTGGTGGAGAAAATGTGCTTTACATTAGTGGTTAAATCCATGTTTAGTCAGGGTAGCCATAGGGTTCCATATACATTAACTAGGGGCCACAACTGGAATATCATTACAGGAATCACTATGGGTACATATAAAAATAGCATAGACCTCATTAAAATTATAAGAGGGATATCCTATGAGAACTTGGTTTGAGAGATTTGGAAATGTTTGTTATACATGGAAATATGGCATGATAGTTTGCAAAATGATCTCCGGGGGTGGTTATGTACCACCCCTTACAACCCTGTTGCTCTAGGCAAGCAGAATTCAGCCCTGCTTACTATTCAAGCACCAAAAATGGAGGATCTCTTTTGCCTCAGTCATAGGCAATCATAAAGTAATTAAATGTGAAAATCCATTAGTAGCGGAGGAGAGGTTTGGCAACCTGCCAGGTCTGGAGGTCATCTGGTGACCTGCACCGTACAATTTATAGCTGATTTGCAACTTACTAGGGCTGAATCCTTCAAATTCTTAGGGATACAAATTCAAATGACCTTTCCAAATTTATTCTGTTTAACCTAGACCCGATAGTATCTCTAATGAAATCTATACTGCAGTTTTGGGATTCCTCCCCTCTTATTTAAATTGTTCGTATACACCTTATAAAGATGATTTAGCTTCCAAAATGTCTATATGTGCTGAAGACATCCCCTATATGTTTACCATATAAGTTATTCCTAAAAATAAATTCAATGGATTTCCTCTTTCATCTGCAACAAAAAGCAATAGCATATAACAAATCAGGCCTTGCAGGCTGTTGTATCTGATTGGAGTTTAGCCCAACCAAACCTCAGTTACTTTTTGGCATCCCAGCTGTCCTACAGTATGTGTATTATTGGTTACACCAAGAGAATTTCTCTGCCTTTGCAGTCGTAATAGTAGACCACTACGGGTCTCAGGTTTTCCTGAACGATAGATTATATACTATGTATTCCTAAAAACTTTTCCCATTAGATGTGTCTGTAAAAGCACGGCTCACATCTGAGGATAAAACCTATCTCCTGTTGCTCCCCTAAAACTCTGCTATGGAACAACAATAAACCACAACAATTATGTGATAATCCGGATGCTTAAGTGGCGGTCAAGTCACGGTGTCATTCTACTTATTATATATACCCGCTTATTTCTAAACTGAACTCTCTTCTTATTTGACCAGCTAAAGGATTCCTCTGTGAATACCAATAACCAATTATAATTAAACCAGACACAAAAATAAAAATGAATAATTTATTACAAAGAATAAAACGTGTATTTCACACTCATAAGATATGACTAGTGTTGAGCGAACCCGGACTGTAACGTTCGGGTCCGTACCGAACTTTCGGGTGTCCGTGGCACGGACCCGGACCCGGACATTTCAAAAATCGTTCGGGTTCGGTCCGGGGTTCTGCTATTTTACTCCACGTGTTGAGAAGCTGCAGGGCAGCCAATCAACAAGTGTTTCACTGGTTTTCCCTTAGAAGCCATCACAGCCATGCCTACTAATGGCATGGCTGTGATTGGCCGGTGCATCATGTGACCCAGCCTCTTTATAAGCTGGAGTCACAGTGCTGCAGTCACATGCTCCTTGGGTTATTGTAGGGAAAGGTAGCTGACTGCGTGAGGGACAGATTTGAGCCATTTTAAGACCTGATCCTGCATCCTGAGATAGATTATTTTACTACTGCTGTCTGTGCTGTTGCTCTGAGGGCCTGTGGGCTTTCAAGCCATGCCTGGGCTTGCAATGTCAGGCCCA
>BLSH010151895.1:1123219-1145589 GCA_018402905.1 Glandirana rugosa | reverse complement strand
TTCCCTATCCCCATTTATTTGTAGGGCACTTGCCCTAGTTTGAAGATGATTTTAGAACAGTTATATGGCTTCTACCGTTAATTAATACTTTTCAGACACAGTTTGAAGATGAACCACATTCATCTCCATTTTTGCATTTTTTATGTTTTTATTTTTTTAAAAATATTTAAAGTTATTTCCCTGTCCCCATTTTTTTGTAGGGCACTTGCCCTACCCTTACCCCCATTTTACTTCCTTTTGCAGCCCTCTGGGGCTTTCCAGGACTTTCCTACAGCCATTTTTATGCCTAAAAGTTCGGGTCCCCATTGATTTCAATGGGGTTCGTTGTCCGTGCGAGCGTTCGGGTTCCGTCCGGACCCGGACCCGGACTTTGTCCCGAAGTTCGGACGGACCAGCAGAACCCGAACGTCCAGGTGTTCGCTCAACTCTAGATATGACCATTCATGAATGGTAGCTGAGTTCCAGCATGAATCACATTGTATGCATATCATTGTCCATGTATGACTTCTGAAATCAACACTTTTCTTTTCTTTATTTATTCGCTTTGTCAGGATCCGTGCCAAGACATATATACCAGATGGTCCATTCTACAAAATAAATTCAGCTAAAAATGTATCAATATACAAAGATGTTAAATGCAGTTACAAATAGTCTCCAAGATTGGTGAATAAGGCAACAAAAAAAAAGGGGGGAGGAGGGGACACCCCTGTGATGAACGTGTACATCAGGTGCCTGCTGTCCTCACCAACTTGTGACAAAGGACTGGCCAATCTCACACCGTGCTGTCACTTGTGTAACAATGCCGATCTCAGCTGCACCTGGCACAAAGATTTCCCAGCTTGTGGGACCAAATCTAGGTGGCAGCAGTCAGAGAATGATTGTTCTTGGGTTAAATTAATGAAGCAATTAACCCTTTAAGCTACCACCACCACCTTTTGACCAAGAAAGAGGAAACTTTTTATTTTAGCAATACCAACTTTGATTTGAGAATCAACGTCTAACACATACTGTAACCACAGACAGATGTGTTCAGAGGATTTGTGCTATACAGTCGCACTCTTCAAGAGACAGAGATTCATTTAGTTTGCATCAAAAGCCTTAAAGACACTTTTCATAATAGGGATTAATAATGGAAAAGGTCAAACTGGTGCAAATAAAATATTTACAGAAAAATGGGTGTTACAGAGAAATAAAGAGACAACAAAGCAGCAAATAAAAAGGGGATGAAAAGGAAGAAAACTTGCAGTGTCCTTGGTTTTAGCAGAGTTCAATGGCTCTCATAACTTGACAGAAGTTCCTTGGTTGATGGTACACGAGAGCTGTCAAACTGTCCTGGCATCTTCCTTTTCTCTGGGATCAAAGGTGTGTTGACAGAGACCATCTGACCAATGAAGTGCCTGAGGCGTGACCATGGGATGTCACTGGGTTTATGACAGTATCATGGCCCTCCCTTACACACAGTTTTATACTACTATTAATATCTTCCAATATGTACTGGTTGCATTCTGGAAACTGATAGATTAGGGTTCAGCATTGAATTTCGTGTCTAGTAATACTATACACAGGGTATCTCGGATAAGCCTTGTCACCCAGGAGAAAGCTTATAAGCAAGTGTCAGGCACAGATTCCAGTGTATCAGACACACTGAAAAGGACTGCTTATAGGGCAGTACAACAGGCCCTGCTGTACCGGGCCCGGGCCCCATGAGCTCAGCTGGGGCCCAGCAGCTTTAAAGTTAATATCTGCCTAAATAAATGGAAGGACTTTAAATCCCACCCCTCCTCCAACTTGCTTACAAGGGTGTAAAAATATATTCTCCTGGACCCCATCGGGTCACCAGTGGGGCCCAGGAGGTGATAGCAGAGGTGGGACTTTATTTCCATTATCAGATTGTAGGCACATTATCCATTCCTCAAGCTGCACTGCAGTGAAAAGAAGTTCCGGCTGCCCAATGCCTACTATGCCTATCCCTGGCGGAGCGATTCACTTGTACATCTAATATGTACCAGTTGCATTCTGGAAACTGATAGATTAGGGCGGCACAGTGGTGTAGTGGATAGCACATTCGCCTGGCAGAAAAAGGGTCGCTGGTTCAAATCCCAACCAGGACACTACCTGCCTGGAGTTTGCATGTTCTCCCTGTGCCTGTGTCACGTACCTGATGGTAGAGTCTGACTTATGCAGTGGGCAACCTCTCTTACGGCCCTGGTTCCGGAACCCCTGGTAGAGCAGACAGGGAGTTCTAGAGCGCAGGGGGGCACGAGGGCTGGATCGGACACAGATGGTGGTGAAATGTCATCCAGAGGCCCGTGCAAGACTGAAGAGTAGTGGTACAGGCTGGGTCAATAACAGGCAGGCAGAGCAGTACAGGAGGAGCAGGCAGTCGGGTGGTCGGGTGCAGGCAGGTTCGGCAACAGGCAGGCAGGGTCAGACAAAAGAATGGTTGTTGGTTGTAGGCAAGCTGTGGGTCAGTGCAGGCAGAGTTCAAGCAAGTACAGGGTCAAGCCGGGTCACAGGTAAACAGGAAAATCACAGAACAGATCACTAAGGAACACTAGGACGCTGTAGAACGGACAGCACTTGCTTCCTGGTGCTGTCTGTTTAAATAGGCCGTTTGGCGCCATTGGATGTGCGCGCCTGCTCCCGTGCACGCCCGCGCACAGGCGTTCCAGACAGTGTCTCAGCTTGCGTTTTCTGACATTGCCCCCCCAAAGGGCAGCCTCCGGATGCCCAAACAGGCTCTTAATACTGGGTGGCTCCTCCAGAAAGACTCAATAAGTTCCTCCACATGGATATTGTCCTCAGGTTCCCATGAGCTTTCTTCTGGCCTGTACCCTTTCCAGGGACGGTGGAAGATCTAATTGGTACGCCTCCCTGTTAATTCTTCTCTTCACGGGAAAGGATCAATGAATCTTGGGCCCAGTTTCTTTGAAGGGCAAGATAATCACAGGTTCTTGGTTGTAAACCAGACCTGGTCACCTAGTTGTAGGTCCAGTTCCCCGCATCTTCCTTTGTCGAAAGCCCTCTTGTAGTACTCCTGTGCCCGAGATAGTGTCTCCTGCAACAGTTTATTGTTCCTTTCCAGGAATTCCATCACCTTCTGTACAGCAGGCACCGCGCTTTCAGGGATTAAGTTGGGCACGAATGTAGGGTGTAAGCCGAGATTCACCCAGAATGGAGATTCGGCTATTGACAGTAGTGAGACCCCTTTCCGTCTGGCCATTTCTCTGGGGGTGAAATTCCAATGAGAATGCCAATTCGATTCCCAATGGTGTACATAAGCCTTTTCAGACCTGGGATGTGAAAGTTGTGGTCGTAATGAAGTTCCAATACTGTGAGGCGTTGCTCCTTCAGAATATACACTCTGTTATGGTACCACCACAGCCCATCCTTCATTGCCTAGGATCTGGAGACATAGGGGATTCGGTCAGAGACCATCTGATCTGAGATAATAGGTCTTCCAGGGTCAGCAAGAAGTGTCAGGAAGAAAGGATGGTATCTGGTGGTGCGGAGATTCCTGGTTCGCAGAACATTCTAGACAAGGTGTCTGGCTTTACGTTCTTCGACCCAGGCCTGTAGGTGATATGCAATTGGAAGCGAGAAAAGAATAAAGTCCAACGTGCCTGACAGGGTTTCAGTCTTTTGGCGGTACATAGGTTTTCCAGGTTTTTATGGTCGGTGAAGACCATGACAGGATGTGCAGCTCCTTCCAACAGATATTGCCACTTCTCCAGGGCATACTTGATAGCCCAGGAACGGAATGCAGGAGCATTCAAATGCACACTTTTCGGCCTTTGCGTAGAGCCCATGTTGTCGAAGGCGCTGTAAAACACACCTGACGTGCCTGCGGTGCTCATCCAGTGTGGCAGAAGAAATAAGAATATCATCCAAATAGATGATGTCTAGGTAGTCCCGGAAGGCACCATTCACCAAGTGTTGGAAGGTGTCTGGGACATAGTCCTCCACCGTACGGCGGCTTGCTGGAGCGCGTGGAGAGTGGCCTCTGCGGTTGCAGCCTGGTGGGGGTCCTCATAGAGCCGTGCCATGGACTGAAAACAGAGGTTGAGTTCGGCTGTTTCAGGAGCCTTTTGTTCCAGTAGCTGGTGGGCCCAGGTCTGGGATTCATCCAATAAAAGAGAAATTACCAGTCCCACCTTGGTGGCTTCCAAGGAAAAGGTGCAGGTTGCAGGGCAAAATATAGCTCGCAGGCATTATGAAAAGCCCGAAACTTCTTACGGTCCCCGTGAACCACTCGGGCAAGAGTACCTTGGGCTCCGTGGGCAAGGTGACAATAGTGCGAGCAGCAGGCTGGCCAGAACTTGATAGAGCTGACAAGGAGAGCTCCTGGACTCTGCTTTCCAACCGGTGGTACCCTTCTTGTAAGTTCTTCACTGCTTGGGTGAGTCCAGCTAAGTGCACACATAGATCGTCCATCAGAGAGGGCCCCTGAGCAGACTCGGACATAGCTATTCGTTGCTGTCACGTACCTGATGGTAGAGTCTGACTTATGCAGTGGGCAACCTCTCACAGCCCTGGTTCAGGAACCCCTGGTAGAGCAGACAGGGAGTACTAGAGCATAGGGGGGCACAAGGGCTGGATCGGACACAGATGGTGGTGAAATATTGTCCAGAGGTTCGTGCAAGACTGAAGAGTGGTGGTACAGGCCTGGTCAATAACAGGCGGGCAGAGCAGTACAGGAGGAGCAGGCAGTCCGGTGGTTGGGTGCAGGCAGGTTCGGCAACAGGCAGGCAGCTGAAGCACAAAAGGGTCAGGCAGAAGAATGGTCATAGACAAGCTGGGGGTCGCTGCAGGCAGAGTTCAAGCAAGTACAGGGTCAGGCCGGGTCACAGGTAAACAGGAAATAACAGAACAGATTGCTACGGAACACTGGGAAACTGTAGAATGGACAGCACTTGCTTCCTGGTGCTGTCTGTTTAAATAGGCCGTTTGGCGCCATTGGATGCGCGCACGCGCACAGGCGTTCCGGACAGTGTCTCAGCTTGCGTTTTCTGACATTCTGTATGGGTTTCCTTCGGGTACTCCAGTTTCCTCCCACACTCCAAAGACATGCTGGTAGGTAAATTAGATCCTGTCTAAATTGGCCCTAGTATATGTATGTATGTGAGTTAGGGGCCTTAGATTGTAAGCTCCTTGAGGGTAGGGACTGATGTGAATATACAATGCATGTGTAAAGCGATGCGTAAATTGACAGCGCTATATAAGTAGCTGAAATAAATAAATAAATAAATACATCCCTCTCCTTCAGTAAATGCTGTATACTGAGGGAGAGACTGATATGGCTGAGAGGGCTTGGCAGGGCTCTTCCTGACAGCGGGTGGCAAGGCACAGACAAATGGCAGACACAGGGCTGGTACAAAGGGGGAGGGAAACCTACCCTGGGTGGTGTGTTAATCTATGATGAGGGGGGGCGCACTGGGAGCTTCTGCTGCTTCTCCTATCTCACTAACAGGAGTGCCTGCCATTCTCCCTCCTGTTACTGCAAAATGTATCAGTTTGTTCTCCTGCCTGGCCAGGTCACTGACTTCCTTGTTGGTCACCACTTTGTCATCTCACTTCCAGCACGTCTCTTTACCTTCCCTGCACAATTGTAAGTCAGCACCGATTCTCCTGCTCCTCTCTGCTGTTCACACTAACCCTTCACCTTCTATTATCAGCTGCCCCATCCATAAATCTGCAATGCACATCCTGCAGGTTCTGGTCTCAGCTCAGGACATTCCACACAGCCATCTGGATGACACCCTTTCCATCCCAGATTAGTCCTCTACTAACTGTCCTGTCCCCATAATGTTGCCTTAACACTTTCCTTACAGCCCCTCACTCTGCTCCCTATTAAAGCACACTCTTACTACCCAGACCCCCCCCCCACATATTCACTCTTTCTTATCTCTAATAACCAGTGCACTGCAGTTTGGCCACAGTGTGATTGTATGTGCGGTTTACCTGTGGTTTTAGGTGCACTTCCATTGAATTCTATTACACAGTGCGTTTTCATGAAAGCGCATCAAAGTCCTGCATGAACCGCAAATACAATCACACTGTGGCGTGACCAAACCGCAGTGCACCAGTGTGAGCCCTCTATGTTCACACCTTTCCATGTCAGCCACAAAATTGTGGCTTTCCTGACACACAAAGACCATAGACCATTAGTAGACGTGTGGCAGCACCATAACTTGTTAATGGCACCCCCACACATGCATTTTCATGGGTGGGCTGGGTTAAGGGTGGAGTCGAGGGCGGAGTTGGGGAGGCCCCATTAGGTAGGCTTTATGGGGCCCCATGATTTCTAACAGCAGCCCTGACACTGACTGACAAAAAAATGCCTGTACACTACTGGTACCAAGGCACAGCAGAGTAATTAAAACGTAGGAAATAAGGCCAATAATAAACACTTGATAGAAAAATTACATCAAGTCCATATAAACACAGAGGGCTGCCATCAGGTAGGAGCCGAACCCAGGCTCTAGGAGACACTGTAACACAACAAGGAGAGAGGCGCCTCTAAGTGTAATATGTAAATTACATTTTAGTCTGCAGGCGGGGGGTTTATCGGAATCTAGATCCATCGTCAATCACAGATGACAGAGAAAGACACCTCCACCAGAAGACCTTACCATCCATCCGTGAGCTTTGCATCAGCAACAAGGGTAACAAATAATAATAATAGAATAAAGGTAGATAAAGCACCTGGACCAGATGGCATTCATCCACGGATCCTAAAGGAATTGAGCTCTGTAATTTTAAAGCCATTGTATCTAATTTTTAGGGACTTCTTAATGACTGGAATAGTACCACTGGATTAGCGTGGGGCCAATGTGGTGCCCATATTTAAAAAGGGATTAAAGTCTTTACCAACTAACTATAGACCTGTTAGTTTAACTTCTATATTTGGGAAGATACTGGAGAGTTTAATAAAAGACCACATAGATGAGTTCTTGTTGGGAAAAAAATGTTTTAAGCAACAGACAGCATGGATTCATGAAAAGACAGAAGTTGTCAAACAAACCTGATTTCTTTTTATGAGGAGGTAAGTAAAACCTTGGACAGAGGGGTGGCTGTGGACGTGGTATACTTGGATTCTGCAAAAGCATTTGACATCGTTCCCCACACATGGCTGATGTGTAAGGTAAAGTCTTCAGTCTTGGAAAGATCAGTTTGTAAATGGATAGAAAACTGGCTAAAAGACCGAATTCAGAGAGTACTGGTTAATGATTCTTACTCGGAATGGTCTAAGGTTATCAGTGGTGTACCCCAAGGTTCAGTGTTGGGACCCTTACTTTTCAATATATTTATAAATGATATAGGGTCTGGGATTAAAAGTACCATTTCAGTGTTTGCAGATGACACCAAGCTATGCAGTGGAATAACGTCCTTACAGGATGTCTCCAACTTACAAGCAGACCTCAATGCACTGTCTAATTGGCGACTATGTGGCAAATGAGGTTTAATATTGATAAATGTAAAGTTATGCATTTGGGGGCTAAGAATATGCATGCATCCTACATACTAGGTGGAGTACAACTGGGGGAATCCATAGTGGAGAAGGATTTGGGGGTTCTGGTAGATCATAAGCTTAATAATGGCATGCAATGCCAAGCTGCGGTTTCCAAAGCAAGCAAAATCCTTTCTTGTATTAAGAGAGGTATGGACGCCAGAGATAGAGACATAATTTTGCCCCTGTACAAATCATTAGTAAGACCTCTGGAATATGCAGTTCAGTTTTGGGCACCAGTCCTCAAAAAGGATATCGGGGAACTGGAGAAAGTGCAGAGAAAGGCAACCAAAGAGGAACTGAATTTATTCTCTCTTGAGAAGAGGAGATTAAAGTGGATGTAAACCCACCACCCAACCAGTATAAACTAATGACACAGTATTAATGTATATATACATGCAAGCCTCCTGCATCTATTCCTACCTTTCAAATGTCCTTCCTGTAAGCACTAGCAGCTCTGTAAAACTCTGAAATCAGAGGGTGTTTGTGATTGCTGGAGTTTGGTGGGTGGAGTTGTGATGTCACAAGCCTCCCCACCCACCTCTATACTGAGACATTGAGGAGGGAGGGAGGGGGGCGTGTAAACCTCTCTCTGCTGTGTGAAGGAGATAAGCAAATTGCTTGTCACTCACAGAGCAAGGGGCGGATCGCCTGTGTATTTCCCTGTTAGTCTGACTTTCTCTTCCTGAAAAAACATAAGCTCATTACTCACAGTTGGATTAACTCTTTCTGACAAGACTGAGCACAGATGATATTACATGCTATATTCTACCAGGCAGAATTATTCATTACATTTTTGTTTTCAGGTTTACATCCACTTTAAGGGGGGATATGATCAACATGTACAAATACATAAGTGGTCCATATAGTGAACTTGGTGTTGAGTTATTTACTTTAAGGTCATCACAAAGGACAAGGGGGCACTATTTACATCTAGAGGAAAAAATATTTATTTTCCAAATACAGAAAGGTTTCTTCACGGTTAGAGATGTGAAAATGTGGAATAGACTCCCCCCAGAGGTAGTTTTGGCCAGCACGGTAGATTGCTTTAAAAAAGGCCTGGATTCTTTCCTTAATGTAAATAATATAACTGGGTACTAACATTTTTAGATAAAAGTTGATCCAGGGTGAATCCGATTGCCTCTCGGGGGATCAGGAAGGAATGTTTTCCCCCGCTATAGCAAATTGGATCATGCTTTGCTCGGGTTTTTTGCCTTCCTCTGGATCAACTGTGGGTGAAGAATTGTATAAGGGATTGTATGGTTATATATCATTTTTCTTTTTTTGGTTGAACTAGATGGACTTGTGTCTTTTTTCAACCTGACTAACTATGTAGCAACATGATTGGGATTGCTTGCTTGATCTGAGAGATTTTACATTCAATTATACTCAGGACATCTGTGGGGAACTTAACTAATCAGTGACCAGTGCTGCCTATTAACATTATAACAGCTCTTTTGAGCTGTACTCTCTCTATGTAATGATTACATGGCATGCACTTACTGTGTCTGTTGAGAAGACATTCTAATACTGTGGACAGAATGCTCTCTCCCTCTCTCCCCGTTCGCTAAACTGCCTATATAGAGGAACTAAATCCCATGGCCATCCTATATATTCATACAGTATTTAATTTTTGTGAAAAATATTGATAATCTCCTGAAGAAGAGTCATTTTGCGAAACATGTCGAGCTTATGCCTCTAAAAATGGTATCCTGCTTCCACTCTGTTAAGGGAACTACTAGTGGTCTTTACACTTACTGACCTGGACCCAGCAGATAGAGTTAGATGTGCCGATTACCACCTATATAAGTCTGTACTTATATGCTTTTAAGCTTTTGTACATTTGTTATAAATAAAAAACAGTTTTGTTAATACATTGGTGCCTATAAAGTCAATGATTTCTTCTAAATATATTTAATTTAGATAATAGGATGTGGCACTTTTTATATTATTTATACACCCACAGTACCATCCTGTGGAGAGTGCAAAATCTAGTGCAGCTCTGCATAGAAACCAATCAGCTTCCAGGGTTTATTGCCAAAGCTTAATTGAACAAGCTAAAGTTAGAAGCTCACTGGCTACCATGCACAGCTGCCCCAGATTCTGAGTGAACCAGTTTTAGTAAATGTACCCCAATGTCTGGTACATAATCAGTCAAGAGAGTGAATCTCACACATGTGGTATCGCCATACTCAGGAGGAATATCAGAATTTGTTTTAGGTTATAAAAATATGCCCATGCTGTGTGTGAGAAATATCTTATTGACCGCATGGTGTAAAAAAAAATAATAATGTTCATTTTCTTTCCAAAACAACAGAAAATTGTATCATACTTACCATAATTTTATTTTCCTGGTGCCTATCCATGGCAGCATACCTTTGACAAGCTCTGCCTTGGCTCCTCCCTCAGGACCAGTGAATAGTATAAAAGAAAAGGGCTAGTGCCCTCCCAGCATTCTACGTAATATAGCATACCAAGGGTGGGATTGTATGCTGCCATGGATAGGCACCAAGAAAAGAAAATTACAGTAAATATGATATTTAATTGTCTGTTTTCCTGGTGCCTCCATGGCAGCATACCTGTGACAAAATAATGGGTGGGATGATACATAGTACAAGATTTATTTGAGAAAAGAGTTAGCCTGTGTGCCAGTTTCTACAGATGAGAAAGCTGCCGGGTCTACTCTGTAACGTCTCATAAGTGCATGTTGAGATGATCATGATGCTATCCTTTAGATTGTTTTGATGGATACACCCCAGAAGCAGAAAATAAGTGGATGGCATACAGCCCAATTGAGGAGGGGTTCTAGGCCCCTAGATCTGTACACCTTCTTAAACAATTTGATTATCCATGGAACTATTGTACTGGAGCAGGGACCTGCAATCTATCCCCAGCTGCCGCAGAACCACATGTCCCGTGAGGTATTTGTGAAGCTCTGATATCCACGGACATGACTAAGCATGATGGATACTCTAGTTCCGGAATGGCCTGAGGGCCACATTCCGGAGGTCTCCGCTCCAAATGATGCTTCTCTGCCCGTTTTTTTTTTTTGGAGTATTACAAATAAGTTAGATAAAAATTCTGAAGGGAGTTGTGGCTTGAAAACAGTGTCTTAGTACAAAAGTAGTGATCGCCAGTGGACGTTCTTGTGACAAAACGCGTCATGAGTCCGCTGTACAGCAACACTACATCGGAGACACTCTATTCCTCCTTCCCCCTGCTGGTCAGGGGAAAGGGGGAGGCTGCCTGCGGTGTCTGCAAGGATCCTGGGGACAGCCGGCATCTGTATGCTTGTATGCTTGTATGATTTGGCAATTTGGTAAGAGTGGCTTGAAGGGGGGAGGGACGTGTGTACTGAGGATGAAATAAAGTGCTTTTAAACGGTATCACATTATGTCCTGGCCTCTATCTTTCATTTTTATGTGAGTAGCTGCATAAACGGATCGGGACCATTCCTGTTGGCTACTAGTGCTGGAGGAGCACAAACAAGTGCATTTGCCTGAGCATGAGAATGCCTGGCATATGCTTGTGGTAAGCGTACATCTATTGGGGAAGTCAGGCACCTGCATGCTGATCACTTGGTGTGGTTTTGGAATCCTGTATTATTGCCGAATCTGACTGGATCTCCTGTGACTGGATGCCACTATTTATGAACTTTTATTATTTATTTTTATGATTAATGTCACTTATCACTGGGTGCCATTTACAGTTATTTACCATAAGCGCTACTATATGTCTTTTGAGATATATTTGAGTTGAAAAATAAAATATTGCTGCTTTTTTCTGCACAAAAACAAAAGGGATCATACAAGCCCAGAAACACAATCCTATACGCACAGTTCATCAAGAGGAAGGTGAAAAACCCCAGCAAACCATGATCTAATTTGCTACAGCAGGGGAAAAAGTTCCTTCCTGACCCCCCGAGAGGCAATCGGATATTCCCTGGATCAACTTACCTATAAATGTTAGCACCCAGTTATATTGTGTACCTTAAGGAAAGGAAGTGAGAGGGAATGGATGACAGGAGAGAGACCTGGAAGGGTAAGGCAAAGTGAAAATTAGATACAGCTGCCTGAGCAAATGCCATTATATAAATGCAGATAGGCGCTCTTGCTTAAGAGACAACTGCTGTCCCAAAAGACCCACAGAAATTACTCTCTTGCTATTTAGCGCTTATAGTGGGCCAAGACAAGGGACTGCATTTGGGAGAGGCTGAACCCGAATGGATGCTGCCGACTGCAGAGGTAAGGACGTTTGACCATCATTTACTGACCATGAGGTATGAGGGAAAAAGGAAAATGCTGGGAGGACACTAGCCCTTTTCTTTTATAATATTCACTGGTCCTGAGGGAGGAGCCAAGGCGGAGCTTGTCACAGGTATGTCTTTGAATGACTCACTATGCCTTCCAGAAAATTCCTTCGGAGTGTTTTCTTTCCAAAACGTGGTCATTTTGTAGGTGTTTCTACTGTCCTGGCTTTTCAGGGACTCAAGAAATATTATAGGAAATTAGACACTTAATTTATGCTCCTTGAAAATCCAAAGGTGTTCCCTGGCTTTTGGGCACCTCTATGCATTTAGGCTCACACATGTGGTATTGCAAAAAAAAAACACATTTATTTAACCACTTCATTAACAGGCCTATTCTGACACTTTGCTCCTACATGTAAAAATCAACTTTTTTGCTAGGAAATTACTTAGAACCCCCAAACATTATATATATATATTTTTTTTAGCAAAGACCCTAGAGAATAAAATGGTGGGTGTTGCAATGTTTTATGTCACACGGTATTTGCACAGCGGTTTTTCAAACGCATTTTTAAAAAAACACTTTCATTAATTAAGAAAAACAAAATAGTAAAGTTATCACAATTTGTTTCTATATTGTGAAAGATGATGTTACGCTGAGTAAATAGATACCTAACAGGTCACGCTTTAAAATCTGCCCGTGGAATGGAGGTAAACTACAGTAAAAATCTCCATAGGCAACACTTTAAACGCCTTTACAGGTTACCAGTTTAGAGTTGCACAGGAGGTCTGGTGCTAGAATTATTGCTCCTGCTCTGACATTCGCGACAATACCTCACATGTGTTGTGCAACCACCGTTTAGATATGCGTGCGGGAGTACACAAGCACGATGTGAGAGGGGCACTTTAAATTTTTTTATTTTATACAATTTTATTTTAACTTTTTTTGTACTAACTTTATTGCTATCACAAGGGATGAACAAAATCCCTTGTGATAGCATGGGCCATGACAGGTCCTCGTTCATGGAGAGATCTGGGGTCTATGAGAGCTCAAATCTTTCCTCTGGCCCCCATGTAACCGATCAGACCGAAATCGGTTTGATCTGTTGCTTTCCTGACCTCTGGCGGCCAGGTAAACAAAGGGGCGGAACAGGAAGTGCCAATCTGCTTGTCGCTCCCGGTTTCCAGGGTTACAGAGCGAGGGGAACCCCTTCCGCCACCCGCAGAAGTGATCAAGTGGCCAATTAGCCACTCAGATCACTTCTGCCTGAAAGAGAATTACCGGCTGCAAATTTAGATACCAGAATGATGTCTGTAAATGCAGGCATCATTTCGGTATAACCACTGAAACTCAAGGACATTCAGGAATGTCCTTAGGAAGGAAGTGGTTAATTTCTTCATTTTCCGAAAAATTGTGGAAAAAATATTACAACTTCAAAAAACTCACCATGTCTCTTATTAAATACCTTGGACTGTCTACTTTCCAAGAAGGGGTCATTTGTACTGTCCTGGTATGGTAGGGCCTCAAGAAATGAGATAGGCCATCAGTACAGAAGGACTGATCAATTTTCAAATACAATATCTCACAAAAATGAGTACACCCCTCACATTTTTGTAAATATTTTATTCTATCTTTTCATGTGACAACACTGAAGAAATGAAACTTTGTAACAATGTAAAGTAGTGAGTGTACAGCTTGTATAACAGTGCAAATTTTCTGTCCCCTCAAAATAGCTCAACACACAGCCATTAATGTCTAAACCGCTGGCAACAGAAGTGAGTAGCCCCTAAGTGAAAATGTCCAAATTGGGCCCAAAGTGTCAATATTTTGTGTGGCCACCATTATTTTCCAGCAATGCCTTAACCCTCTTGGACATGGAGTTCACCAGAGCTTCACAGGTTACCACTGGAGTCCTCTTCCACTTTTCCATGACAACATCACGGAGCTGGTGGATGTTAGAGACCTTTAACTCCTCCACCTTCCATTTGAGGATGCCCCACAGATGCTCAGTAGGGTTTAGATCTGGAAAAATGCTTGGCCAGTCCATCACCTTTACCCTCAGCTTCTTTAGCAAAGCAGTGGTCGTCTTTGAGGTGTGTTTGGGGCCGTTATGTTGGAACACTGCCCTGTGGCCCAGTCTCTGAGGGGAGGGGATCATGCTCTGCTTCAGTATGTCAAAGTACATGTTGGCATTCATGGATCCCTCAATGAACTGTAACTCCCCAGTGTTGGCAGCACTCATGCAGCCCTAGTCCATGACAACCCCAGCACCATGCTTGACTGTAGGCAAGGCACACTTGTCTTTGTACTTCTCACCTGGTTGCCGCCACACATGCTTGACACCATCTGAACCAAATAAGTTTATCTTGGTCTCATCAGACCACAGGACATGGTTCCAGTAGTCCATGTCCTTAGTCTGCTTGTCTTTAGCAAACAGTTTGTGGGCTTTCTTGTGCATCATCTTTAGACGAGGCTTCCTTCTGGGATGACAGCCATGCAGACCAATTTGATGCAGTGTATGGTCTTAGCACTGACAGGCTGACCCCCCACCCCTTCAACCTCTGCAGCAATGCTGGCAGCACCCAAATGTCTATTTCCCAAAGACAACCTCTGGATATGATGCTGAGCATGTGCAATCACTTCTTTGGTCGACCATGGTGAGGCGTGTTCTGAGTGGAACCTGTCCTGTAAAACCACTATATGGTCTTGGTCACCGTGCTGCAGCTCAGTTTCAGGGTCTTGCAATCTTCTCATAGCCTAGGCCATCTTTGCGTAGAGCAACAATTCTTCTTTTCAGATCCTCAGAGTTTTTTGCCATGAGGTGCCATGTTGAATTTCCAGTGACCAGTATGAGAGAGCAAGAGTGATAACACACCTCCTCCCCATTCACACCTGAGACCTTGTAACACTAATGAGTCACATGACACTGGGGGGAATGGCCCATTTTGGACATTTTCACTTAGGGGTGTACTCACTTTTGTTGCCAGTGGTTTAGACATTAATGGCTGTGTGTTGAGTTAATTTAAGGGGACAGTAAATTGTAACTGTTATACAAGCTGTACATTCACTACTTTACATTGTAGCAAGTGTCATTTCTTAAGTGTTGTCACATGAAAAGATATAATAAAATATTTACAGAAATGTGAGCGGTGTACTCACTTTTGTGAGATACTGTATATATATATATATATATATATATATATATATATATATATATATATATAGACATACACACACAGTATCTCACAAAAGTGAGTACACCAATCACATTTTTGTAAAATATTTTATGATATCTTTTCATGTGACAACACTGTGGAAATGACACTGCTACAATGTAAAATAGTCAGTGTACAGCTTGTATAACAGTATAAATTTGCTGTCCCCTCAAAATAACTCAACACAGCCATTAATGTCTAAACTGCTGGCAACAAAAGTGAGTACACCCCTTAGTGAAAATGTCCAAATTGGGTCCAAAGTGTCAATATTTTGTGTGACCACCATTATTTTCCAGCACTGCCTTAACTTTCTTGGGCATGGAGTTCACCAGAGCTTCACAGGTTGCCACTGGAGTCCTCTTCCGCTCCCCCATACTGACATCAAGAAGCTGGTGGATAATAGAGACTTTGCGCTCCTCCACCTTCCATTTGAAGATGCCCCACAGATACTCAATAGGGTTTAGGTCTGGAGACATGCTTGGCCAGTCCATTACCTTTACCATTAGCTTCTTAAGCAAGGCAGTGGTCGTCTTGGAGGTGTGTTTGGAGTCGTTATGTTGGAATACAGCCCTGCGGCCCAGTCTCTGAAGGGGTGTGATCATGCTCTGCTTCAGTATGTCACAGTACATGTTGACATTCATGGTTCCCTCAATGAACTGTAGCTCCCCAGTGCATGACACTCCCACCACCATGCTTGACTGTAGGCAAGACACACTTGTTTTTGTACTCCTCACCTGGTTGTCGCCATACGCGCTTGACACCATCTGAATCAAATAAATTTATCTTGGTCTCATGAGACCACAGGACATGCTTCCAGTAATCCATGTCCTTAGTCTGCTTGTCTTCAGCAAACTGCAGGCTTTCTTGTGCATAATTTTAGAAGAGGCTTCCTTCTGGTACGACAGCCATGCAGACCAATTTGATGCAGTGTGTGGCGTATGGTTTGAGCACTGACAGGCTGACCCCCCAACCTCTGCAGCAATGCTGGCAGCACTCATACGTCTATTTCCCAAACACAACCTCTGCAATTACGCTGAGCACGTGCACTCAACTTCTTTGGTTGACCATGACGAGGCCTGTTCTGAGTGGAACCTGTCCTGTTAAACCGCTGTATGGTCTTGGCCGCGGTGCTTCAGCTCAGTTTCAGAGTTTTGGCAATCATCTTATAGCCTAGGCCATCTTTATGTAGAGCAACCATTCTTTTTTTCAGATCCTCAGAGAGTTCTTTGCCATGTTGAACTTCCAGTGACCAGTATGAGAGAGTGAGAGCGATAACACCCAATTTAACACACCTGCTCCCCATTCACACCTGAGACCCTCTAACACTAACGAGTCGCGACACTTTTGTGAGATACTGTATACACACACATACAGCACACCCACGGCTGGGTGTCTGGTCCTGTACCTTTTAGGAGGGATGGGCTCCTCCAGTCACCTGTCCTCCATCTATCCATTAAATTGCATGTGCTTCCATTGTGAAGCCTCATATATAGAGTTAGGTCTGCAGTATACAGGGAGCCTTGACGGGGCCTGCAGCTTACGCATGCACTTGCAAATGTGTGTAACCAATCCCCTGCCTTTTAAACGCTACTGTTAGACGGGTGAATTTGTTTGGTGACAGACTGGTCGATAAGTTGAGCATTGGAATTCTTTGTTGTTTGTACACACACATACAGTGCCTTGGAAAAGTATTCATACCCCTTGAAATTTTCCACATTTTGTCATATTACAACCAAACATGTAAATGTATTTTATTGGGATTTTATGTGATAGACCAACACAAAATGGCACATAATTGGGAATTGAAAGGAAAATGATAAATGGTTTTTAAAATATTTTACAAATAAATGTGAAAGGCGTGGTGTGCATTTGTATTCACCCCCTTTGAGTCAATACTTTTTAGAACCACCTTTCGCTGCAATTACAGCTGCAAGTCTGTTTGGGGATGTCTCTACCAGCTTTGCACATCTAGAGAATTAAATTTGTGCCCATTCTTATTTGCAAAATAGCTCAAGTTCTGTCAGACTGGATGGAGAGCGTCTGTGAACAGCAATTTTCACGCCTTGCCACAGATTCTCAATTGGATTTAGGTCTGAACTTTGACTGGGCCATACTAACACATGAATATGCTTTGAGCTAAACCATTCCATTGTAGCTCTGGCTGTATGTTTAGGGTTGTTGTCCTGATCGAAGGTGAACCTCCGCCCCAGTCTCAAGTCTTTTGCAGACTCTAAGGCTGCATTCACACCCGAGCATAGTGTTTTCCAAGCTTTTTGTCACGTGTATTTGTGCGTTTGCTGCCACCTCCATGTTTCACGGTGGGGATGGTGTGTTTTTTGGTGATGTGCAGTGTTAGTTTCCACCACACATAGCGTTTTGCTTTTAGGCCAAACAGTTCAGCAGAAGACCACACCGGGTACCACTCCTGTCTGCAAAGAGCAGGAAACTGAGGCTACAATATTCGCACAGGTTCACCAAAATTGAAAAATAAAAGATTGGAAAAACGTTGCCTGTTCTCATGAGTCTTGATTTCAGCTGCGACATTCAGATGATAGGGCATAATTTGGCATAAACAATATGAAAGCATGGATACACCCTGCCTTGTATCAATGGTTCAGGCTGGTGTTGTAATTGTGTGGGGGGATATTTTTTGGCACACTTTGGGCCCCTTAGTATCAATTGGGCATTGTTTAAATGCCACGGCCTACCTGAGTATTGTTGCTGACCATGTCCATCACTTGATGACTACAGTGTACCCATCCTCTGATGGCTACTTCCAGCAGGATAATGCACAATGTCACAAAGCTCACATCATCTCAAACTGGATTCTTAAACATAACAATGAGTTCACTGTATTCCAATGGCCCCCACAGTCATCAGATCTCAATCCAATAGGGATTGGATTTGGGATATGGTGGAACGGGAGATTTGCATCATGGATGCGCAGCCGAAAAATCGTCAGTAACTGCATGATGCTATCATGTCAACATGGACCAAAATCTCTGAGGAATGTTTCCAACACCTTGTTGAATTTATGCCACAGAGAATTAAGGCAGTTCTGAAGGCAAAAGGGGTTCCAACCCGGTACTTGCAAGGTGTACCTTATAAAGTTGCCGGTGAGTGTATATATACCATAGAGAGTGTGGTCAGAAGTAGATATTGCGCTGTTCTTATGGAATATAGGTGAAATATTATATAATTCAAATTTACTGTGCTATCTGCTCAGAATGGGCTCTGAATAAACTAAGAAATGCCGTGGTTGTGTAAATAAATAAATAAATACATATACAGCCTTCAATATATTGTGCTAATACATGTGTAAAATCCAAAATAAAAAATATATAAATAAATTCATAAATGCTAGAAAAATCATAAATAAATGTGACTTTGTAACAATGGTATAGATCAGGGATATGCAATTAGCGGACCTCCAGCTGTTGCAAAACTACAAGTCCCATCATGCCTCTGCCTCTGGGTGTCATGCTTGTGGCTATCAGTCTTGCTATGCCTCATGGGATTTGTAGTTCTGCAACATCTGGAGGTCCGCTAATTGCATATCCCTGGTATAGACGTTACTCCAAAAGTGCAATTAGTGAGTCCATGTAAAAATCCATTCATAAGCGACATGATTTAAATTCATATAAGTGATCCGTGCAGAAAGTGACTTGTGCTCTTCAGTGCTAAACCAATGTTGCTCCTATGGTAATGCCCTTACCAAGGTATTCAACCCCCATGGAGGTACAGCGCAAATTCATGAAGGTCAGAAAGTGCTCCTGGTGCTTTAGTGCTCCTTACGTGCCCAAATGGGTGCTTACCAGAAGGTTTCCCCCTCCTTGGGGTATATCGCTTTCGCAGTCCTACGCCACTGTGCGGCGGGTCCCAGCTGGACCTTTAGTCCTCCTTCCTCCTTGGTGGTATCCATCCCGTGATCATATGTGTGTGTAAAAGATAAGGGGAATCTCCATAGAGTAGTAACATTTAAAAAGCTTCTTTAATTGAGTATAGTAAAATTCCAGACATAATAGTTAAAAACTCTAAAAATCCTTAAAAATATGTGTTTGTAAACCGCAGCTCTGCATCTGGAAGTGATGCACATTAACTCCGTCCTACCGGTTTCATCATACTGAAAGAAAGATTATTTATTTGCAAAATTTTATAGCAGAAACAAAGAAAAACTTTTTTTCCACTTATATAGCAAAAAATAAAAAACGCAGTGGTGATTAAAGTGGTATAATACACAAAAACCAAAAATTTAATATATTGCAGCTTACCAATCCTTAGATGATGTGACTGCATTTGTTTTTATGTTTTAGGCTTTCTCTGTTTTCAACTGGTGATCAGGCCAGCGACACGCCTCCAATATTAGGCTGGATTCACACTTGTCCGACAAACGGACCGACATTGTGAGCACAAGTCGCATGACGTCACCAAATCAATGTTTCCCTATGAGAGACGTCTTAACTGGTCCGACACAAGTCGGTCCGACTTTGAAAAAGGTTCCTGTACTACTTTGGTCCAACTTTGGTCCTACTTCAGCCCATTGGATATCATTGAAGTAGTATCAAAGTCGGATCCTTGTTCTAACCATCCGACTTGTGACATCCGACATGGCGATTACAGCAGCAGTAAAAGGAATTTACAGTCGTGTCGATGTCTTCTACTCTATTTGGCTCTATACACCACCACAATGGATTTGAAAAGAAAACAAGATGTGCTTTAACTGCAGACTTTCAGCTTTAATTTGAGGGTATTTACATCCAAATCAGGTGAACAGTGTAGGAATTACAACAGTTTGTATATGTGCCTCCCACTTTTTAAGGGATCAAAAGTAATGGGACAGATTAACAATCATAAATCAAACTTTCACTTTTTAATACTTGGTTGCAAATCCTTTGCAGTCAATTACAGCCTGAAGTCTGGAACGCATAAACATCACCAGACACTGGGTTTCATCACTGGTGATGCTCTGCCAGGCCTCTACTGCAACTGTCTTCAGTTCCTGCTTGTTCTTGGGGCATTTTCCCTTCAGTTTTGTCTTCAGCAAGTGAAATGCATGCTCAGTCGGATTCAGGTCAGGTGATTGACTTGGCCATTGCATAACATTCCACTTCTTTCCCTTAAAAAACTCTTTGGTTGCTTTCACAGTCATTGTCCATCTGCACTGTGAAGCGCCGTCCAATGAGTTCTGAAGCATTTGGCTGAATATGAGCAGATAATATTGCCCGAAACACTTCAGAATTCATCCTGCTGCTTTTGTCAGCAGTCACATCATCAATAAATACAAGAGAACCAGTTCCATTGGCAGCCATACATGCCTACGCCATGACACTACCACCACCATGCTTCACTGATGAGGTGGTATGCTTTGGATCATGAGCAGTTCCTTTCCTTCTCCATACTCTTCTCTTCCCATCACTCTGGTACAAGTTGATCTTGGTCTCATCTGTCCATAGGATGTTGCTCCAGAACTGTGAAGGCTTCTTTAGATGTTATTTGGCAAACTCTAGTCTGGCCTTCCTGTTTTTGAGGCTCACTAATGGTTTACATCTTGTGGTGAACCCTCTGTATTCACTCTGGTGAAGTCTTCTCTTGATTGTTGACTTTGACACACATACACCTACCTCCTGGAGAGTGTTCTTGATCTGGCCAACTGCTGTGAAGGTGCTGTTTTCTTCACCAGGGAAAGGATTCTTCGGTCATCCATCACAGTTGTTTTCCGTGGTCTTCCGGGTCTTTTGGTGTTGCTGAGCTCACCGGTGCGTTCTTTCTTTTTAAGGATGTTCCAAGCAGTTGATTTGGCCACACCTAATGTTTTTGCTATCTCTCTGATGGGTTTGTTTTGTTTTTTCAGCCTAATAATGGCTTGCTTCACTGATAGTGACAGCTCTTTGGATCTCATATTGAGAGTTGACAGCAACAGATTCCAAATGCAAATAGTACACTTGAAATTAACTCTGGACCTTTTATCTGCTCCTTGTAAATGGGATAATGAGGGAATAACACACCTGGCCATGGAACAGCTGAGCAGCCAATGGGAGGAGAGCTGCAGGCAGGGTGCGCCCAGGACTGAGAAGGAGCTCCGAGCCGGAGCCTGAAGCCGAGGCCGGTCGGCAGGACTAGAAGAGGGAGAGCGGTGCATGGACCTAGAGGGGAGCGGTGACTGCACGGCCCGGAGAAAGTGGAGCCTACTGTCTTCAGCCTAATAAGAACGGGTCCTGCATTGCCGGTACCACTATCCCATTTGACCAGGAACAAGCTCATTGTGACCCCCAGACTGCAAAGCTGGGGGTCCACTGTTTCTGGTGAGTGGGGCCACAAGAGGGGGCTGTCACTGAGCACCACGGACTGCATATTTGGCACTTGTTTTGGAGCACTGAGCACTTTTATATTTATGTTTATGGACTGCACTGGATGGTCGCATCCAATATAGCAATCTTGCACAGTATTATATGATTATTTTGTATACAATTTATAGCAACTGACACTTTTACATATTGTATAGTATTGGTTGGTTGAACAACACTCAGGGTGGCGCAGCATTTATTTAGTTTTCTTGAGCAGCCAATTGTCCCATTACTTTTGGTCCCTTAAAAAGTGGGAGGCACATATACAAACCATTGTAATTCCTACACCGTTCATCTGATTTGGATGTAAATACTCTCAAATTAAAACTGGAAGTCTGCAGTTAAAGCACATCTTGTTCATTTCATTTCAAATCCATTGTGGTGGTGTATAGAGCCAAAAAGATTAGAATTGTGTCAATGTCCCAGTATTTATGGACCTGACTGTATCTCACACTGGGATTGTTTTGATTGGTCAAAGGACAAGTCACTATCTCAAAGTCGGAGCAAAATCTTATCTTGTTCATTCAAGTGGGATGGAAGTAGGACCAATGGTGCAGGGCAAAGTAGGATCAAAAGTCTGACCGTTTTTGTGTCGGATGGGCTGCAGATAGGTACTTGGGTACTTTGATGGGCTGGAGACAGGTACTAGGGTAATCTGATGGATTGGTAAAAGGTACTTGGATGGGCTGCAGTTAGATACTCGGTTACTCAGATGGGTTGGTGAAAGGTACTCGGGTAATCTGAAAGGCAGGTGACAGGTACTTGGGTACTCTGGTGGGCAGGTGACAGGTACTCGGGTACTCAGGTGGGCAGGTGACAGGTACTCGGGTACTCTGATGTGCTGGTGACAAGTACTCGGGTACACTGATGGGCTGGTGACAGGTGGGTAGACTCATTGGCTCATAGATTGACGTCGGGTAGGTTCATGGAAAATGGTTAGGTAGTCTAATGGGATCATGGACAGAGGTCGGGTAGTTTCATGGGTTCATGGATAGACGTCGGGTAGGCTGTGTTTTTGCCAGTCTGAAAACTAGGATGAAACGGGACGTGGTAA
>BLSH010151895.1:1081166-1094211 GCA_018402905.1 Glandirana rugosa | reverse complement strand
AAATAATATACACTATTTTTTTTTTTTTTTTTACCAAAGATAGGTAGCAGTATAAATTTTGGCCAAAATTTATGAAGAAAAATTACTAATTTGCAAAATTTTATAACAGAAACGAAGAAAAATTCATTTTTTTACAAAATTTTCGGTCTTTTTTTAATTATAGCGCAAAAAATAAAAAACCCAGAGATGATTAAATACCACCAAAAGAAAGCTCTATTTGTGTGAAAAAAAGGACGCAAATTTCATTTGGGTGCAGTGTTGCATGACTGAGTAATTGTCATTCAAAGTGTGAGAGCGCTGAAAGCTGAAAATTGGTCTGGTTGTTAAGGGGGTTTAAGTGCCCAGTTGTCAAGTGGTTAACCATCAAATTTTTGGGGTTCCCCACCGCACTGTGTAGCCTACTCCTGAAAATCAAAGTGAATTTCAGATTGTGGAGCAGCACTGAACCCAGAACTTTAGTTAGTTATAGACAGAATTTCTCTCTATTGATTGGGACTATTAGAGGCAAACAATATCAATTGCATTTATAAAAATATATATATATAACTTTATTAGTACAAATGTAAAAAATATAAAATCCAAAACAAGCAGCTATTTAGCATATCTGTATGCTTGCATTGTTATACATAATCAAGAGAGCTTGACCGTAATAAGGGGCTACTGGGGCCACCAAATGATGCTAATGCTGCACACACCAGATCAAGTAAAAACTGCTACCATATTGGATCTTAATTGAAAGGAGTGTCCCATGCTATTAATCCACTTGATACAGTGAATATCGCACTCCCAATTAGCAGTTATAGGTGATACCCAGATGTTGATACCTTTTTTGCCAGGGAGCCTATTATTTGGATATTTCAGCACCTCTGACAGTTGGTGGTCCCAGGCAACTTTAATCTATGTGGCTATGCATATCTAGTGGTACTGTATCATGAAGTTTGTAGTTGAGAATGATTTACAATGTCAAACTAATTTTTGTTGTACCACAACCCTTATATGTAATGATATGTTTTACCTTATAGAATATCCGTCAACCTAACACATGTGCACACCTGAAGAAGAACAATAAAGCCCTATTTTCGAAATGCGCTGGGTGCCTAAGCATTTCCTTTGTTACGGTCAAGGACTCTTGGCTATGTATAACTATGTGTACTATGTGTACACATATGGTAAATAGCCACTTGTTTTGGATTTAATATTTTTTACATTTCTACATTTTACATTCTACATTTTCTAATAAAGTTGTATATATACTGTATATATTTTATAAATGCAATTGATATTTTTTGCCTCTAATAGTCACAATCAATAGAGGGAATTTCTGTCTATACTGTTACAGGGATGACAGCACCCCATAAGACTCTATCATATTTTAGGACTTTATTAAAGTCAGCAGCTATAAATACTGTAGTTGCTGACTTAATAAACAGACACTTACCAGTCCAGGAGTCCAGCACTGTCTTCAACCGGGCCAGTTCTTCACCGGTCCTCAAGTTGCCAGTGGTGCCATATTGGCTGTGGGAAGCTGGCTGTTGCTTCCTGCTGTTTCATAGCTGGCTCCCCATAGCGTATGTGCAAGCTGCACTGTGTTTGCAGACTGGCCCTACAGCCTCCTGGGACTGCGACGTGACCCAGGAGGTTGTGTCGGGTGGGGGGAGGAGCATAATTTCCACTTTTGTTGCCTAGGCGAGATAAACAGAAGTAGGAGTGAGTACCTGTCAGAAATATGTACCAGCTCCAATTACTGCAGAGGAGGAGGAGAGGAGGAGGATGAGGAATAAATTATGATTTTAAGTGAACTTAAAGCGGAGTTCCACCTACAAAAACATCTTTACATTTTTCAAGTCCTGTAATCAATATGAATAACATTTGGAGGAAAAAAAATGTTATACTCACCCTAAGTGCTTTGTTGCTATGTGGTCCCTGTAATCTTCCACTTCGGGGTCCATGGCGCTCTGCATCACTTCCTGCCTTGCCTGGGCTCCTGGGAGATGTGAGTCATCATTTCCCAAGAGTCAGTGGGCAACAAGATAAACTGTCAGCGCTGCGCCTGGTGATTCACTGCGCATGCGTGAAAATGGGAGGTGCATACTGGTTACCCAGCATGCACCTTATCCAGGAAGAAGGTGTGAGTGGGATTCAGATGCCCACAATGAAAATGAGAATGCTCAGGGATGCGATATTTATCGGAACGAAATATAGCAATACCTTTATTTAACTTATGTCTATAGATTGACGGGATGCAAAAAAAAAAAAAAAAAAATATGTGGATGGAACTCAACTTTAAAATATATTTCTTTTATGTGATTTTGTATCTAAAATAAGGTCCTGGTTCCTTTAGAAGTAACCAAATCTTGCTGTGCCTTCTCTCTAAGGCTAGGCTTACTAGCCTAGCGTATTGTAAACATTGGTTTTTTTCACGTTCTTTGGTGGTGTGTTTTAGTTTTCTTACATATTTGATTTTGGGTTTAATACTGCTTTAACACTGACAGAAGTTCTTATAATGGTCAGCTTTTATTTTGTAAATATTTAAAAAGTGTTATCTGGAGTTCGGCTTCATAGCGTTTGTTAACCCAAAAAAATAAAAATAAAGATTCTGTTCCTATAAAGCATGTTATACAGCATAGCACTTGTGCTGTGTTATTTGGTCCCCTGTATCACCTGTAATACCTGGCTGATCCTGCCAGTTTCTGTCCTCCCCTCTCTGCGCTGACTCCGAAATATCATGGCTGCCAAGCTGTGTCATCGGAATCAGTGTGTGTCTCGTCATCTGCAGCCTGCGCTGTGTCCTGTGTGCTCTCTCCCCCATCTTCTTTCCCCCCTCCCCTCTCTGTCTCATAGCTCCGTGTCTGTGATGCCCCCTTATGTCCTGCTGCTCAAATCAATAATTTTTTACTACAATCCGCTCTGTTTATTAATGTATTTGCGCTCTGTGACTGTCCTTTATGGAAATAATGCTCTATAAACCTTGTATACTGAGCCCACTGCATCTGTCGGACAGAGAGAGGAGACAAGTGGCGGCTCAATCAGCACAGATCAGCGCGCAGTATGCAAGGTATATACAGCGTTATTTCCATAAAGGACAGTCACAGGGGGCCAATACAGCAAAAAACATGGATGGATTATGTAAAGTAGTACTAGTGTGTTAACAACCACTTTAATTTGTTAAGTGGAGACAGAAAGTGTGTTACTGGTTGGATCACCAAGCAAAAATAAAGGGTAAAAGCCTAAAAAAAGGATAGCACCCTCTGGGAGTAAAGGTGCTAGAGTAGGATTTTTTTCTCTGGCAGTTTAGGTAAATCTAGGCAGGCCTGGCTGGTAGCTAGGCCTGTGTGTTTTGATTATGGGCTGGGAGTGGCTCAGGGAGTGGTTGGTGACACCTCTCGGTTACCTCCCCTTAGCTTCTAGAGGGTTCTAGAAGAAATAGTGGGGAAAAGGGGTGGAGCTACCTGTGGTGTTTGGGAGCCTTGATCAGTCCCCAATCTGGATTGGAAGGGGCCAGGCCTTCTCAAATACCCAGGATCAGCCCAGCTATGGAGGAGTTGTTCGGGTGAAAGTGATGGAGATGGAATACTAAGGCTGGCGTGGGCCTTGAGGGAGCCCCAAGTCTGGGAGGGGTGACCTTGGCCTGGGGCTCGGGAGCATCCAGGAGGAGTGAAGAGATCCTGGAACAGAGGCACAGGAGGGAGAGCAAGTAAAGGACAGCAGGAGAGAGTACTGCCGGGAAAGTCTCCAGGAGAGGAACAACTGGTCGCAGCCAGGAGGGCTGGTGAGTGATATGCACAGTCAGTAAGGGGACAGGGGAGGCACGCCTAGGAGGACTGGGAGTTCGCAGTCAGGAGAGGGTCCAGAACCAGAGTAATGGACTGTGGAGTAATGGGCAGTGGAAAGGGGCAGCTGCAGCCAGGAGAGCTGGCAGGCCCTGAAAAGGGCTTATTGAGAGTATAAGCCGAGCGGACATCTAGCACTGGAACTGTTCTACATTATAGAGGCCAAGGGTCCCTGCTCACAAAAGGCATTTGCCTTAGGCCTGGTGGAGTTAGTGCCAGGCCTATAAACTATGTAGTGCTAGCTGGTCCAGGAGAGAAACTAAAGACCCGTACACACGACGCAAATTTTGGATGGGGATTTTTGTATGGCGGCTGATCTTCCGATTTTCAGATGGTTAGTGTAGCCAGACAGATAATTGTGTCCATTGCTTGACATGGGGAACTCCCTCTAGTGTTTGCTTGTGGATAAGACTGTGATTGCAGCAAGGATGAAGAATTGTGGGAACTGTAGTACGGAAAGAGGAAACAATCAGCAGACTCTGGTGTGAAGTACTCCATTTCCCAGCAGTTTGTGCTGTGCTGGAGACTTCTGGGAGGTGTAATGCATTGCAGGAGAAACTTATTTAAGTGGGAGAAGGAGCTAACAACGGCCTCTTGAGAACGACGGGATCGATCAGAGAGGAGCCCTGTGTGCTGCTGCTACCAGATATAGGTCTGCGGCCTATGTACAGCGTTCCAGCCAACTGAATTACCTGCAGGTGATACAGCTAGCCATCGCTCTCCAGCATCGCAGTGAGTGAACCACGGAGCCATCCGAAACTCATCTCTGCTTGGATTGAAGCCACAGCAGCTGCTGTGGCAGTCGTGTCTGTCAATCAGGAGAGCTGCAAGGGGTGCAGTGGATGCCTTCTACCTCCCAGGAGCAAGCGGCTTGTGTGAACTAATGGTCCCAGCGTTACCAGCATCATCATCTGAGTGACGGATCGTCTGTCCGCATTCAGTCCTTTGGTGTTGTTGAGCTGGCTCAGGCCCACACATAAGAGTACTTATACTGTCTATGTAACATCTCTTTATTGCTTCTTGGATTACCGTTGTTACCAATTTATCAAAGAAGCCAGCGTGCATTGCAAAGTTCTTTAGTGCAGTGGAATTTAACCTCTTTGTGCCTCATCTCAGTGATTGAAAGGACACAGTATTCATAGGTATCTAAATTCTCATTGCTGGCAGAAGACTGCTTGAACTCTGCAAGACAGGATTGCTGCATCTACATCATCTCATATTCTCCCCAGTTATATACTCAGGGCTATAAGCTTGGTATTGCTTAATCTCCTAAGAACTCGCTAGAACAGAAGATGTTAAACAGAAGTCATAATTATCAAGAAAGGCCCGAAGCAAAATAAAGAAATTATCAGTGCTGGGCCGCATGACATGGGGGCCAGGGGAACCTGTACAGCCAGGAGTTAATAGGATATTCAGAGGGGAGGGCTCACTGGGCTGGGGGCAGCAATGTAGTAGGTGGGCTATTAGGCTATACAGGGTGGGGTCCCAGAAAGCGCCAACAGATGGAGGTCAGGGGACGTGAAGCAAGTTTGGGATCCCCTGCTCATCGGTTCTGTTACGCTTTTAGGCCTCCGACCAGCCTGTATGCTGCTGGCGGGACTGGATGCACTGTTAGTGCAGTTGCAGGTGGCTGCGGCCACCAGAGGAAGGGCCTGGCTGCAGGAGCGGGTCTCCTCCCTCATTAGGGATGACCCAGCAGACAGGGGGGAGCCGGCTTTACAGCATGCTCGGCGGTCCCAGCCACCGGAGCACTTCAGCCCTTCCTCATCCCATGGAGCTCAGTAGGAGCCCGAGAACGGACCCTCCAGGCCAGCTGGCGCGGCATACTCCCACTGCGGCTGGCATGTCCCCTGGGAGGAATCCTCTTCTGAGGCGGAGCTCCTCCAGGCAGGGCCATCATACTTCCTTGTCCCCAGCCCCACCTGGCAGCAATGGAAATGGTGATGCTCCGACCACAGAGGCAGCTTGTCGAGGGAGAGTGTCCTGGGCAGGCGCCTGCCAGTCAGAGGGAGCAGCAGGCAGCCAATCTCGGAGTCGGCGGAGCAGACAGCTTCAGTGAGGAGTGGAGGTCCCAGCAGTCCAAGGGAGAGTAGGAAGCGGAGGAGGACTGGGAGCAGGGCGGCCATGGCTGGAGGGATGGGCTCTGTGTCTAGGCTCGGTGCGGGGGTTTCTTCCAGAGTAGAGGTGTCGTCAGGGGCCCCGCCTGCCCCAGCGGGGAGTACGGTCGTGGAGGACAGGGACACGGATGGAGGTAAGCAGTCCGATTCTGTTCGCATGGTGGATGCTGCCAAGTGTGAGGTTTATGTCTGTTTCGAGGGCCCCCTAGGGGCTCACCTAAAACAGGAGGTCCGCGACAAGATTTGGAAAGGGGAGCATGTAGATATTTTTGTTACTACCACTGGAGAAGTTCAACTTGGATCGAATTCGCCCTGAGGAATCAAAGAAAGAGGAGGAGGAAAAGCGTTGTTTCCGCTTGATCCCTCGCAGGTTCAGCAATTGGATTACAGGCTTTTGCTGTATTAGCCAGCGTGATCTGTGAAAAACAGCCCGAATGTTGCTCGGCGCTGTTCTGTTATTTAGACCCCATTAGTGAGGCGCACAGAGTATATGGTGGAGTGGCATGGCTGTGTTATGACGAGCAATGTCGCCAATGTAAAGCTATTCGTCCAGCACTGCGATGGGACCACAAGGACATCAGCATATGGATGAAGCTGAGGACATCCGCTCGGATGTCTCCCTCCCCGTGTTTTCCGGGGGGGGGCGGCAGCGCGGGGTAAAAGCGCAAGGGGTGTGCAGGTTCAGGACCAACTGTAGATTCAGGCATGAAGGCTCCGGTTGCAGTGGATCTCACTCCTTCTCTCGCTGTTTTAAACAGGGCAAGGGACATTCCGGCAACGCTTCAGGTAAGAGGGACAACGCCGGTGAGGGTGGAAAGATGCGTCCTTTTCTAAGTATCCGGGTCGAACGGCCGCCCAGTTGTTTGTAGGTGGGCTTCTCGGTTGGGTTTTCCATTCCTAGTTCTCGTCCTTGTATTCCCCCCTTTGTGGACAATTTGCGTTCAGCGTGACTGCATCCGGAGGTGGTATCTGAGAAGCTTGTGAAAGAAGTGGCTTTGGGCCTCATGGCCGGCCCCTTTGCGGACCCACCTATCAGGAATTTGGTTGTTTCTATTTTGGGTGTTGTACCCAAGAAGGAGCACAACAAGTTCCGTATGATACACCACCTGTCGTTCCCGAAAAGTGGCTTGGTCAATGATGCCATTGATCCGGAGGCGTGCGCTGCCTTACACCTCATTTGATGCCGTGATATTTTGGGTTAGGCACTATGGGCATGGTTCAAAACAGACATAGAGGCGGCTTTTCGGCTACTTCCGGTGCATCCTGACAGTTTGCACCTCTTGGGCAGTAGGGGGCTGGATAACTTTTACGTGGATCACTGTCTTCCCATGGGCTGCTCCATTTCCTGCGCATTTTCTGAGAAGTTTAGTTCATTCATGGAGTGGGCGATCCGGTATGTGTCAGGGGTTGACTCTGTTATCCACTATCTGGATGACTTTTTGTGTGTGGGACCTCCATCGTCCAATTTGTGTAGGTTCGGTATTCCATTAGCGGCGGACAAGACTCAGGGCACGACCTCATCACTTGCCAGGGACTATTAACACATTGGCAGATGCTTTGTCTCGGTTTCAGCTGGACAAGTTCCGGGAGTTGGCACCGGAAGCGGAGCAACACAGGGTTCCTTGTCCGGGGACGCTGTGGCAAATCGCGTTGGAGTCGCCGAAGGCCCAATTAGGAATTTGGTGAGTGGATCTACGTGGGCCGCCTATTTGAAGTATGGCAGGATTAGAGGATGCTTTTGCAACAAACTGGTGTCAAGTTGGGCAGCAGGGAGGTTCGGGATGTTTTAACGTATTTTATTGGGTTAAACTCTGAGCAAGGCGTGTCTGTCTCGGGGCCATGAATTGAAAATTATCCTGTTTAGCTTTCCTGTTTAAATTACTGGGATTTACAGATGTTACTAAGGATTTCATGGTTTTACAGGCCTTGCGGGGTTATAGGAAGGGGTCTTGCAGGCCGGATGGTCGCCGCCCAATTACTTTTGATATGCTGCAGGAGTTGCTGGTGCAGGTGTGTGGGTTGTGCTCTACCCCGTACGAGGGGCTGTTGTTCCATAAAGCATTTATACTGGCATTTTTTTGAGGCCTTTAGGATCAGCGAATTGGTCAGCCCCTCAAAAGCGGTGCAGGGAGGCCTGTTGGCTGAGGATGTGAGCTGCGGCAATTCATCAGTGTCCAAAAAAGAGAGAACCACTGCCTCCACCTACAACTAGACTGTGAAGTAAGGAGCATTGGAGGGCAGCAAATAGACAAACAAACAGCCAAGGAATAAATCCAAGGAAAGACCAAGCTCACTTACCGACCAGCTTGCGACCATCCAAATTGACCTGTCTAACAGTATGCGTTAAAAGCAGGGGATTGGTTACACACATTAATTAATGCATGTGTAAGCTGGAGGGCCCCGTCAAGGCTCCCTGCGTCCTCCAGACCTATCTCTAACTAAAGAGACTCCACAGTGGAAGCACATGCATCTTGATGAGATAGATGAAGGCAGGTGGTGTGGAGGTAGCCCATCCCTCCTATGGTTATAGGGACACACCAGACACCCAGCAGGTAGCTAAATAACTGCAAAGGTGTTAGTGCGTTTCCCCAACCAATACAAAACGTCCAAAAAAGAGAGAACCACTGCCTCCACCTATAACTAGTCTGTGAAGTAAGGATCATTGGAGGGCAGCAAATAGACAAACAAACAGCCAAGGAATAAATCCAAGGAAACACCAAGCTCACTTACCGACCAGCTTGCGACCTGCTGGGTGTCTGGTGCGTCCCTATAACCATAGGAGGGATGGGCTACCTCCACACCACCTGCCTTCATCTATCTCATCAAGATGCATGTGCTTCCACTGTGGAGTCTCTTTAGTTAGAGATAGGTCTGGAGGACGCAGGGAGCCTTGACTGGGCCCTCCAGCTTACACATGCATTAATTAATGTGTGTAACCAATTCCCTGCTTTTAACGCATACTGTTAGACAGGTCAATTTGGATGGTCGCAAGCTGGTCGGTAAGTGAGCTTGGTCTTTCCTTGGATTTATTCCTTGGCTGTTTGTTTGGCAATTCATCAGTGGCCTTGTTCATACGGCGGTCAAAAAACGACCAGGTTGGAAAAGGTACGATTATTTAGGATCTTGGGTTCCACCAGTTGTCCAGTTTTGGCAGTGGAGGAGTTTTTACAATATCGGCCTGAGCAGGTGGGTTCTCTTCTGATGCACCAAGATGGATCAGCATTTAAACAAAGCATGGATCAAGGTGAATAAGGAGGTGGGCCGTTTTGTGGCACGTAACGGAGTGTTTGTCGTCAGGCATCCAGAGCTGGAAATAGATATTTAGCGTTTCTTGCGGAGCGATGGCATTCATCTTAACGCCATTGGCACGGATTTATGGTTCCTGGGCCTACAGGATGGGATTCAGAGAGCCTTACATTTTTGGTGGAGCTCACAGGTGTAAAGCCGGTGGCGGTTGAGGTCCGCGGAGGCGTTCAGATTTTCAGTTGTTCAGTATAAGGACCTATCTAAGGTATGCAGTCCTCTGGGGTATCTCAGTTAACAGCGGTTTAACTGGGAAGTGGAAATGAAGAAGCATCTGCAAAGAGGTGGTTGTCCCTCTGCCGGTGTAGCACGGCTGGGGAGATTTTAGTAGTTGTGCAGGACCAGCAACCTTTATAGATATTATTCAATACTACTGTTTCTGTTTTAAGGAATGTTAATGTTTTGGTTTTGTTAATAAATGGCCTTGCGGCCAAAATTTTCCCAGATTGGTGCTCGTCTCATTATTTATGCTATAAGTGGTAAAATAATACTCGGAGTCCTTTCTTAGTTTGGCAGGAAGGTTACATCTGGGGTACCTTTGTCAAGAAAGGCCCGGAGCAAAATAAAGAAATTATCAGTGCAGGGCCGCATGACATGGGGGCCAGGGGAACCTGTACAGCCAGGGGTTAACAGGGTATTCAGAGGGGAGGCCTCGCCGGGCTGGGGGCGGTCCCTGTAGTAGGTGGGCTATTAGGGTATACAGGGTGGGGTCCTGGAAGGCGCCAACAGACAGAGGTCAGCGGATGTGGAGCAAGTTTCCCACCACCCTCCCTGGTTGGATATTATTCCTGTGCTTATCAGTTGGCGGTTGAGGTCTGCGGAGGCATTGCGATTTTCAGTTGTTCAGTATAAGGTCCCATCTAAGGTATGGAGTCCTCTGGGGTATCTCAATTAACGGTGGTTTAATTGGGAAGTGGAAATGAGGAAGTACAGTCAGGTCCATAAATATTGGGACATTGACACAATTCTAATCTTTTTGGCTCTATACACCACCACAATGGATTTGAAATGAAATGAACAAGATGTGCTTTAACTGCAAACTTTCAGCTTTAATTTGAGGATATTTACATCCAAATCAGGTGAACAGTGTAGGAATTACAACAGTTTGTATATGTGCCTCCCACTTTTTAAGGGACCAAAATTAATGGGACAATTGGCTGCTCAGCTGTTCCATGGCCAGGTGTGTGTTATTCCTTCATTATCCCATTTACAAGGAGCAAATAAAAGGTCCAGAGTTAATTTCAAGTGTGCTATTTGCATTTGGAATCTGTTGCTGTCAACTGTCAGTATGAGATCCAAAGAGCTGTCACTATCAGTGAAGCAAGCCATCATTAGGCTGAAAAAAAAAACAAACCCATCAGAGAGATAGAAAAAACATTAAGTGTGGCCAAATCAACTGTTTGGAACATCCTTAAAAAGAAAGAACGCGCCGGTGAGCTCAGCAACACCAAAAGACCCGGAAGACCACGGAAAACAACTGTGGTGGATGACCGAAGAATTCTTTCCATGGTGAAGAAAACACCCTTCACAACAGTTGGTCAGATCAAGAACACTCTCCAGGCGGTAGGTGTATGTGTGTCAAAGTCAACAATCAAGAGAAGACTTCACCAGAGTTAATACAGAGGGTTCACCACAAGATGTAAACCATTGGTGAGCCTCAAAAACAGGAAGGCCAGATTAGAGTTTGCCAAACAACATCTAAAAAAGACTTCACAGTTCTGCAACAACAACCTATGGACAGATGAGACCAAGATCAACTTGTGATGGGAAGAGAAGAGTATGGAGAAGGAAAGGAACTGCTCATGATCCAAAGCATACCACCTCATAAGTGAAGTATGGTGGTGGTAGTGTCATGGTGTGGGCATGTATGGCTGCCAATGGTTCTCTTGTATTTATTGATGATGTGACTGCTGACAAAAGCAGCAGGATAAATTCTGAAGTGATTCGGGCATTATTATCTGCTCATATTCAGCCAAATGCTTCAGAACTCATTGGACGGCGCTGCACAGTGCAGATGGACAATGACCCGAAGCATACTGTGAAAGCAAGCAAAGAGTTTTTTAAGGGAAAGAAGTGGAATGTTATGCAATGGTCAAGTCAATCACCTGACCTGAATTCGATTGAGCATGCATTTCACTTGCTGAAGACAAATCTGAAGGGACTGCTAACTGCTAATTGTTATAGTGTATCTGTGTATTATAGAATATTGTTTACCCTTTAAAACAGAATCCATTGAGTGGTACCAATTTATTCTTTGTGTCATCTATTTAAATAGGGGTTTACTGTGCTATTTCTCTGGTTAGTTTCAGTAGATACTACCAAATTATCTCTTTCCCAAAGACCCATTAAGTATTGTTTAAACTCAATTGGAGGAATTGTATCTTTCTCAACTATTGTTGTTGTTGTTGGAGAATACAGGGAGTGGTGAAAGTGTACAAATCATTTACTCCCTTTGTTCACCAGAATCCTCAGTTTTGACTACCTATGTGAAGGATTGTGATACTTGCTGTTTTAAAGTTATTTCTTGCAGAAACAAGAGTTAATGTAAACCTTTATAACTCTGCCAGTGTTGTGGTCTCCATTACTGAAATAGAGTTATTGTTCATAAAACCTTGCAATATGAGTGAACCAAGAGTGTTAGGTTTAGGTTAGATTTTCATTTAGTTAGTATGGTTTTCGTCCGAAAAATATCGTACATGCAAGATTATGCATGCTCGGAAACAAAAAAATACATACAAAGCTATTGAACACCTTTTGTCACTTCTGACGTTGAATTCGGTCGTACAAGAATTATCATATTGTTAGTACTTTTCTTCTTCTTCGTTCTGTCGTCCAAAAATCTAAGCTTGTGTATGAGGCTTCAGAGTTGTGCAGGAGGAGCAACAGTCTGCAGAAAGTAGTGCGCAGGAGGCGAAGAGAGGAACAGTCTGCAGTATTGGGCTGGAGGTGACTGAGGAGCCATGTGCAAAGTGTGCACATAGAAGTCCCGTTCTAATCAATTGCAAAAATTATTCTGGGGATCTCATAACCCCGTCTCCATCCAAGTTAAATCCCCTAATAAAACAACAAAAACAAAGCACTTGGACTGATTCCTGACTTTGGATGTCTGAGAAGAGTGTGACTGTTTGGGCAGGGTGACAGGTGAACCACTACTTTCAGCAACCCCTACGGGGGCATGGCTACAAAAGAAAATGAATGCAGCCATCACAACCAAAAGACAATAATTAGTAAGCTGCAATATATAACATTTTTCTTTTTGAGTTTAACACTGCTTTAGGCCAACATTAGTGTCAGATGATTGATGCTAAATATCTGTGTCTTAGTAGAATCACTAGACTTAAGATTAGAGTTGAGCGAACACCTGGAAGTTCGGGTTCTGCTGGTCCGTCCGAACTTCGGGACAAAGTCCGGGTCCGGGTCCGGACGGAACCCGAACGATCGCACACAAGCGAGTTGAGATTAGAATTCAGATCACTAAGATGATTCTGTGTCTATAAATCGTAGTTAGTAGACTGTGATTACAACCGGATTTCGTCACAATTTGAGTTTTTCTTTTTACAATATATAACGTCGAATGATTAATAACAGAAAACCAACACTACCGACGTAAGTAAAAGAAAACATCGGTACGGGGGCATCCCCAACGACTTTCATCACCAAGTGGACAGTGGGACGGGTTTGTCAGTGTGAGAAGAGTCTGTAGGTTTCAGTCCTTAGTCAGGTTCACGAAACAAAAACAACAAAATAATCCCCTAAATTGAACCTACCTCTGCCCCAATACTCTAGGGGTCTTAT
>BLSH010151895.1:1047200-1078430 GCA_018402905.1 Glandirana rugosa | reverse complement strand
TATGTGAAATCTCTAATCTCTGCTATCTGTCCTCAGAGCAACAGCACAGACAGCAGTAGTAAAGTAATCTATCTCAGGATGCAGGATCAGGTCTTAAAATGGCTAAAATCTGTCCCTCACGCCGTCAGCTACCTTTCCCTATACTAACCCAAGGAGCATGTGACTGCAGCACTGTGACTCCAGCTTATAAAGAGGCTGGGTCACATGATGCACTGGCCAATCACAGCCATGCCATTAGTAGGCATGGCTGTGATGGCTTCTAAGGGCAAACCAGTGAAACGCTTGTTGATTGGCTGCCCTGCAGCTTCTCAACACGTGGAATAAAATAGCAGAACCCCGGACCGAACCCGAACGATTTTTGAAATGTCCGGGTCCGGGTCCGTGCCACGGACACCCGAAAGTTCGGTACGGACCCGAACGTTACAGTCCGGGTTCGCTCAACACTACTTAAGATCCATTTACACGGGACGCTATTTTAACCTCCCCAAAACGATTTTTTTGACAGCTAGAAGCGGGCGTCTAAAGCTGCGGTTTTGCAGCGTTTTGCATGCAGCTTTTAGCGGCGATTGCGTCTAGGAGCATTTTTAAAGAAAAAAACATTTTTTTTAAAAAATGGAAATGCCTGTAAATGAAACGGTCCTAGACGTGAGTTACTGCATTTAGGCACGTTTACAAGCTGTTTGGCGTTTTTTCAAATGCCTCTGAACTGGCGCCTGAACCCATATTTTTTTGCGTTCCAAAAAAAGCCTTTAAACAGAACTGCCTGGAAAGGACCATAAAAGACCCTCTGTAAATGTACTGATAAGATAACAGAGGAAAGTTCAGGGGCAGCTGAAAAAAACGCCCAAATGCCTTTAAACGTCCGTTTACCAGCAGCAATGTAAATGAGGCCTTAGGGTTCATTTACACTAGCTATGGTCTCTGAAGAGCGAGCCACATTCTAGCACGTGGCGGTACATTTACAGAGCAGCCCCATTCACTTGGATTGGTCGCATTCAGCAGGCACTATGCCCACTGAAAGTGACGGTAGGTATAAATCCCGCCACGGCTGCGGCATGTGTAATCAATCCCCTGACTGCTGCTTCTGCAGTGATTTAGGGGCAGTAAAAGCTCAGCTCAACTACAGGGCTTTGCTGGCCCCCAACTGCTAATGTGAACAAACCTTTAAGCCTTGTTCACACCATATGTGCAGAAAAACTGATGAGCAAAACGTTCAGATTTCACTTGCAAGACACAAGTCTACATCAGTTTTCATGCACGTTTCAGTGAGATTTTTATACATTGCAGATTTTTGTGCAGAAAAAATCTGCACATGATACTAGTGTTGTGATGTGAACAGGGCACACAGAGAACAATTGTTTTCTTTGTGCCCTTGCAGAACGCATGCACAAAAACTCATGTCTCTGCACATGGTGTGAACAAGCCCTTAGTGTTATAACTAATCTCAAAATCATTGGAAGCGCCCATAATAGAGATCCCATTCCTGTTTGCTGCCTCTTCAGCTTGTAGCTGCATTTGAAGTTCAGCTTTAATTTCTGTGATGTGGCTTATTAATAATAATAGGCACATTACAATTTTTGTTGAGACAAGTTCACACAGAATGCCATGTGGGAAACCCGCTTTCTGTGCGTGTTTCCCACATCACTTTCAGAACGCACTATGGTTTTTATAAGTAGAACTATAAACAAAATGTTTTTTTTCCATTTTGGATAGAGTAAGTGTTGTAGAAATTTAGGATGTGTGTATTATGTATTGTCACAGTGTCTCCCAGTGTCGGTTTAACAATATTCTCTGTGTACAGTGAATATGGCTTTAACTGATATTGAGGAAAGGCCATTTACAATGGAAACCTTCCATTATTTGGGAACCACACGCTACCCGCCCAATCATCCCGGCCGGCAGGCGCCCTGAGCGGTTAAACGCTGGAGCAAACGCCGGTCCGGATCTTTGAGGTTCAATGCATGTTCTGTGGCGCGAGTGTATTACCGTCAATCGGGGGGCCCCTGTATTATGTACAGATTGATCTGCTTGGCGGCGGTTTACTTGCGTTATGGAATCAGTATTGCCTTTTATGTAAGGATAATGATCTGTGAGCTTTCTGTGGCATCTTATCAATGTGACAGAAATCTACAGCTATATTCCTTTGTGCATAATTTACCCTTTAATGGAACAGTAGCATAATCGCTATGGAGTATAGTTCATAGAGCTGTATTTGATAGCGTTTCGTTGTAATGGCAGGTTTTGCATGTATGGTGTTTTGTTTGGAGGTCCTTTGTGGGATGGTGTTTTGGGCTTCAGTGGAAGCCATGTGTCCACATGGCTTCCATTGTCATCTGGAGACAGCTGTTTCTCATACAGGCCGACCAACCCCCCCATGCATACATGCCTCTCCTATTGTATAGTTTGAATATAAACAAGTGTGTCATTGGTTGGTGGTTTGCATTGAACTCATGTCATGTGACTGTGCCTTGGAGGCTGATTGTGAAGCCATCAAGTCTTATTGTTATCCCTGTTTGAGCAGTATAAATAAAACCTGAGAGCCCAGCTCACGAGGACAGGACATCCCTGCGAGCTGCCATGTGAGAAAAGCAATCTGTGTCTGTGTCTGCTTCAACACGAGTGCACTCAAATGCATTATGCAAAAGAGCTGAAAAGTGTGCTTATTAGCACAGGCAAAATATAATGCATACAAGGTATTATAATTGCCCTTACAGTAAGGGAGGGTTATAACCCCTGTCAGTTTATTTTTTGCCATCTGTGTCCTATTGGGGATTTGTATCTTTGCTTCATGTTCCATAGCCAAAAAAGGAAGTGAGGAATAATCCCTGCAAAATAAGGGTACTCCTAGGGGACCTCCAGGTCACCAGAACTAGTCTCCCCATTGGAACATGTTCCCTCTATTACTTTCCTGGAGACAACTCAAAATTTGGGGTTCGCTTTTACTTTCACTTTCGATGACAATGGTAATCAGGACAAATAGTGAGGGTGAATCTCCCTAACAGGGAGGTTGGGGTCACAGACAGCAATAAAAACCTAATAGGTGTTGTTCTAATCCATCTTCATTCTATCCAAAACTAAAAAAAAGTTTTTGCCTAAGTTATACTTTAACTCATTCTTTTTCAACCAGGGTGCCTTGAGGTTTCTTCAGGGGTGCCTTGGCAAAATGCCTAAAAATGTTTACAAGCCAGCAGGTGAATCAAGCCTGCCTTCTAGTTACACAAAGCCACGGGTATTTACTGTGCACCATTTCAACCTTCCAGCTTCCTGCATTCTAACAACCAGTGATGTCATCAGTGTTAATAAGAAGGGTGTTGATCTCCTGCACAGCATCCTTGTTTGACCCTCTCCATCAACACTAGGGTCACATTAGCTGAGTGATGGAGAGAAACTGAGGGAGAGGAGAAACACTTGAATACTAGGTGGTAGTAGCGTGCAAAAGTGTATTTGCTTTGGAAGAATAAATCACCTCTAATGTTGGGTGTCCTACGTGTGTCGATGCTGCTGCATTATGCAAAACTATTAGAATAGTTTTTTTACATTTTAGAATGGGGTGCCTTGAGACTGTTCATAATTTTAAAGGGTGTCTTGACTGAAAAAAGATTGAGAAACACTGCTTTAATTTAATGACACCTTATACCCAGAGCCTATTATCTCGTTTTATTTGTCTTTGTGTATGTCTTTATTTATTTAGTTATATGTTACTCTGCTGTGCTTCCTGTGTGTGTGCCTATTTTGCCTGTGTTTTTCCTAATTTCTTGACATTGTTTATTCTTTATGTTTCTTTCTCTCTCTACTGTATGTCCCTTAATTTTAGATGTGCTCCTGCTGTGTGGGTATGACTTGCATTGATATATTCTGCTACAGCTCATGTGTTATTCACTACTGTGTCTCTGGTTTCCTAATTCTTGAATTTGTCCCATTTTTTTCCTTTTATTCCTTTACACTGGTGTCTCTTGTTCCCTTGTTCCCTTACTGTGAATGTGTGTCTCAGTCCTTTACTTATCTGTTCTAGGCCTTCTTCTGCATCATTTGTTCCCTTGCTGTGTGTGTATCTTGTCCTCCGCAGTTAACTCTTTTTCTACTGATTGTTGGTCTCTCCTGAATTTCTTGCTCTTACTGTCTCATTCCCGTACTACTTATGTACAGTATCTTACAAAAGTGAGTATACCACTCACATTTTTGTAAATATTTTATTATATCTTTTCATGTGACAACACTGAAGAAATTACACTTTGCTACAATGTAAAGTAGTGAGTGTACAGCTTGTATAATGGTGTAAATTTGCTGTCCCCTCAAAATAACTCAACACACAGCCATTAATGTCTAAACCTCTGGCAACAAAAGTGAGTACACCCCTGAGTGAAAATATCCAAATTGGGCCCAATTAGCCATTTTCCCTCCCTGGTGTCATGAGACTCATTAGTGTTAGAAGGTCTCAGGTGTGAATGGGAAGCAGGTGTGTTAAATTTGTTGCTCTACATAAAGATGCCCTAGGCTATAAGAAGATTGCCAAGACCTTGAAACTGAGCTGCAGCACAGTGGCCAAGACCATGCAGCGGTTTAACAGCACAGGGTCCACTCAGAACAGGCCTCGCTATGGTCAATCAAAGAAGCTGAGTGCACATGCTCAGCGTCATATTTAGAGGTTGTCTTTGGGAAATAGACGTATGAGTGCTGCCAGCATTGCTGCAGAGGTTGAAGGGGTGGGGGGTCAGCCTGCCAGTGCTCAGACCATACGCCGCTCACTGCATCAAATTGGTCTGCATAGCTGTCATCCTAGAAGGAAGCCTCTTCTAAAGATGATGCAAAGAAAGCCCACATACAGTTTGCTGAAGACAAGCAGACTAAGGACATTACTGGAACCATGTCCTGTGGTCTGATGAGACTAAGATAAACTTATTTGGTTCAGATGGTGTCAAGCATGTGGTGGCAACCAGGTGAGGAGTACAAAGATAAGTGTGTCTTGTCTACAGTGAAGCATAGTGGTGGGAGTGTCATGGTCTGGGGCTGCATGAGTGCTGCTGCTGGCACAGGGGAGCTACAGTTCATTGAGTTTGTTTTTCCCCTTAGATTACCCTTCCATTATAGCACCTCCGGAAATAAGATATTCAGTCATAAAATAAAAGCTGTGTAAATTCCAGAAAATTTACCCTAGTTTGTAGATGCTATAACTTTTGCACAAACCAATAAATATACGCTAATTTACTTTTTTTATGTGGCTCAATGCCTTTTGGCAAAAATGTATGACTAAAATTTCGTTTATTGTATTTTTCTAATAACAAAAAGCAGAAAATATCATTTTTTTTTTCCAAAATTTTCGTTCTTTTTTCATTTATATCGCAAAAAATAAAAAAGCACAGGAGAGGTGAACAAATACCCCCAAAAGAAAGCTCTATTTGTGGGAAAAAAAGGACACAAATTTCTTTGGGTACAGCATTGCATGACCGCACAATTACCAGTTAAAGCAGCATAGTGCCAAATTGAAAAAAGTGCTCTCGTCCTAACTTGGGAAATCCTTTTGGTCCTTAAGTGGTTAAGGTTGCCATTATCCAAAAGCAATTCTTAAAAGCATATCAAAATACATTTGTTAATATTCACATTAAAAAATTACTAAAATAATATTCAACAAAGTTAAATGCCATTACATAAAGTTTCCTTTCTTTGTACATCTATAAACAATCAGGTGGCTCTAGAGGTGTTCAGATCATTTTTATCTGAAAGCCTTTCACCAGCTCTAAAAATCCACACCAAGCTCATGTCTGTGGAAGCAGGCATGAGCTTGGTTTAACCCCATGTATACTGGCCCGTTTATAAATGTACCGTGGTAGACAAGGGGTTAATGTAACACTTCCAGCATTAAACAGATTCTCGGTCATGTGATCACTGTGATCTGGGCTGTATGCATATACTGTATGTCATTTATAGTAGTGTTATCCCCACAGGAGCCGCTTGGTAGATTGGGTTCTCTGTTCTTTTGCCTCAACTCTGTGAACAGTCTCCATCCCTCTGACACAGGTGGATACTGCAATGCTTTTGAAAGCACAAATATAGATATCCTGCACACAACTATGGTTCAGTATCAAAAAGCAAATGTGCGTTATTGATGAAGGAACTCAGTATATTGTCATAGGTTAGAGTAAATGGTAGTACATACTGTGACAATATGCCAGGCGTAGTGGTAGACAACTCTACCTGTCGCCTTGTATGCGTTCATGTGTACTGGATTGAACAGAGCCCAGTCCGGATTTTACCAGCCACCATGGCAGGGCTGGTTCTGGTCCAGAGCTTGTGGTCCACTGGAGTCCACCAGCAGGTGGCCTAAATTACCAGGAAGAGAACACACTCTAGCTCTGGCCTGAACCTCAGAGAGGGATCTGAGGGAGCTCTGTGTGCTGTTTTGGACTTCAAACCAAAGTTTGCATTCTACTTATGTTTTGTGGGTGGCCATTTGGCAAAAAGGGTCGGGTGAAAGTTCCCGTGCTTCTGCAGCAGGGGAGCTCTCTCCTCCAGAGTCCCTATGCCTTCCCATAATCTCCAAAAATGGCAAAAATCCCTGCCCACTAGGGCGTCATATAGCAGTGAAGGTACTACCCCCCTGAATGAGTCACACTGCCCCAAGGGTCAATCTCAACCACCTCCGCCTGGTAGTTACGAATGTCCCCATGGATGAAAATGACCCAGACAGTGCTAGGGTGTAACCTTGTAGTATTTACACAATTGCTTTTTACCTACGTAACTACAGGTAGGACTTATTTTCTGTTTTGTTTTTTAACCTGAAAACTGATTTATCAATAAACCTGGCAAGCTGCCAGATTTTAAGGAAAGTTGCCTGACTATTTTTCCTCCGGAAAGCTGATCCCCACAAGCTAATCTCCCACAATACATAAATGAGCAAGTAGAGAATTAGGTCAATTACAGTTCACTAGATAATAAAATCACTATGTAAAACCAGGCATGAAATGACTCCCCCCCCCCAGAGAACACAATAGCTCTGCAAGAGAGATTCCCCCATTAACACTAGCTCTGTTGATGGGGGAATAATAGACAGACGCTACCTGTCGCCTCGTATGCGTTCGTCTGGACTTGATTAAACAGAGTCCAGTCCGGATTTTCCAGCCACCGTGGCAGGGCTGGTTCCGGTCCAGAGTTTGTGGTCCACTGGAGTCCACCAGCAGGTGGCTTAAATAATCAGGAGGAGAACTTATTAGGGCTCTGACCTGGAACCCAGAAGGGAGTCTGAGTGAGCTCTCTGTGCTATATTTGACTTTAAAACACGGTTTGCATTTTGCTTATGTTTTGTGGGTGTCGGGGGGCCAGCCCCATACTGTATAGTGAGGAAACACTGTTTAGTTTAGCGCCAGACGGCAAGGTTTTGTTTTCTGTTTTGTTTGTTTGATATGCTGCAAACCTTGTGATAATAAACCTGGCAGGCCACCAGATTCTAAAGAAATTGGCCTGCACGCTGACTATTTTCCTCCGAATGGTGATCCCCACGAGCTAATCTCCCACAACGGCAAGATTAAAGTAGGCCTGGTAATCCAAAAGAACTGCAATAAGCAATGACATTAGAAAACAGTGACAGTAACGGTGATCAATACTGCAATAACTTTTCTGTAACTTGTATGCTATAACCGCTTTACAGTGCAGTTCACGTGAATGGGGCAATGGAATTTAGGACTCCCTAAAGAGGTACCTCTAAAAATGGACAACAGGCAAAGTTCTTGTGAAGCAGCTATTTGGGTGAGCAGTCTTTAGCCCTAGTTCTTTAGCCAGCCAATGTTGGAGCCCAGTCTTTACAGTGGTGCACATAAGTACAATCCTGGTAATGTCTGCATGCAGTTGGTAAGGCTGCTATATAGATGGCAAGTCCCTTAGTCCTCAGAGAAGCTGCAACTGTAACCAGGTGCTTGGGTATTACAAATTCTGATTTATTACAAATTCTGGATGGACCCTCTGCACACTGCTATACACTCTTTCCAGCAAATTATGCAAAACAAAGATTTTTAGTTCACACATATTGCAATACATGCTTAAGCCAGCCAACTGCATGAAAGTAATCCTTCTTATGGCTAATCCTACACTGTTTTGCCACTGTAAATGCTACAGTGGACACCATGCCAACATGGGACATAAAGACACAAGGTGGGGGAGAGCAACTAGTTTCAGGTCTGGTCACTGACCTGCATTACAACAGAGAAAAGATATACCTGTGCTCAAATCCCAATAGCTTGTACATATCATTTATGAATACTTGATAACGAGACACCAACCAGTGATAAAAATCCAGAATCAGGAATAAGTAAATACCCTTACCAGATGCACTCTGGAAGAGCGCCTTTAGATCATGAAGACGTTTAGGAGAAGAGATCTTTCAGCCAAGCATGGAGCTCCTGTAAGGCAAACTATATCCACAAAAAACTCCACCTCCAAAGGGAATCTTCAAATAAACAAGGTATCCAGGGGAACTGTAGACCTTCAAACGGTTGGTACCAGTGCCTCAATTGGCTCCCAAATTGTGGCATTCCCGAAGGATTTGGGACCTTTTCTCAGGGATTTTCAGGCCTTTAGCGTTTATGGAAACCATCTGCAACAGCGAGCGAGAACCACCAACAAAGACCACAACCTAAGAAGCTGCAACCCACTGGTAATCGAACGCACAGACTCACAAACATGAAGTGAGCTGGGGAGAGCCGACCCAGTAACATGTGCTATCTTGCACTGGAACCCTCCCTTTCCCACAGAGTGTAACACTAATTATAGACATGCGCAATAGCGCTTACTTGCATGGGCTAAGCTGGTGCTCCTTAGATAAGTTGGATCTGTGAGGCACTTCCCTATAATTGTGTATGCACAGCAAGGGGCATTGGGTATTGTGAGAATTTTCTGCTGCTTGCTAAGTGCCCATTCACACCTTTACAGTGCGTAGAGCTCATTACCACAATACATGTTAATGCATGTTACATGATTGTGGTGCTGTTTATTGTCAATGACACCCCAACACATAATCCAACATGCCTCTGAAGCACATGTTGCAGCACACCATAACACAGCATCCGAAAAAAAATACTGCATGTCTGTTCTTTTTTGTCCATTCTGGTGCTTTGGCAGCCACATCCAAATGTGTGGTAATGTGTGTACATTCATGGAATGCACCAGAACAGACAGGTGTGAATGGGACCTCAGTGTAACTGCAAGCTGCAGGGTTACAATGTCATGATACCTTTTGGCCTCTCAACCCACAGGGTTCCCAAATGTGAATGTTGATTTCCACCAAGCTCGGGTTACATCATTTCTTTCACATATTTTACATTTGTAGCTTCTGTTTAAGATGCCCTACTTAATGTTCTCAAAAATACCTTTAATGAGGATAGCCATATTAGTCTGTTTAAAGTGAAACTAAAGGCAAAACTTGTTTTTTATTTTGGATAGGGTAGGGGAGGGTTATAACCCGAATCAATTTTTTGCATCTGTGTCCCATTGTGGAGATTTCCCTTCACTTCCTGTCCCATAGTCCAAACAAGAATAAAGACTCGTACACACAGTGCGGCGGTCGTATGTTGGCAAATCGTATGTTGGCTGTTGTATCTCGCGTACTGACATGCACTAAGCGATCGTACGACCAAGCCGAACGTGGTGACGTGTTATGAGCGTATAAAGAGGAAGTTCAGGTGGATGTGATTTGTGAATTAGGGATGTAGGTTTACACGAACGGACACTTCCGAGCGTTCCTGACTTCTGAGCATGCGTGTTTTGCACAGTACAACTTGTTGGACCAACTTCTCTGTACACTCGATACAATGGTCGTACAACCGCTTGTTGTACAACCAAAGTTTTCTAGTCTGCTCATCCAACTTCTGTTGTAGGACCGTCACACGTCGGATGTTCTAATCGCGCGTACTAAAGGTCGGATGATCGTATAACTAAAGGTCGTACGACCGTTTTCATACGACCGTCACACCGTGTGTACGGGCCTTTAGGAGGAAATCCCTCCAAAGTGAAAGAGTCCTGAGTTTTCACTAGGGCCACCGGAACTAGTGTCTCAATTGAAAGATTCGCCTCTATTCCTATTCTCGTGACAACCCAAAATTTGGGCTTCTCCTTTACTTTCTCTTTCTAGGATAATGGTAAATAGGGCAAATCTCCTCAATGGGGTCACGAGCAGCAATGAAAAAAACTGAGAGGTGTTCTAATCTCTCTCTCCACTCTATCCAAAATTAAAAAATAGTTTAACCATTTCTTTATTGCATTAGAAACCCATGTTTCATATTTCTCATTTATCAATACCTTCTAAGATAACCCAAACTATATTCTTTTCTTCCCTACTTCCAAAGTTATCTTCAGTTGGGGAATGGCGGCCTTCTTTTTCAGTAAGTTGTTCCCCTGTTTTGGTACTGGGTTTTGTTCACACTTTCCCCACGTACTAAAAGAAAACTCTATGCTGACATTGGATATAACAAAATCCTTTGACAGCTTAGAATAGCATTATCTGTGGGAGGTTTTGGCAAGTTTTGGATTTGGGTCAGGTTTTGTTGAATGGTTGAAGCTATTGTATGGAAATCCAAGTGCCAAAGTGAAAATAAACAACAAATGTTCGGAGACATTTCCATTAACCCAGGGAAGGAGGCAGGGGTGCCCGTTATCGCCCCTGCTTTTTTCCCTGGCAGTAGAGCCATTGGCCATTGCTATTAGGTCCTCAAAAGAGATCAATGGGTTCCAGAGGGGAGCAGGAATAGAAAAAATAGCATTATATGCTGACATACTCCTGTTTCTGGGGGATACGCAACCCTCCTTGAAAGCAGTAATGGGTGTGTTGGTGGAATTTGGGAAAATATCCAGATTAATAATTAATTGGAGTAAATCAAGTCTGCTGCCAGTGGATGTAAGAAGACCAATTCTAGAGGCAGGATATCCGGAAATAGAAAAAAATTCAATATCTGGGGGTCTACATAACTAAAAATCCAAAACAATATATAGGGGATAACTTAGAAACACTGTTAGGAAAATTAAAAAAAAAAAAAAAAAAGGTATGGAACCGCTTTCTCTTGTCGGTTGCAGGAAGAAGTAACTTGATAAAGATGATCTGGCTACCTCAACTTTTATATATAATTCAGAATTCGCCGATCTGGATATCAAAAATTTGGTTCCAGAGGATTGAAAAAATCTTTAGAGATTTAATATGGAGAGATAAACAGACAAGAACAGGCCTACGTACATTACAACGCCCAAAAAATAAAGGGGGACTGGCAGTACCTCACCCATGGAGTTATTTTCTAGCAGCACAAATGGTGCATCTGAGAGGATGTAACAGGACTGAAGAGAGAGGGATAAATGAGAAGTTGATCAGTGTAAGATTGAGTCATAGGTCCCTGGTTGAAGCCCTAGAGGCAGATTCCCTCCCGCTGGAGACTCTCACTTTAAAGTTAACTAAAAAAGTGTGAGAAACAATGAAAGAGTGCTGGGATATCAGGGTTATACAAAATACTCACGATATGGGACAATAAACACCTGCAGGAGATTCAAAAGGTGAGGAAAAATAAGGGCTGGGAGAAATGTGGGGTAGAAAGCCTAACTCAATTATATAAAGTGTGACAGCAGGCAGGTAAAAACTCCTGGTTGCGTGCAAGATGGCAGGTATGTGTGTCCGAGACTCAGACTCTATGCGGACTTATACCACTAGGGGGAAGTACTGAGAGTCTATCAGGGATAGAGGTAATGAGCCCAGCTGAATTGAGCTGGCTCATTAAGGCCTCTACGAAAACTCCCAGGTGGCCTAGGGAATTGCTCCACCCTGGAACCAGTTTCTGTGTCAGCAGACTGGGGAGTGTAACATCCTGAATGGTAAGGCCTGTGTGGCTGAGTGTGCCCAGCGAGAGATAGGAGCTAGGTACAGCAGTAGGCTGTACATAGCTGACAGACAGGGAAACCTATCGTGCAGTTAGTGGCCAAGTGGCCTAGGATTTATTTTGTTGTTTGTTTTGCTTTTTTTTCACCTTGTAAATAGTGTAATAAACTGCCTTGTTGATTTCACCTACAACTGCTGTCTTACTGTGCCTAAATTGTGTAGTGAACCCTTCCAGGGGGGAGCTAACCCCCTTACAGTTGGTGGAGGATGCAGGCAGTTTTTTGAAAGGCCAGCATGGAAGAGTTACTGAGACAACTTGCTGTAGCAAACGCTAATCAGCAACAAGCGAACCTTGAGCAAAGGCGTACAAATGAACAGGTGCAGCAAAGTATGAAAGCACAGCAGCGAGCTCACCAGCAAAGTATGGAAGCACAGCAAGGAGCCCAGCAGCAATCTGAGGCTCGCTTAATTGATCTATTGAAGAAGCAAGAGCAGAGACTCCAACAGCAAATGGATGCCATAACACAACAGTGTCCACAGACCAGTGAGGCAAGTGGTTTGATTAATACGTCCTCATTTTGTGTGAGCTGTTTACTGCCAAAAATGACTGGAGAGGATGATCCTGAAGTGTTTTTGACAACATTTGAAAGGACTGCTGAGAGAGAAAAGTGGCCTAAGGAGCAGTGGGCTGGACTGGTGGCTCCTCTATTAGCTGGGGAATCGCAGAAAGCATATTATGACTTAGAGCCGGACCAAGCAAAAGACTATGTTGTGCTAAAAACAGAAATATTGGCACGGCTGGGTGTCACCCTGGCTGTCCGGGCTCAGCGTGTGCCTAACTGGACTTTCCAACATGAAAAACCCCCCAGGTCGCAAATGTATGATCTCATTCACCTGGGCACGAAGTGGCTGCAACCTGAAACTCTGACAGCACCAAAGAGTGTGGAACGTGTGGTAATGGTTCCTGAGATCTCTACCTATTGCTATCCAAAAGTGGGTAAACCATGGAAACTCAGAAATGGCTGACAAGCTTGTGGATCTGGTAGAGAGGTACTTGGCTACAGAGAACCTGACCGTCTCTCCCAGGGACTCACAGACTTTCCACCCTAAGACCAGACCATCCCCAGCAGCGGGTAAGATGACTCCAAAGGGTACGGGTGGAGAGAGTGTGAGGGCGGGAAGATTGCATAATGTATGGCGAACACAGTCAAAGTCGCAGGAAGCAGCAACTAAGTTTATTTGTTACCGTTGCCGGCAAGAGGGACATATTGCAGCCAATTGCCCAGTTGTGGATATGCCTATGGAATGTGACTATCTAAGAGACAGGAAAGTTGCATGCACTGCCACTTGGGGAACTGAAAAACATTTATGTAAAATGTGTATGAATTGTAAAAATGTTGTTGTGTTGCTAGATTCAGGTAGTCTGGTAACATTGATCAAAGCTGAATTAGTTACTACAGAGGTCTCTGGGAATAACTAGGTGGCTTTTATTTGAGTACATGGGGACACCAGAGAGTATCCTGTGGCTAAAGTGTTTTTTGAGACCCCCAAAGGTAACATAACTCATCAGGTGGGGTTGGTGCCTCACTTACCATATGATGCCATTGTGGGGAGGGATTTTCCAAAATTCTGGGAACTCTGGGATGGTCCTGAACCCTCCACAGAGGCCCCTAGAGGCCAGGAAGAGGAATCCCAGGTATCCTCTGAGAATGGTGAGGCCACTCCAGATTTTCCCTTGTCGGTGTTGGCCAGAGACACTCGGGAACCTGGGGAGGAACCAACATCTTCAGACGAAAACATGCCGCCTGTTGAGTTCTCTGATTTAGAGGTTCACAGGGAATATTTTGCCACAGAACAGGTAAAAGACCCCACCCTGATAAAAGCATGGGAAAATGTGGTAAAGATAGATGATGAATTAGTGAATCCAAATCAGTCTTGCGGTTACCCATACTTTATGGTGGAACGGGATCTGTTATATCGGGTTGCTCAAAAGGCGGATGAAACCATTGAGCAACTTGTGGTACCCAAACCCTATAGGAAGTTGGTATTGGAATTAGCCCATGGGCACATTTTTGGGAGGTCATTTGGGGGCGGAGAAAACCAGAGAGAGAGTATTGCAAAGGTTTCATTGGCCTGGGGTCATGAAGGAAATAGAAAATTATTGTTCCTCCTGCCCTGTGTGTCAGAAGTTGGCACCTTCATTGGATTTCCGTAACCCACTGGTACCTCTCCACATCATTGAGGTTCCCTTTGAGAGGATCGCAATGGATTTGGTAGGTCCGATACTGAAGTCCGCTAGGGGGCATCAGTACATTTTGGTCATAATGGACTATGCCACCCGCTATCCCGAAGCGATCCCTCTTAGGAATACCTCCACCAAGACGATAGCCAAAGAGCTATTTTTGGTCTTCAGCCGTGTGGGTATTTGTAAGGAATTGCTTACAGACCAGGGTACCCCGTTTATGTCCAGGGTAATGAAACAGTTGTGCAAGTTGTTCAAAGTGACACATTTACGTACAGGTACATCTGTGTATCACCCTCAAACAGATGGGTTAGTTGAAAGGTTCAACAATACCCTAAAACAAATGTGAAAAAAGGTGGTGGATCGAGATGGAAAGGATTGGAACTGTTTAATACTCTACTTGATGTTTGCTATTCGGGAAGTACCACAATCCTCTACCGGGTTCTCGCCCTTCGAGTTACTCTATGGGAGACACCCAAGAGGGCTGTTGGATATCGCCAAGGAAACTTGGGAAAGTGAGAGTTCTTCACACTGGAGTGTGATTGAGAATGTTGCCCTGATGCAAGACAGAATTGCACAGGTAATGCCAATCGTCAAAGAACACTTGGCCCAAGTGCAATTAGCACAGCAAACGGTGTATAACCGCAAGGCAAAGACCTGTACTTTTTCCACCGGGGGATAGGGTGTTGGTACTTGTCCCTACGGTCGAAAGCAAATTCCTATATTGTACAAAAAAAATCAGCGCAAATATATAACAACACCTAACTCTAAGCTGCTGACACACAAAAAGTGATTCCAATTCACTCAAATCAATTATCAACCAGAAATATTGTGCAGCGCAATAACCTCAAACTTGAAGTACCAAATTAATCTACCTAAAGTGCTAGTAATAATATGCTCACATTAATGTAATCACTATGCGTAAATAAAATAAAGTGCTAATAATAGTGCAATATATAACTTCATAATGTGTTAAATCCACTTTCAAAAAGTGCAAGCAGAGTGCTACAATGTAACATTCACCATATAGATAACCACACCTGTGGTTAATTAACCAAAAAATTAACCATCTGAATGTGCAAACTTAATAGTGACCATCAAAATGAAAACAGCAACGATATTTGCAATATGGTATCCAATAGTTCATCATTTTAAACAAGCAAATTGGAATTCTGAAGAAAGATCCATAGATGGAGAGATCTAAGAGAGAAGACCCCGATCGTGTGAAATAGAATCAGACCACACGTGCTATAATCGTATCCTCCACCGGCTAAGTTGGCCTCTCACCTTAATACAGGGCAAAGAACGCTTGTTTCCCCTTCCTGGGGTGTATCTGGCATCTAGTGTTCCTCTCAGGCTCAATCTCCAGTCCTTCCAGCTAATGTAATGTTTCGATATACGTCTAATTCAATCTCCAATGCTCCCATTCAATCATATAGGCATGGAAAAGAAGAAGGGCAAGATCTAATGCTCTCAGTATAAAACTTTATTTCTCGCCCCAAAACAATTAAAAACATTTACAGAATCCAGCACTGTAAAGCCGTGCAAGCTGGTAACAACATCCACCTCAATGGCTTCAGTGTGACGTGCAAGCACAGGCTCCTCCCCTTAGAGGCGTGTCGTCTATGATTGGACTTCCTCAGTAAGGGGTGGAGTTTCTAAGCCTGGCACATCTCTTATATCCCAAGCCCGCCTACCATGGGCGGAGACTCAATCCTAACAAAAATCAAAGACGGCTCAGTGTGCGGCCACCCTTCAGCTGTCTGCAATGACTGTACTAACCACCGGAAGCGATCATCGCAAACCGGACGGAGACATACAGACAAACTGAATCCTAATATTCCTAATAAAGGGGACATATACTAAATAATTTTTATTCCCCAAAACCATAAAAAACATTGCAAAAATGATACCAAAATAGGAAAAAACGAGCCTGCATGCAAGCCCAACTCACGATGCAGCCATTGTTACACTGCCGAAAAACATGAATTACAATATAAATAATTAGTTAAAATTAAACAATAATATATTAATAAATATCTCATATACATATAAACTTCTAAAATTAATATTAATAAAATAATTGAAATAAAAAATAAAATATAAACTATGAAAAATCATAAAAAATAAAAATATGAAGGATCAGTAGAAAATTAATTAAAAGCCTAAAGAAAGGGTGTATGTATATCAAAGCCAAGACTAATTATTTGTCACTAATAAAACAGTTGAGGTCAAAGTCCGTGTTAAGCCCCCTAGGGGTCAGGACCTTGGCCTCAAAAATCCAAAAGGATTCTCTTCTGCTTAACTGCCTAATATAGTGACCTCCCCTCCAATGCTGTTTGACCAATTCAACCCCCCAAAACCTCAAAGTGTCTAGTTTCCTATTATGTACATATTTAAAATGTTTAGAAACGCTATGCGTCTCAACCCTTCTTAAGATGTTTCTGATATGTTCCTCAATTCTGGTATGCAATGCTCTTGAAGTGCGTCCGATATATTGCATACCACATCCACACTCCAGAGCATATACTACACCAGTCGAGTTACATGTGATTAAGTCACGTATAGGGTATTCTTTACCAGTACTTTTAGAAACGAACCCCTTTATTTTCTTGTTATTAAATCTGGCTCTCCTACAGGCAAGACAGCACCCACATGCATGAAACCCAGTGAACAAACCAAACCAATTCTTTTTCTTATCAATCTCCCCAGGTGCTATCTGGTCCCTCAGAGTGGGTACCTTTCTATAAATGAACCCAGGTTGGATCGGTATATGAGGCCCTAATATCCTATCCTTCCTGAGTATATACCAATGTTTTTTAATGATTCTTTCTATTTGCCTATATTGAGCATTATAATCAAGAATAATATTGTATCCTATATTCCCATTTAATGTCCTAGGTTTATTTTCACATAATGTCTTTCAATCCATTTGCGACACCTCCATCCTTGTACATCCTATATCCGAGGAATGGTACCCTTTTTCAGTAAATCTCTTGGCGAGGATATTGGATTTATTAAAATATTCTTCTTAACTCATACAATTTCTCCTTAATCTGACAAACTGCCCCTTTGGTATGTTCTTTAACCATGTCCAATGGTGGTAGCTGTCCAATGGCAGATAGGAGTTTCTATCAATCTCCTTAAAATGATTACTTAAGTCTACTTTCCCTTTATCTTTATAGATTTCCAAATCAAGGAATACCACTCGCTCCTCGCTTACAACCCACGTGAGCTTAATATTCCTTGTGTTGGATTCCATTTTGAATTTAAACTCATCCAAACTATCTCGATCACCTTTCCAAATGATAAAAAGATAATCTATAAATCTTTTATAGTATATAAGCTGGGGTGGGCATTCCACTAGAATTTCCTCGAACTCCCAACAGGCCATAAAGAGGTTTGCAACACTTGGTGCGAACCTCGCTCCCCTTCGCAACACCACACCTTTGTAAAAAATATTCCTGTTTGTACCAAAAATAATTATGATTCAAACAAAACTTTAAACATTTGACAATACATTTTTGATGCTCAGCTGTAAGGTCCGAAGAGGCCAAAGCCCACTTCACCGACCTTACAGCCTCACTGTGCCCTATAATGGTGTAAAGGGATTATACGTCGGCCGTGGCAAAAATACAAGTGTCTATGTCATCAAGAGACTCCAAGCACTGGATAACGTGCTTGGTGTCCTTGATGTACGCCTCTGTTTTCTCCACCAAGGGCTGTAAAAAAAGTCAATATATTGACCTACCCTTGCACAAACTGACTCTATACTGTTAATGATGGGCCTCCCCAGAGGTCTCCGAGGGTCTTTATGTAGCTTGGGCAGATAATAAATAATTGGGGTTTTACAACTAGTAGGTGTCACGTACCTGGTGGTAGAGTCTGACTTATGCAGTAGGCAACCTCTCTTACGGCCCTGGTTCCAGAACCCCTAGTAGAGCAGACAGGGAGCGCTGGAGCACAGGGAGGCATGAGGGCTGGATAGGACACAGATGGTAAGACGTCCTCCAGAGAGTCTGTGCAAGACTGAAGAGTAGTGGTGCAGGCCGGGTCGGTAACGTGCGGGCAAAGCAGTGCAGGAGGAGCAGGCAATCGGGTGGTCAGGTGCAGGCAGGGTCGTTAACAGGCAGGCAGGTGAGGTACACAAGGTTCAAACAGAAGAGTGGTCGTAGACTAGCCAGGGGTCGGTGCAGGCGGAGTTCAGGCAGAAACAGGTACAAGCCGGGTCACAGGTAAACAGGAAAACTCAATTGGGTCGCAGAAGTGTTTAAATAGACCTGCTCCTCTGAGAGCGCGAGGAAACAACAATCAAATACAACACGTCCTCAGCACAATCTTCTCTTAACATTGCCCCCCCCCAAGGGGCAGCCTCCGGATGCCCAACCGGGCCTTTAACTCTGGATGTCTTGTCCAAAAGGACGTGACAAGCTCTTTAGCGTGGATGTGGTTTTCAAGTTCCCATGAGCTTTCTTCGGGCCCGTACCCCTTCCACTTAATGAAGAACTGGGTAGATCCACCCCTCTTCCTGCAGTCGAGGATAGCTTCCACTTCAAATTCCTCCTCACCATCCACAAGGATGGGTTCAGGTGGGGCCGTCTTCCGACCAGGAAAAGGGTCCTGGGTCACGGGTTTCAGCAAGGAGACATGGAACACAGGGTGGACCCAAAGGGATGGTGGCAGTTCCAACTCATACGCCACCCTATTAATCTCCCTCTTCACGGGGAACGAACCTATGAATCTGGGGCCCAGCTTCTTCGATGGGCAAGACAGCCTCAGGTTTTTCATGGATAACCAGACTCGGTTGCCAGGTTGTAAGACCAGTTCCCCACATTTTCTCTTGTCAAAGGCTCTCTTATAATGTTCCTCTGCCCGGGACAATGTTTCCCGCGGTAACTTACTGTTCCTTTCAAGGAATTTGGTTGTCAGTTGCACCGCCAGTATCATACTTTCCGGGATCAGGTTGGGTATGAATGTGGGATGGTAGCCGAGGTTCGCAAAAAATGGCGATTGCTTCGTCGCTGAGTGAACAGTGTTATTATAAGCGAACTCGGTTACGGGCAGCAGTGAGGTCCAGTCATCTTGGGCAAAGGAGGAGTAACAGCGGAGATACTGTTCTAAGGTCTGATTAGCCCTTTATGTCTGACCATTCGTTTGATAGGCCGATGAGAATGCTAATTCAATTCCCAACAAGGTGCACAAGGCTTTCCAGACCCGGGATGTGAACTGCACTCCACGATCCGAGACTATATTGACAGGAACCATGTGTAGGCGAACTACTTCTTTGATGAAGGTTTCCGCAGTTTCAGCTGCGGTAGGAGTCCCCTTCATAGGGACAAAGTGCGCCATTTTGGTGAGGCAGTCAACCACTACAAAAATAGAGGTAAATCCTTCTGATGGGGGTAGCTCTACTACAAAGTCCATTGAAATGTGGGACCAAGGGCGCTCCGGAATGGGCAGTGGTTTTAACAGACCCCAAGCTTTTGCCCGGCTGGTTTTGTTTTGGGCGCATATGGGACAAGCGCCAACATAATCCCTGCAGTCCTTGTTGGCAGAGGGCCACCAAAAGGAGCGCGCTAGCAGCTCCGCGATCTTGTGACCCCCAAAATGACCCGCCAGCCTGTGGTCGTGGTTACGCTCCAGGACTGAGAGGTGTAATTCCTCTGGGACAAATACTCTGTCGTGGTACCACCAAAGTCCATCCTTTACTGTCAGTCTAGGGTCTGGATACTTAGTGGCTTGGGCCAAAGATCGTCTTATCTGAGACAATAAGTCCTCTTGAGTTAGCAGAAAGTTTTGTGGAGGCAGGATGGTATCAGGGGGCGTGGGCTCTCCTGGTTCGCTGAACAATCTGGACAGAGCGTCAGGCTTTGTGTTCTGCGACACAGGCCTGTAAGTGATGTGTAACATGAAGCGAGAGAAGAACAATGCCCAACGCGCCTGACGGGGTCTAAGCCTTTTGGCCGTGCGGAGGTATTCGAGGTTTTTGTGGTCAGTGAATACCATGACAGGGTGAGTAGCTCCCTCCAATAGATAACGCCCCTCCTCTAAGGCAGACTTGATGGCTAGAAGTTCCCGGTCGCCTACGTCATAGTTTTTCTCTGAAGCAGAGAGTTTACAGGAAAAGAAGGCGATAGGATTGGAGGGCAGCCTTTGGGCCTTGTCTTTGGGAGAGGACCGCTCCCACTGCAGTCTCAGACGCATCCACCTCCAGGATATAGGGTAAGGTGGAGTCCGGGTGCTTTAAGACAGGTGCAGAGGTGAAAAGCCATTTAAGTCTTAGGAAGGCTTCTTGGGCTTCGGGGGTCCAACGGAAGCGGGTGTTCTGTTTGGTAAGCTGGGTAATTGGGGCAATTACCGCAGAGAACCCCTTCACAAACTTCCTGTAAAAATTGGCGAAGCCTATAAATCGTTGGACCCCTTTTCTGTCTGCGGGGGCTGGCCAGTCCAGGATGGCAGACACTTTTTGTGGGTCCATAGTGATTCCGGTAACAGAGAGAATCAGACCCAAGAACGGAATGCTGGAGCGCTCGAACTCACACTTTTCAGCCTTGGCATAGAGTCTATGTTGTCGGAGGCGTTGCAGCACACACTTGACGTGTCTGCGGTGCTCCTCTAAGTTGGCTGAAAAAATGAGAATGTCGTCCAAGTAAATGATAATGAACTGGTCCAGGTAATCTCGAAAGATATCGTTTACTAAGTGCTGGAAGGTGGCCGGAGCATTACAAAGCCCAAAGGGCATCACGAGATATTCAAAGTGGCCGAACCGTGTTCGGAAGGCCGTTTTCCACTGCGAAGGAGATTGTAAGCCCCGCGTAGATCCAACTTGGAAAATATGGTAGCTGAGCCTCGCCTCTGAAATAGTTCCGGGACCAAAGGTAAAGGGTATCGGTTTTTAATGGTGACTTTGTTAAGGTCCCTATAATCAATGCAGGGTCGTAGAGAGTGGTCTTTCTTCTCTACAAAGAAGATCCCTGCACCAGCCAAAGAAGTAGAGGGTCGAATGAATCCTTTCTCCAGATTTTCATCAAGGTAGTCTTTGAGAGCCTTCAGCTCTACTTCCGAAAGGGGGTAAATCCTGCCAAAAGTTATCTCCGTACCAGGCAATAACTCTATTGGGCAGTCGTAGGCCCTGTGTGGTGGAAGTTCATCTGCCCCCTTCTTACTGAATACATCGAGGAATCCGTGGTATGCAAATGGGACAATGGTGCGGGTTTCCGAATCCGAGTCTACGTCTAGACAGAGCACGGAAGGGGAGTTTCCCGACCCTAGCTGCAGACAGTGGTGCTGGCAGTAGACAGAGGGAAACAGGACTTCCCCGGTGGACCAGTTGATGGTGGGACAATGAGCTCGGAGCCAAGGTAGTCCTAATATGATGGGAAAAAGTGGGGACGCAATAATGTCTAACCGTAGATATTCTGTGTGCCCGTTGGGGGTCTGAGCCAGCAGCGGGGTTGTCTCGTGGGTGACGGCCCCTGATTTGATGGCGGATCCGTCTGCCAAGCGGATGACCATCTGGTGGGCCTTAGGTTCAAGCGGGATGTGGTGCTGAGCCGCAAAGGTTGAATCCAGAAAGCAGCTGCATGCTCCAGAATCGATAATGGCCGAGGTCAGGATGCTTCCACTGGGAAGCTGAAGTGAGACAGGCAGAACCAGGTGGGTTATCATGTTGGGCACTGACAGAACTTCTCCCTGTATGGGACGGAGGTCCTTGACCTGTTTGGCCGGGCAGGACTTGACGAGATGACGCGGGCCTCCACAATAGAGGCAGAGGCTAGAGGTCAGACGCCTCTGTCTCTCCTCTGGGGAGAGTGAGGGTCGCGAGAGTCCAGGTCTAGTGCAGTCTTGGAGGATAGGTTCTGGGCAATGGATTACCCTATTTGGTGTCCCGGTCACTCGGACAAGACCGCAGACTTTTCCGCTCTTCGTTCCCTCAGGCGGCAGTCAACCCGTATGGTCAGGCTAATCAAGGCATCCAAGGTTCGGGGAACCCCCACACAAGCCAATTCATCCTTCACCTGATCTGAGAGACCCAGCCTGAACCTATGGCAGAGTGCTGCCTCATTCCATGCCGTATCAGTGCTCCAGCGCCAGAACTCAGCCACATAGTCCTCCGCCATATGGTGGCCTTGCTGGAGCGCATGAAGAGCAGCCTCTGCTATAGCAATCTGGTGGGGGTCCTCATAGAGCCGGGCCATAGACTGGAAAAAGAGGGTAAGGTTGGTGGTTTCAGGCGCCTGTCGATCCAATAGTCGGTGAGCCCAAGCCTGAGGGCCATCACGTAATAAGGAGATGACCATCCCGACTTTAGTTGCTTCCAGGGCGAAGGTGCGGGGTTGCAGGGGGAAGTAGAGTTCACAGGCACTCCGGAACGCCCGAAACTTCCTACGGTCCCCCGTAAACCGTTCCGGCAGAGGTACCTCGGGCTCAGTGGGCAGGGTTACCATGGTACTGGTGGCTGACAGGCAGGGGGATGAAGGAGCTGACAGGGAGAGCTCCTGAACCCTGTTTTCCAACTGAGTGTACCCACTTGTTAAATCCTTCATCGCTTGGGTGAGGCCGGAGAGATGCAAGCTGATGTCTTCCATCGGAGAGGGCCACTGCACAGACTCGGACTGGCTGTCCGTTACTGTCACGTACCTGGTGGTAGAGTCTGACTTATGCAGTAGGCAACCTCTCTTACGGCCCTGGTTCTAGAACCCCTGGTAGAGCAGACAGGGAGCGCTGGAGCACAGGGGAGCATGAGGGCTGGATAGGACACAGATGGTAAGACGTCCTCCAGAGAGTCCGTGCAAGACTGAAGAGTAGTGGTGCAGGCCGGGTCGGTAACGTGCGGGCAAAGCAGTGCAGGAGGAGCAGGCAATCGGGTGGTCAGGTGCAGGCAGGGTCGTTAACAGGCAGGCAGGTGAGGTACACAAGGTTCAAACAGAAGAGTGGTCGTAGACTATCCGGAGTCGGTGCAGGCGGAGTTCAGGCGGAGTTCAGGCAGAAACATGTACAAGCCGGGTTACAGGTAAACAGGAAAACTCAATCGGGTCGCAGAAAGTACTGGTAACACTGTAGAACGGACATCACTTGCTACAGGAAACCCAGTGTTTAAATAGACCTGCCCAGCACCGCCTCCTCTGAGAGCACGAGGAAACAACAATCAAATGCAACATGTCCTCAGCACAATCTTCTCTTAACAGTAGGATTCAAATAAGATGCCTCTTTTTTGACAATATACCTTTCTTTTCCCCTTTCTTAATAAGTATATTTAATCTAACCTTATATTCCTTCATGGGGTTGGTATTTATTTTACAATAAGTGTCGGTGTCACCTAATTGTCTCTCCAATTCCTCATCATAAAATTCCCTGCTCATGATAACTAGCCCTCCCCCCTTATCCGCCGGTTGTATCACCACATCATTCCTGGTCTCTATATCCTTCATTCCTTTAACCATCCAATAAGGATTGTGGAAAAGTAGCCTTAAGTAATCATTTTAAGGAGATTGATAGAAACTCCTATCTGCCATTGGACAGCTGCCACCATTGGACATGGTTAAAGAACATACCAAAGGGGCAGTTTGTCAGATTAAGGAGAAATTGTACGAGTAAAGAAGAATATTTTAATAAATCCAATATCCTTGCCAAGAGATTTACTGAAAAAGGGTACCATTCCTCGGATATAGGATGTACAAGGATGGAGGTGTCGCAAATGGATCAAAAGACATGTGAAAATAAACCTAGGACATTAAATGGGAATATAGAATACAATATTATTCTTGATTATAATGCTCAATATAGGCAAATAGAAAGAATCATTAAAAAACATTGGTATATACTCAGGAAGGATAGGATATTAGGGCCTCATTTACCGATCCAACCTGGGTTCATTTATAGAAAGGCACCCACTCTGAGCGACCGGATAGCACCTGGGGTGATTGATCCCTTGATTAATAAGAAAAATAATTGGTTTGGTTTGTTCACTGGGTTTCATGCATGTGGGTGCTGTGTTGCCTGTAGGAGAGCCAGATTTAATAACAAGTAAATAAAGTGGTTTGTTGCTAAAAGTACTGGTAAAGAGTACCCTATCCGTGACTTAATCACATGTAACTCGACTGGTGTAGTATATGCTCTGGAGTGTGGATGTGGTATGCAATATATCGGACGCACTTCAAGAGCATTGCATACCAGAATTGAGGAACATATCAGAAACATCTTAAGAAGGGTTGAGACGCATAGCGTTTCTAAACATTTTAAATATGTACATAATAGGAAACTAGACACTTTGAGGTTTTGGGGGGTTGAATTGGTCAAACAGCATTGGAGGGGAGGTCACTATATTAGGCAGTTAAGCAGAAGAAAATCCTTTTGGATTTTTGAGGCCAAGGTCCTGACCCCTAGGGGGCTTAACACGGACTTGGACCTCAACTGTTTTATTCGTGACAAATAATTAGCCTTGGCCTTGATCTACATACCCCCTTTTGCTTTTAATTAATTTTCTTCTGATCCTTCATATTTTTATTTTTATGATTTTTCATAGTTTATATTTTATTTTTTATTTCAATTATTTTATTAATATTAATTTTAGAAGTTTATATGTATATGAGATATTTATTAATATATTATCGTTTAATTTTAACTAATTATTTATATTGTAATTTATGTTTTTCGGCAGTGTAACGATGGCTGCATCGTGAGTTGGGCTTGCATGCAGACTAGTTTTTTCCTATTTTGGTATCATTTTTGCAAAGTTTTTTATGGTTTTGGGGAATAAAAATTATTTAGTATATGTCCCCTTAATATTAGGATTCAGTTTGTCTGTATGTCTCCGTCCGGTTTGCGATGATTGCTTCCTGTGGTTAGTACAGTCATTGCAGACAGCTGAAGGGTGGCCGCACACTGAGCCGTCTTTGATTTTTGTTAGGATTGAGTCTCTGCCTATGGTAGGCGGGCTCGGGATATAAGAGATGTGCCAGGCTTAGAAACTCCACCCCTTACTGAGGAAGTCCAACCATAGACGACACACGTCTAAGGGGAGGAGCCTGCGCTTGCACGTCACGCTGCAGTCATTGAGGTGGATGTTGTTACCAGCTCGCACGGCTTTAAAGTGCTGGATTCTGTACGTGTTTTTAATTGTTTTGGGGCAAGAAATAAAGTTTTATACTGAGAGCATTAGATCTTGCCCTTCTTCTTTTCCATGCCTACAGTATATGATTGAATGGAGCATTGGAGATTGAATTAGACGTATATCTATACATTACATTAGCTGGAAGGACTGGAGATTGAGACTGAGAGGAACACTAGATGCCAGATACACCCCAGGGAGGGGAAACAAGCGTTCTTTGCCCTGTATTAAGGTGAGAGGCCAACTTAGCCGGTGGAGGATACGATTATAGCACGTGTGGTCTGATCCTATTTCACACGATCGGGGTCTTCTCTCTCAGATCTCTCCATCTATGGATCTTTCTTCAGAATTCCAATTTGCTTGTTCAAAATGATGAACTATTGGATACCATATTGCAAATATCGTTGCTGTTTTCATTTTGATGTTCACTATTAAGTTTGCACATTCAGATGGTTAATTTTTTGGTTAATTAACCACAGGTGTGGTTATCTATATGATGAATGTTACATTGTAGCACTCTGCTTGCACTTTTTGAAAGTGGATTTAACACATTATGAAGTTATATATTGCACTATTATTAACACTTTATTTTATTTACGCACAGTGATTACATTAATGTGAGCATATTATTACTAGCACTTTAGGTAGATTAATTTGGTACTTCATGTTTGAGGTTATAGCGCTGCACAATATTTCTGGTTGAAAGCACATTCCTGGCTAAATGGCAGGGTCCATACAAAATAATTGAAAAAGTGAGTGAGGTGAACTACAGGGTCAGACAACCAGGACGGCGAAAGCCAGAACAGATCTACCACATTAATCTGTTGAAAGCCTGGAGGGATAGGGAATCCCTAGTCACAGAAACCTTGGTGTTGCAGACTCATTCTGATTGCTTAATTCCTGAGGTTGGAATAGCAGTCACCCTATCGAAGCCCCAAAAACAGGAGGTGAAAGAGTTTGTGCTCCGCAACAGAGTGGTGTTCTCTGAGCTGCCGGGACAAACATCTGGGGTAGAGCATGACATTATCACCCCGCCAGGAGAAAGAGTGAAACTAAAACCTTATCAAATACTGGAGGCAATACATGGAGAAGTTCAACGAATGCTTGAATTAGGTGTGATAGAAGAGTCCCAGAGTGACTGGTCCAGCCCGATTGTTTTAGTGCCCAAACTCGATGGGAGCTGGCAATTTTGTAACAATTTCCGGCAGTTGAATAAAGTTACAAAATTTGACACCTACCCCATGCCACACATAGATGAACTGATCGACCGTCTGGGAACAGCCCGATATATGACGACCCTTGATCTCACCAAGGAGTATTGGCAAATCCCTCTAGCTGAGTCAGCAAAGGAGAAAACGGCATTTGTAACACCAGAGGGGGCATTCCAATACAAAAGAATGCCGTTAGGGTTACAAAATGCACCAGCCACATTCCAGCGGAAAATGGACAAGATTCTGAGGCCCCAACAAAACTATGCTGCAGCCTACTTGGATGATGTGATTATCCACAGTACAGATTGGGCCCCACATCTGCCAAAAGTGCAAGCTGTGTTGGACTCCATAAGGGAAGCTGGGTACACGGCCAATCCCAAAAAATGTACCATTGGACAGGAAGAGGCCAAATATCTGGGGTACACTATTGGGAGGGGAGTAATAAAACCCCAAGTCAACAAAGTGGAAGCCATAGATGGTTGGCCGCGCCCCAAAAGTAAGAAGCAGGTTTGAGCATTCCCCGGAATTGCTGGATACTATCGGCGATTCATTCCTCACTTTGCTTTTCAGGCTGTGCCCCTAACCAACCTGACAAAAGGGAAAGAGTCTACAATGGTCAAATGGACCCCGGAGGCTGAAGCAACCTTCCAGGCTTTAAAAAAAGCCTTATGTAGCCAACCAGTGCTGTACTCCCCTGACTTCACTAAGGACTTTGTGGTACAGACTGATGCATCAGACGTAGGCTTAGAAGCAGTGTTGTCCCAGGTCTGGAAGGGGGAACAGCACCCAGTAATTTATCTTAGCAGGAAACTGAAACCCCCCGAAGAGAATTGTGCCACCATTGAGAAAAAGTGTCTAGCGGTGAAGTGGGCGTTAGACTCCCTTAGATATTATTTGCTGGGTAGACACTTTGACCTTATTACGGACCACGCGCCCTTAAAATGGATGGCCTAAAACAAGAAGACCAATAGAAGGGTAAATAGGTGGTTCCTGGCCTTGCAGGAATTTAACTACGGTGAAGCATCGCCCTGGTGTTCAAATGGGGAATGTGGATGCATTGTCTCAGGTACCTGCATGCCTGACTGCCTGTGTTCCAAACCCCAGTTGGAAACAAAAGGGGGGTATGTGACAGCAGGCAGGTAAAAACACCTGGTTGCGTGCAAGATGGCAGGTATGTGTGTCCGAGATTCCGACTCTATGCGGACTTATACCACTAGGGGGAAGTACGGAGAGTCTATCAGGGGTAGAGGTAATGAGCCCAGCTGAATTGAGCTGGCTCATTAAGACCTCTACAAAAACTCCCGGATGGCCTAGGGAATTGCTCCACCCTGGAACCAGTTTCTGTGTCAGCAGACTGGGGAGCGTAACATCCTGAATGGTAAGGCCTGTGTGGCTGAGTGTGCCTAGTGAGAGATAGGAGCTAGGTACAGTGGTAGGCTGTACCTAGCTGAAAGACAGGGAAACCTATCGTGCAGTTAGTAGCCAAGTGGCCTAGGATTTATTTTGTTGTTCGTTTTGCTGTTTTTTCACCTTGTAAATAGTGTAATAACCTGCCTTGTTGATTTCACATACAACTGCTGTGTTGCTGTGCTTAAGTTGTGTGGTGAACCCTTCCAGGGGGTCACACACACACGCTGCCGAGCTAACCCCCTTACAAAAGGTACAAATCTTAAAACATTCCAGGAGATGAGAGAGGAGTATGGAATACAAAGACAATCCTTTTATGTACATCTACAAATTAGACATGCTCTGCATAAACAATTTAAAATAAAACCGCTGAATTGGTGCAAGTTAACAACATTGCAGAAAGTCATAGCGGCAAAACATTCTAAAGGGATAATATCAAGAGTATACAGAGATATATGTGAAGTAGTAACGGTCAGAGGGGAAGAACTTTTGTGTATAAAGAAATGGATAAAAGATATAGGAGAAATAACTGGGGAGCAATGGGAAGGGATACTAGAAGCAGGACCAATAGTATCTATATCTCCATCGCAGAGGATATCATATTTGCTACTACTCCATAGAACTTATTATACACCACGGAGGCTATTCCAATACGGACAGAGACAAGATGCAAGATGCCCCAATGTGGGGGGGACAATGGCAGCTTGATCCATATGGTATGGAGATGCCCAAAGTCCCACAGGTACTGGGAAGAAATTGTGAATACCATAAACCAGGGATATGCAATTAGCGGACCTCCAGATGTTGCAGAACTACAAATCCCATGAGGCATAGCAAGACTCTGACAGCCACAAGCCTGACACCCAGAGGCATGATGGGACTTGTAGTTTTGCAACAGCTGTAGGTCCGCTAATTGCATATCCCTGCTATAAACCAGGTTTTTGGAATAACCTTGGAGATGACTCCCGTGGTGTGTATATTTGGATATGTAAAAAAAAATGGTATGGGAAATAAAAAATGGATAGCGGTAATTAGGAGCCTATTTTTGGCAAGAAAATGAATTGCAAAAAGATGGATAGCAGTGAATCCACCAACCCAGGCAGAATGGTGTAAGGAGATGAAAATGATGATCAATAAATAGAGTTCTGTATACAGTAAAAGAAAGAAATATGAAGAACATAAAAAAATATGGGGACCCTGGATGAATAGAACAACAACCTTAAAACTTTGATGAGGAGCAGTAGACTGAAATATTATAAGAACTTAGAGAAAATGGTAAAATAACAGACAACAAATATATGAATTTTATTCCAGAATAACGGAAAAATGTTATCAGATACTTACCGTAATTTTCCTTTCCTGGCTCTGCCCCATGGCAGCACACCTTGGGTCAACCCCGCCCCTTGACCCCGTATAGGACATCCCTGTATAGAGCATAAAAGGACAGCAGTACCTGGAGACTGTGTTCTGTAACTAGCTTGCGACGGCCCAGGGTGGGAATGTGCTGCCATGGGGCAGAGCCAGGAAAGGAAAATTACGGTAAGTATCTGATAACAATTTTCCGTTTTCCTGGCTCAGCCCCATGTCAGCACACCTCGGGACCTAACTAGCATACAATATGGGAGGGCAAGATAAACCTCAAGAATAGACACCAGGTGCTGCTCAGAAAAATTTATTGACACCCAGAAAAAACAGAGGATAACACTGAAGTCCCCAAGGCATTGGAATGGGAAGCGACATCTAGCTTGTAATGCTTGATGAATGTATTCGGAGAACTCCAACTTGCCGCTTTACAAATCTCGTCTGCTGGCACCTTACACCAGGCTGTCCAGGAGGATGAGACCGCCCTGGTTGAATGCGCACTGATCTCCTGTGGAGGGGAGAGGCCTTCGAGGGAGTATGTTGTTTGGATTGTTTTTACCACCCATGAAGAAATGACTCTGGAGGATGCTGGCATGCCTTTCCTGGAGCCCGATGGGTATACGAAGAGAGCCTCCGACTTCCTGAATGGACTCCTTAGCAAATACGTCTGCAGAATGGTTTTTAGATCCAAATCTTGCAGGGTCGAGTTCTCCGAATCGCCTGCTGCCTGAGGAAGAACTGGAAGCACTGACTGCCAGTTGAAATGAAATTGTGTAGATACTTTCGGCAAGAACTTTGGAGAGGGCCTCAGTACGACCCTGTCAGGCAAGAATGTGCAGTATGGTTCCTTGCAGGAAAAAGCCGCCACCTCCGACACACGCCTTGCTGAAACCACGGCAGTGAGGAACACAACCTTCAGGGTGAGGTGAAAAAGTGAACTATCCGCATCTGAAGAGAAAGGGGATTTTAACAACCCTTTTAGTACCAACGGCAAATCCCATCTAGGAAACACCGGGGGAATCGGAGGCCGAATCTTGATTGCTGCTTTTAAAAATCTCACTACAAGTGGATTCCTTGCCCAAGGAACGTCGGTCAGGGCAGTAAGTGCGGAAACCTGGACCTTCAGGGTATTATAGCTCAAACCCGTATCTAGACCTGACTGAAGGAATTTCAAAATGTCAGTTACTGACGGAATCTGAAACAAGAACCCCTGTTGGGTAGCAAATCCTTCAAACTTCCTCCATACTCGGTGATAGGTCCTGTTCGTAGAAGGCTTTCGTGCTGTAAGCAGGGTGGTCACTACCGACTCGGGGAGGTTTAAGCCATCTAGCTTGCCCCGTTCAACAGCCAAGCAGTCAATGCCAGGCGGGCCGGCTCGGGATGAAGCTGGCCGTTCTGCTGAAGCAGGTCCCAGGCTTTTTGCAATCTGACAGGAGGAAATTTAACCAGGTGACAGAGGAGCGGAAACCACGGCCTCCTTGGCCAAAACGGGGCGACCACTATCGCTGTAACTTCGTCCTCTATTATCTTCAGCAGGCATCTGAGAATCAGCGCTGTGGGAGGGAACAAGTAGACTAGGTTGAAGCTCCATCTCTGAGACAGTGTGCCATGGGCGACGCATATCGGCCCATACACATCAGCACGTTCCGGCACGAACGATCGCTCCATTACGGACAATCGGGAGAAGATCGCAAGTGCGCATGCGCGCACGCATCAGAACACAGCGACGAACGTACGGACGCAATAGATCAGATGAACAAGGGAGGGTGTCGCGACTAAGAGTCTACGGACGACTTCTATTATCTCCTGCTTCAATGTCGCTATCACCAGCGGGGCAAAACCGGTTCCTCCGGCACCAAAGGCGAGGAGACAGTGGACCAATTTAAAGGAGGACAGTCTAACGTTTTTCGGACCCTGGACGAAGTCGTCTTGCCGGTCGAAGTAGGGCTCGGCCGGGCGGACCGTAACTGACGAACCGACAACTTGCCCCGTTCGATCTACCGAATTTGGAGGGGCTCAGCCATCACTGGTGGGACGAATGTCGTGCTTTCGGAAG
>BLSH010151895.1:1029881-1045434 GCA_018402905.1 Glandirana rugosa | reverse complement strand
AAGTGAATTGGGCAAATAAAGAAATTATTTTTGCTTCAGACTATTGTGTCCAGTATTGTCTGTCCCAAGCAAGCAATCCCACAACTTGCCTGACGTTACAAGCTCAGCTTAATGAACATTCTGAGGTTCCTTCAGCTTATCAAGAATTCTCAGATGTGTTCGACAAGAAATGGGCCGATACATTGCCCCCACACAGACCGTATGATTGCCCGATCGAACTGCTACCCGGAGCTGAAATCCCCTTTGGTCGGATATTCCCTTTATCAGAAAAGGAACTTGAGGCCCTACGGACTTACATAGATGAAAATTTGGAAAAAGGATTTATCCGTCCATCATCTTCTCCTGCTGGAGCCGGCATCTTTTTTGTTGAAAAGAAAGATGGTACTCTAAGACCTTGTGTGGACTATAGAGACTTAAATAAAATCACGGTTAAAAACTGTTACCCCCTGCCCTTGATTCCCAAACTTTTTCAACGTCTCAGGACTGCCAAAATTTTTTCAAAATTGGATTTAAGAGGTGCCTATAACCTCATCAGAATCCGAGCAGGGGTAACCTCATCAGAATCCGAGCAGGGGATGAATGGAAGACAGCTTTTAGAACCCGATTCGGACACTTCGAATATTTAGTCATGCCTTTCGGGTTATGCAACGCACCAGCCACGTTTCAACATCTGGTGAACGATATCTTCCGAGAATTCCTGGATCACTTTGTAATCGTTTACTTAGATGATATCCTCATTTTCTCTGCTACACTGGAACTACACCGCACCCACGTGAAGAGAGTTTTGATCACCCTCAGAAAGCATGGCTTGTATGTGAAAGCAGAGAAATGTGACTTCGAAAAGACTACCATACAATTGTTGGGCTTCGTGATCTCCACTGGGGGGATAGCAATGGATCCCCAAAAAGTAAAAGCAATCCTGGAATGGCCAGCTCCTGTTGATAAGAAGGGGGTTCAGAGACTTATCGGGTTCGCCAACTTCTATCGGCGATTTGTGAAGGGGTTTTCAACCATTGTGGCACCAATTACCCAATTGATGCACAGGCAAGGACGTTTCCAGTGGTCCTCAGATGCCCAGAATGCTTTTGACAAGCTGAAAGGGTTGTTCATCACAGCTCCTGTGTTACAACACCCAGACCCTGCACTTCCTTTTGTGTTGGAGGTTGACGCCTCTGAAGTAGCAACAGGAGCGATCCTGTCCCAACGTCAAGGACCCAAAGCCCTCCTTCATCCTATTGCCTTTGCCTCTCGCAAAATGAACCCTTCAGAAAGGAATTATGATGTGGGAGACCGAGAACTTCTGGCCGTTAAATTTGCTCTAGAAGAATGGAGATATCTGTTGGAAGGAGCCAGCCATCCTATTATGATCTTTACGGATCATAAAAACTTGGAATACCTCAGGACTGCCAAACGGTTGAGGCCCCGACAAGCTCGCTGGGCGCTTTTTTTTCCCAGGTTTAATTTTCACATCTCCTACAGACCAGGATCCAAGAACGGTAAGGCAGATGCCTTGTCTAGGATGTTTCCTGAAACTCCTGAAGTATCTGAACCAGGGACAATTCTGTCAGCACAGAACTTTTTACTTATTCAACCTGATCTTATGACGGCCATCAAGCAAGCTTCTGATCAGTGTGTGGAACCTGAAGTACCATCTCTAAGAAAGCAGGAGGGATTATTATGGTTCCAAGACAAGGTCTTTGTCCCTCAACAAATCAGGTTACAAGTCCTCCGGACCTTCCATGACCACGAATTGGCTGGCCACTTTGGGATCCAAAAGACTCTCAAGCTAATACAACGCTCCTTTTGGTGGCCTAAGATGAGGCAGGACTGTAGCACATACATAAGTTCCTGTACGGTGTGCCAACGGAATAAGGGGTCTCATTCCAAACCCTGGGGTCTGTTAAGACCATTGTCTATTCCTGATCAACCATGGAAAGAGATCTCTATGGACTTTATTGTCGACTTACCTTCCTCCCAAGATTTCAACACCATCTTAGTAGTGGTAGATCGACTTTCAAAAATGGCACACTTCCTGCCCATGCGGGGCACACCATCCGCCTTGGACACAGCCAACATTTTTATCAAGGAAATCGTCAGACTTCATGGAATACCTAGTAGTATTGTATTTGACCGAGGTGTCCAATTTACCTGCAGGTTCTGGAAAGACTTATGCAAGATCTTGTCTATTAAAATATGTCTCTCCTCTGCTTACCACCCCCAGAGCAACGGGCAGACGGAGAGAACCAATCAGACTCTGGAGCAATATCTCCGATGTTTCTGCACATCCTCCCAGGATGATTGGGTCTCGTTACTTCCGTGTGCAGAGTTTGCATATAATAATTCATTACACTCTGCCACGAACCAGTCTCCATTTTGGGCCAATTATGGGTTCCATCCATCCTTTTTACCCAACACAATCCCTGAGGCCTCGGTACCCGCGGTTCAAGACCGTATTGGTTCTATCCAAAGTAATTACCGTCAGCTCCAAGAAAACATCCAGCAGGCTCAAGATCTGTATAAGAAAAATCATGACAGAGGCAGAAGTGACAACCCGGCATTCAAAATAGGAGATAAAGTTTGGTTATCCACTTTAAACCTTCGGTTGGCCTGCACCTCACGGAAGCTTGGGCCCAAATTCATCGGACCTTTTGAGGTGAAAAGGGCAATTAACCCAGTGGCCTTTGAGCTTGCCCTACCCAGTTCCTACAAATTCCATCCAGTTTTTCACGCCTCCCTGTTAAAACCAGTGATTCCTAGTCCTTTTTTGGGAAGGGAGGAACAACCTCCACCACCAGTACTGGTCGAAGGAGAACCGGAATTTGAGGTCAAGAAGATTTTGGACTGTAGGAAAAGAGGTAGACAAATACAATACCTTATCAAATGGAAAGGATATCCCCCGGAAGATAATTCTTGGGAACCATCCGGGAACATACACGCCCCACGGCTAATACAGGCCTTTCACAGAGACTATCCCGAGAGGTCGGCTAGGGTGGGCACCCGGAGGTTGCCCCTTGGGGGGGCACTGTCATGGGCGACGCATATCGGCCCATACACATCAGCACGTTCCGGCACGAACGATCGCTCCATTACGGACGATCGGGAGAAGATCACAAGTGCGCATGCGCGCACGCATCAGAACACAGCGACGAATGTACGGACGCAATAGGCGGGTACGCAACGTCCAATAGGATTCCCTTGAGCACTATAAAAGACTGCTCAGTATGCTCCTTAGTTGCTGGATCGTCTTCAGCTCTCCTGAGTTCCTGACCTGTGTGTTCCTGTGTTCCTGATCTCTTCCTGTTGTGACTCGGCTTGGCCCTTGGACTTTCTCTGATCTATCCAGTGTTGACCCTTGGCTTGCTTCCCGGACTGTCTCCTGTATTACTCCTGTGCTTGACCTTCAGCTTGTTTATTGGACTCCTCTACCTGCCTGATTCCCGGTGAATGACCTTTGGCCTGGCTTACGGACTTACCTCTCCGCTCTCTACTCCTGATTGGCAGCCTGCATCCAGACCTGTTCCAGACACGTCCTGTTGCTCCAGATCTAACCTACCTGCATGCTTCATCTATACTCCCGGTGACCCGTGCTTCTTTGCGCTCAGTACTCCGTGTTCCCACCCAGGGGGTACTCTGCATTCAGCCGCAAGGGAAGCCTCTCTCAGCACTTCAGCCTTGGATCAGGTACGTGATACAGTGCATCTTGCCCCAGGGCCTGAGGACAATAGTACCGGGAAAAGAATCGTGGCACCTGACGATTGGTTGGAGTTGCCATCAGATCCACATCGGGCACCCCCCCATTGCTTGAAGATTTGTCCCAGGTATTTCGGATTTAGCATCCACTCTGAGTTGTGGGAGAACCTGCGACTCAGGAAATCAGCCATGGAATTTTGAACCCTGGGGAGATAGACTGCTGTCAGATCCGCCAAGTGAACTCCGGCAAAACTGAATATCTCCGCCATCACCTGAAGAAGGGACAGGCTCCTTGTCCCCCCTTGCTTCGTTACATAAGACACTGCTGTCTTGTTGTCCATTAGAAGCCGAACTCTCTCGTTTAGTGGGCAGAGCCTGGGCTCCACAAGCACAGCAGACTGCTGAATGCTTCACAGCAGGGCCTGGTGATTCATGGCTGCAATGCGGCTTGCTAGCAGCTCGCCCCATAGACTCCGGGGAAAGACTACGGTGGACGTGGTGGCGCTTTGCCTTAGCCTTAGCATGCCGCTCCTGCGGAGATGGAGAGTGATGGCTATCCGAGGAGGATATAGTCCTCTTACGGCTTCTAAGCGACGCACCTCTCCCCCTGAAATGAAGGAGAACAATCGTCAGTGGTCCGTAATAGGTCGTTATTTAACGACAACAAACTCCCTTTGCTGTCCCTTACCTTTCCACAGACTTCAGTGCCTCCTGTGTAGGGACCGGCGAGCTCATCCTGGGCTAGAGAAAGACACAAGGACCGCAAGAAAAGAAAAGAACTTCCACATACAGTTCATACTATCCATTCCCCTTCCCCCCTGTGCATCCCTCACTCACCAGCAGCAGTAGCCACAAATACAGGGAGACTGCCAGAGGAAGCTGCAGGGAAAGGAGCCACATTAGTATACACAAGGGACACAGATAGCAGGATCCAGCCCCCCTATCCTCTCCCCCACTCACCGGGAACACGCTCTCCTTATCAGCTGGCAGCCACAGGGAACGAACACTCTTCCCTGGATTTAAAAATGCCGCCTCCCCCGCCGGCCAATCAGGCGCAGCCAGACGGCGCACCAATCACAGCTGCGCCCGCTCGGCCAATCAGGGAAGACGCCGTGACGTCACACAGGCGCGCCAGCCGGGTGGAACGCAGAACCCGGAAGTGGAGGAGAATGGAAGCAGCGGCGCCCGGATCTCCATGAAGGCTACCTGAAGCCCCCCAGCACAGAATGACATACCAGAAAGAAGCCCAGGATGGCTGCCCCTGCGCGACTGATGGCAGTTTATGCCAGCGCTACCTCCGGCACCAGGAGCGTCACCATCTGAGGGTTTTACCCCCTAAACCGGGACCTTCCACCGCAGGGACAGATGGCAGGAATCGGGACGTCTGGAGCAAGGACAAGATAAGAACACCGTCTCCAGGTACTGCTGTCCTTTTATGCTCTATACAGGGATGTCCTATACTGGGTCAAGGGGGCGGGGTTGACCCGAGGTGTGCTGACATGGGGCTGAGCCAGGAAAGTTAAATTACATAGAGGTCATGAGATAAGAATTGGTCTTCCAAGAAATATAGACTTAAAGGTCAGAACATTAAAAAAAAGTAAACGTGAGAAAATAGATTATAAAGAAAGTGTTTTTAAGAATTGAATGACATAAGAGTATGAGTATGTAATGTGTTTTTTTATGAATTTGTTTTTGTATATGAAAATTTTCTAAATAAAGAGTATTTGGATAAAAAAAAGAAAACTTTATTTGTGAGTCTTCAATCTCCAAACTATAAATTTCATCTTTTCTGTCTTCCTAAATATCTAAAAACAGATGACAAAGAATCCACTAAAGAATTTTAGGACTCTTGCTAATGTACGTTTTCCAAAACTACACTTTTGATCTAGCAAATAGTATATATCAAGGGTCTGTAAACTTTTTAAACAAGGGGCCAGTTCATACTTTAGAGAAGCCGGATTGTACCCAGTAGTAGAAAATGTCCCAGCAACAGTGGAAGTAAAGTATCTCAGGAATGGTGGTCAGTGGGAATAAGTCAGTTAGAGCCTGTAGTCAGTAGGTGGAAGAATAGTGCCCCACCTGACATCAGTGGGAGGCATAATGTCCCCTTAGTGGTGGCAGTTGGAGGATCAGTGCCTCAAATTAGTGGGTTCAATAGTTTTCCAAGAGCCGGATAAAGGTAAGCAAAGGGCCAAATCTGGCCAACGGGCTCCTCAGTTTGGGGACCACTGGTATATATTACTCATACAATACAGTACGTGGTTAGTTCTCCATAGCAGTGCTAGAACATCTGTACTGAGCTGAAGAAGTTCATTTTTACATTCAAAACTGCTATGGACCCTCTGATGCTTTAGTGCAAAGCAGAGAGGCATCTCAGTCCATAACTTATACAGTCACAGGTGTATGTCAGGGCAAAATAATAAAAAAAGAAAAAAACATTAAAAGCACATCTCTGTATACTTGGGTCTATAGCTCAAAAAGAGTATCTTCTGCTACTTCATCGCAGGAGCACATGTCCTGATTCCTAAACACTGATAAACAACCACCACCTCCTCTGTAAGGGAATGGGTAGAGGAATTCAATGCAATCATAACAATGGAAGAGCTAATGGCCAGCATATATGAGCGGTTCTGAAATTTTGTGCAAGTTTGGTTTATCTGGATTGACTTTTCTACACCTTCTAAACTTCAGTCATTACTGTGATATCCTTCTAGAGCTCAGGGCAGCTGTGGAGGGTACCAGGTGGGCTCACTGTCATGGGCTCACTTCTATTTCTTTTCTCTCTCACTTTAATCCCTCCTCTCCTCTTTGATTTCATTGTGCCTTCTTTGGCCTTCTTCATTGGGTTGCCCCATTATTGGATAATCAAATAGGTCAAGTACTATCTAGCCCTTGTGATATATGGTTCTGGTTGCAAAGGGCGATGACAATTAGGTAATGGAATGGCGGGTCATGTGCAATAGATATGAAGCATTTATACAAATGCACCTCAGCTCTACGGAGACTTTTTTGTTATTTTTTTATGGTAATGTTCTGTATGATGGGTCATTAGGTGTAGTGCTCACTGTCTACTCTTGTTGACTCTGTATTTTGCCATATACTTTATTGTTAAAAAAACCATCATCTCTGCAATACAGCCGTATTTTTCAATACTTTATCAATTTAAAGAACCTGCAAGTAATACAAATACCTGTTGATTTGCCAGAAATTCCTCAGCCCCTTAAGTCCCATTGTGGACGCACAACATTTTTGTGGACTGAATAGTGTAAGCCCAGCCCAGCTGTTTCTTTTGTAAACTACTGAATCGCTATCTTCTTATGTCTACAATGCAGGCATTATTTGTTCAATAGTCCAAGATATGAACTGGGAGGGCTTATATGTGTTAGTAGATAACAAAGAAAGTGAACACTAGACACAGAATAGCTCTGAATTGATGACATGTTCAACAGGTACTTACCCACATGATCAACTTTGCACCTACCCACAGATATAAAAAAAACTTTTACAATTGTAAATTTAGCTGACGAAAGGAGAGCAGATAAGAAAAATTCATTGTTAGCTTTTACTCACACTTTAAAGGCCTCTTGCACAGTGATGTTAATCCGCAAATCCCAACATAAGGATGATTAGGTTACACCGCTCCTGCAGAAAAAATTAAATGCCTGCAGCTACAGTACAAATACTGTAGCTGCTGACTTTTTAACATTAGGAAACTTACCTGTCCAGGAACCGAGCCAATATTTCAATCAGCTATTGGGTGCTGCCGCCGCCATCTCCACTGAGGGTGATTGGCAGTGAAGCCGTGCAGAAGGAGGAGGGGGGCTGAACTTCCGTCTCGGTAAGCCATGGCAAACTCCGCCAGGAAGTGGGAGTGGGTACCTGTCAAAACCAGGTACCCACTCCCCACTGACCCCCAAATGTTGCCAAATGTGGCAACGGAGGAAGAGAGAAGGTAGATAAGCAGAGCTTTCCCTTTTGAGTAGAGCCCTGCTTTAATGTTCATGTATGGCTATCACACTATATTTCTCTGTTCACAATCACTTAGGGACTTAAGGGTTAACAAAAATAGGGAGTAGGAGCCAAAAGGAAGAGGTTACTTGCCAGGTCAAGTGTGGTGTAACCCACCACAGAGTTGTTGTAAAAAATATAAGTCGTACAAAAATAGAAATAGTTTAATATAGGAGGTGTGACGAACCCCCGTACTGAAGAAGAGTATGTTCGCCGTATAAGCTTCCTTGCTCGGTACCAGCATGATCCAAGACCCCTTAGCCCATCCAGTCACTTGTTGAGACATCAGTGCAGACTGAAGAAGGATAAGACTATTTATTCAAACACAGGTACAAAGAGATATTGTAAGGAACCATCTCGGGCCATTGGATCGCCTATGCGCAGGCGCACGTAGCATGTGCACGCGCCTGTGCATGTTTGCATGCGCTCCTATGTGCGTGTATGCGCCGGCAATAGCGCCAATAGCGGCCATTTAAGCAGACAGCACCAGGAAGCAAGTGCTGTCCATTCTACAGCGTTCCTGTGATCTGTGACCCCCGTGTTTACTCTGAGAGACCTTCCTGTACCTGTCCGGCTTTACTTGGACTTTGTTGCTTTCTGCCTGCCCTGACCCCCGGCCTGTCTACGACTACTCTTTTGCCTGCTCCTTTGTACCTCTGCTGCCTGCACATTGCCGACCTTACTTGCATCCGACTACCCGCCTGCCTGCTCCATCTGTACCGCACCTCCAGCATGTTACCGACCCGGATTGCACCAACGTTCTTCTGCTTAGCACGAGCTTCAGTGGATTTTCACATACCACCAAGTGACCCAGTCTAACCCTCGTGCCCCCTTATGCTCCTGAACTCCCTGTCTGCACTACCAGGGGTTCTTAAACCAGGGCCGCAAGAGAGGTGACCCCTTGCATAAGTCAGACTCGCCCACCAGGTACGTGACAGATATACACTCAGGAGCAATCACCCTTCTTTGCATAATGAAACAGGGCGGGGTAAACTTTACCTCCTCCAGTAACATGACACACAGGTATATTCAACTTTCCAACAGAAGACTGTCTTTAGGAGGGGCTGCTGGAGAACCCCCCCTCCTCTCACAGCTACTTCACACACACATATACATCCCAAAATACTTTTCTCCCAAGGCAGACAGAAACAATAGAAAATGGGATGCAGGCACTTAACAAACACATAGCAACTGTCATGGATCTGCCACCCAGCGCAGGGGTCACTAAGGGTTAACAATTGTGCAGAGTGATTTCTTTGATTGGAGCCAGGCTGCCTTATTTAAACACCTTAGCAGCACACAGACTCTACTGTCTGATCTGCACCTCATACCTGTCCTGTGACTACCTGTTGAGATCTGATCTGTTTCCTGTTTGACTACGATTGTCTTCTCTTATCCTGACCCTGACTTGCCTTGTAATTACGAATGGACTGATATCCTGTTGCCGAACCGTTGCCTGTATACTGACCATTCTCTGCCTGCCACTTGTGTCTGATTGATCGTCTGTTACCGAACCCGGCTTGTCTGACCACGCATCCAGTGTCTCCACAGCTTTGTACCTTTCAGCTTCCTGTCTGCAGAGCTGACTACACCTGCTGTTACCTGCTGGTTCACCCTGAGATATCATCAGCCGCATCAGAGACAATCCAGGCACTCTTACACCACTCAGCTCTTGTGGTCACTGTTTATAACATTGGTGGCCCTTTATCTGGGGTTGTACGCGAGGCCTTCCCACTGCACGGCAGGCTCACCCGTCAGGTACGTGACAGTGTCAGACAGCCATGTCTGAACCTGCAAGCGGGAAGTTAGCCTCCAGAGATGTCATTTGCCAGCATCTCGCAGCCCTGACCCAAGCTGTCCAATCTCTGCAGGAGGGTTACCAGCAACTGGATCAGCAAGTATTGACTTTGTCTGCACCAGCATGCACCACAGTGACCACTGCTGCGCCCCCCGCTGTCTCCTGAAGTACACTTATACCGGCAACAAAACAACATCTGTCTTTACTGCGGGAGAACTAACCATTTTGTGCGCACCTGTCCAGCCAAGACATGTAAGTGCCAAACCATATCATCCCTCAACCACCTTCCTTCCTCTATTAGTGTCACCCATCTCACCCTTCCTATTTCATTTATGTTACCGGAGAGGGAAGTGCCAGTCACAGCCATTATTGACTCTGGGGCTTGTAGTTGCTTTATTGATCTGACTTTCGCTTCCCAGCAATGCATCCCCCTAAGGACCAAGGCACAAGAGCTCTCTGTCTACCTGGCTGATGGGTCATGCATCAAATCCGGCCCTGTAACCCAAGAGACATTCCCTCTTCCCATGCTGACCTCCTCCTAACACAAGGAGATACTCAGCCTCGACGCCATTGCGTCCCCATTATTCCCTGTTATTTTGGGTCTACCTTGGCTACAGGCACACAACCCACAAATTGATTGGGCCACAGGGAAAATCCATTTTCGCTGCACCTATTGATGGGAACATTACCTACTGGAGCCCCTAGCTCCGCCCTCTACATTACTTTGCATAGACTCCGAACCTGAGGTGTGACAAGCTGTACCCAAACACTACCACGACTTCCTGTATGTCTTTAGCAAACAAGGGGCTGACGTCTCTCCCCCGCCTTGGCCGTACGACTGCCCCATTGAACTCCTTCCAGGAGCTGAAATCCCTTTTGGCAGGATCTACCCCCTCGTTGAATGAGAACAAGAAGCATTAAAAGATTACATCCAAGAGAACCTCAAGAAGGGGTTCATCCGGCCATCCACCTCCCCAGCGGGTGCAGGTATATTTTTTGTTGAAAAGAAGGATCACTCCCTGCGTCCCTGTGTGGATTACCGAGACCTCAACAAAATAACTGTAAAGGATCGGTACCCTCTTCCCCTGGTGCCTGATCTTATCCAGAGATTAAGATCTACAGTAGTGTTCACCAAACTGGACCTGCGAGGGGCCTACAATCTAGTCCGCATCCCTCAAGGGGATGAGTGGAAGACGTCCTGCACTAGATTTGGACACTTTGAGTACCTAGTGATGCCCTTTGGTCTTTGCAACGCCCCAGCAACCTTCCAACATTTTGTTAATGACATTTTCCGGGACTTCCTGGACATCTTTATGATTGTGTATCTGGACGATATTTTGATTTTTTTCTGTTTCCATAGATGCTCACCGGGATCACGTCAGGAAGGTGCTGGGCTGGCTCCGCCAACATGGACTGTATGCCAAGGGTGAGAAATGCAAGTTTGAACAGCACAGCATTCAATGTTTGGGGCTGGTGATCTCACCCGAAGGAATCAAGATGGATTCCCAAAAGGTCACTGCCATTCTGGACTGGCCCACACCGAGCCCGCACCGACTGACAAAAAGGGGGTACAACATTTTGTGGGGTTCGCCAATTTTTATAGGAGGTTCATTCGAGGCTCATCATTACCCCCATCACACGTCTTACCAAACAGAGCCTCCGCTTCCAGTTGACAGCAAACACAGGCTGCCTTTGACACCTTGAAAAAACGATTCACTTCGGCACCTGTACTCATTCACCCTGATCCATCCCTGCCATATTTGTTGGAGGTAGATGCATTCCATGTGGCCATTGGAGCAGTCATCTCTCAGCACCAAGGACCCAAGGATCTATTACACCCCGTGGCCTTCTTTTCCTGCAAGCTTTCCCCAGCGGAAAGGAACTACGATGTTGGAGACCGGGAATTGCTAGCCATAAAAGCAGCACTGGAGGAATGGAGATACCTTCTTGAAGGAGCAGCACATCCCATAATGGTCTACACAGACCACAAGAACTTAGAATATCTCAGGACCGCTAAGCGTTTGAAGCCACGCCAAGTGCGCTGGGCCTTGTTCTTCTCTTGATTTGTGTTTCACATTACCTATTGGCCAGGCTCGAAGAACGTGAAACCAGATTCACTGTCTCGTATGTTCGATGACCCCAGTGAGCCACCTGTACCAGATACCATCCTTTCAGAAGGTAATTTCTTACTTTTACAGACTGACCTTCTCTCCCAGATGAAGCAGGCTTTTGCAGATGCTCCCAGCCCTCCAGGGGTCACGTTAACACTTCAGGAAGGATTACTGTGGAACAAAGGCAAGGTATTTGTGCCCGAAAATGTACGCTTAACTGTTTTGGGTCTCTGCCATGATCACCCTCTTACAGGTAATTTCGGGAAACACAAGACACTCAAGCTCCTGAGGCGCATATTCTGGTGGCCAGACCTGGAGGACACCTGCAAAAGGTATGTGAATTCTTGTGTAATCTGTACCCGAAGCAAGAATACCAAAATCCAAGCCTGGGGTCTCCTCCCATCATTGCCAGTCCCTGACAGGCCATGGAGTATGATCGTCATTCATTTTATTGTGGAACTTCCACCATTTGAGGGGTGTACAGCTATCTTTGTGGTGGTTGACCGCCTAACCAAGATGGCCCATTTCCTGCCACTGAAGGGTACACCCTCGGCCATGGAGACGGCATCAGGGAAATAGTGAGGCTTCATGGGGTCCCCACAAACATTGTTTCTGACCGAGGGATCCAATTCACGTCCCATTTCTGAAAGGCCCTGTGTGGAGCCCTCGAAATCGAAAGATCCCTGTCCTCCACCTACCATCCTCAGATCAATGGGCAGACAGAGAGGACCAACCAGACATTGGAGCAATATATCTGCTGTTTCACCTCCTTCGTTCAGGATAACTGGGTATCGCTGCTGCCACTGGAGGAATTCACATACAATGCCAGCCACTCTGCCACAGGTCAGTCTCCCTTCTTCTCTAATTATGGTTTCCACCCTTCTTTTCTGCCTGACTTTATTCCATATGCTACAGTCCCTGCTGCCCAAGACACTGTGGAGTTTCTTCATCGCAACAATAAGCTGCTACAGGAAACAATCACCAAAGCGCTGGCAGCAAACAAGAAGGCATATGACAGGAAAAGAAGGGGAAAACTGACCCTCCACCCCGGAGACCAGGTATGGCTGGCAACATCTTAAGTTGGCGTGTCCCTCCAAAAAACCGGCACCTAGATTTGTGGGGCCATTCCAGTAAAGAGGAAACTGAACGATGTCTCTTATGAATTATCATTACCTGACTCTTTCAAAATCCATCCTGTTTTCCACGTCTCTCTCTTGAAACCTGCAGTACCTGATTCCTTCCCAGACAGAGTCTCCAGACCACCGGAACCTGTGATCATCAATGGAGAAGAGGAATATGAAGTGGAGGCCATCGTGGACTGTAGGAGAAGGAATCAGGCACAGTACCTGGTTAAGTGGAAGGGCTATGGTCCGGAGGAAAACTCTTGGGAGGTTGAACAGGATGTGCACGCTAGAGACTTGGTTAATGCCTTTTTCTGCAGGCACCCACAGAAGAGAAACCTGTTGGGCACCCGGAGGTTGCCCGCAAGGGGGAGGGGCAATGCCATGGATCTGCCACCCAGCGCAGGGGTCACTAAGGGTTAACAATTATGAAGAGTGATTTCATTGATTGGAGCCAGGCTGCCTTATTTAAACACCTTAGCAGCACACAGACTCTGCTGTCTGATCTGCACCTCATACCTGTCCTGTGACTACCTGTTGAGATCTGATCTGTTTCCTGTTTGACCCAGCCTATTTTACTACGATTGACTTCTGTTATCCTTGCCTTGTAACTACGCTTTTGTCTACATGAACTGATATCCTGTTGCCGAACCTTTGCCTGTATACTGACCATTCTCTGCCTGCTACTTGTGTCTGATTCCCTGTCTGTTACCGAACCCGGCTTGTCTGACCACGCATCCAGTGTCTCCACAGCTTTGCGCCTTCCAGCTTCCTGTCTGCAGAGCTGACTACACCTTCTGTTACCTGTTGTTCCGCCCTGAGAGATCATCAGCCTCATCAGAGACGATCCAGGCACTCTTACACCACTTGGCTCTTGCAGTCACTGTTTATAACATTGGTGGCCCTTTAGCCGGGGTTGTATGCGAGGCCTTTTCGCTGCACGTCAGGCTCACCCGTCAGGTACGTGAAAGCAACCCTCACCCCACCTCAAACCATCTAGCAATGGTCTGAGATGAAAAGTGGACTTTATCTTCATATATTTCTTGAGGGATATTGTTCAGAAATATTACTGTCCCAAGTGAAAGAGCCCCTTGATAACAGGGGTTATCAAGGGGCTGGATAACAGGATAACATGGGTAAAGGAAAATATTAGTCTGGTGTGGTTGTACAGTGAGTCTGGTTAATGCAGACTCAACTGGGGTTCTCGTCACCCTGTGCCCCTAATAGACACAGGGTGAATTACACATAGAAGGGGCCGGGGGAGCTAGACAAGGAATTTTCAGAGCTCTCTAAGATAAACTGGGTTCCACAAGCCCCCCGCCCAAAGTGACTCCCCTCACAGGAGGTAATTGAAAGATAGAGAGAAATGAAAAGCGACTTACAACTCTGGTCCATTAAAGGTACTTGAGATGGATTACTTGTTGACATATCTGTAGCTTATGTAGCATTTTAAAGTGCAAATAAACCTTTTCAGTGAATATTGCTTAGCTTGTGTCAAATATGGAAAGTAAAGGTAAAGGTAAACTTAAATATTAAACATAGCATACAAAAATTAATCTGGAAGATTCAAAATATATGTACACCCAAATCTTTTTTCAAGTTTTGGATACAGCAAGGAAAGTGTATTTGTTGTTGTCTGTGTCCTGTACTCTGAACCCAGGCAGTATTGAGAACAAGGCAAGTTGTGAGGATCTTAGAAGTGGTTAGACAATCAAAGGTGTCAAAAAGGACTACAATATGGTGATCTTTGGACATGTCTACCATGTATGGAACATAGTACCGGGTTGGGCATAATTTCTCCAGTAGTGATTTGGAACCAGTGGAAGATTAAATGTAGAATATGGAGATATATTATACCACATACTGATAATCGTAAAGTTCCTTTCCTTGACATGGCTAGCCTATAAAGATAAATAAATGATTTAGAGATATCTTTTTTATAAAAGGCAAGTTTACGTTTGCATACCCATTCTGCCATTAGTAAGGAGAGGAGTGGTGATGCGTACAACAGTAGGAGATTATGAGTATGACCCATCCGAGGAAGGACTTCCTTTACTGCTGCCCTGATCTAGTAAGTGTGTTTTATGGAAGGGGGTGGAGCTGTACTGAGGAGGTAAAGCTGTACTGGGGGTGGTGGGGCAGTTGTAATGAGGGGGCACAGCTGTACTGGGGAGGAAAGTTGTGATGAAGGGGGAAAGCTGTACTGAGGAGGGGGGGGGGGGGAAGCTGTACTGAGGGGGCAAGATTGTACTGGGAGATGAGTCGTCCTTATAGTTAGGTTGAAAAAAGACACAAGTCCATTCAGTTCAACCCACAGAAGAAAAACAAACTAAGAGATTTTCCACATACTGTACATAGTCCTATACCCACAGTTAATCCAGAGAAGGCAAAAAAAATGAATAAAGCATGATCTAATTTGCTCTCCAGTGGTTGAAAAAAAATTCTTCCTGATCCCCCAGAAGACAATTGGATATTCCCTGGATAAACTACCCCTGGTGTTATTACCTATAAACAGGGCTTTTTTTCTCAGAGCATTGGTGCAGGTACCCACCCTCCCCAGTCAACTCCCTGCCAAAAACCACACCCCCACCCCAATCCTGCCCCCAATCCCACCCCCAATCCTGCTATTTTTTGGGAAGTAAAGTGATGCCACATAATTTACCTTTTCCCCCATCCACAGCTCACCCTTTCCCCCTGTCCACAACTCACCCCCCCCCCAAAAAGTTGGTGACCTCTCGTTTAATCTAGTACGAAATAAGTAAAAAAAACGGAAGAGACCTAATTGACACCCATATCCTGATACATGTCATACACCTTTTAGAGAA
>BLSH010151895.1:1014746-1028956 GCA_018402905.1 Glandirana rugosa | reverse complement strand
GTCTCTCTCCACAGTCGTCCCCCCACCACCCCCCCTTTTCCCCCTTTGCCTCTGCAGCTCTCTCATCTCTTCATAGTTGCAGCGGTGCAGCCAGATACATGCTATTAGGCATTGTGTGCTTTTTTTTCACCCTAGTGCAGTCTCCTATGTGTAGCTCTGCCTGTCAGATCAGTGTAGCACAGAGCCGAGGAGGACTTTTAGATAACTTCACTTGGCTCAGTGCTACACTGATCTGACAGGCAGCAGGCAGGGACAGAAGCTGCCTCCAGAATCCCCATTAAAAAAATACAAACAGTTGCAGCGTTTGGACTCTTGGCACCCATCTACAGATGTGGGTGGGTGCCGGTGCTAGCACAGAGAAGCCAGTGGAGGAAGTGAGTAGAACTTCCTCTACCGGCTTCTGTGTTAAGTGACAGGCTGGAGAGGAGAGGGCTGCCGGAGGTGGCGGAACGAAGTTCTGCCATGTTTCGGCTGAAAAAAGCTCTGCCTATAAATGTTAGTATTTAGTTATATTTTTTGCAATGAGTAATGTATCCAGCTATTTTTAAAACTATCTACTGAGCTGGCCAAAATTAGTCCTTGATGGATTCTATTTCACATTTTCAGAGCTCTTACTATGCAGAAGTCTTTTTGTATGTGGAGGTTAAATCTCTTTTCCTCCAGAAAACTCCCGTACTATGTACATTACACACTCCTGACCCCTGCTCTCCCTGCCATATGCACTCCTGACTTGTGTACTCTGTGCTTTACACACTTATGACCCCGTACTCTGTACGTTACATACTCTTGACTCCTGTTCTCTGGTACACAGTTTTGTCCCCTACTCTCTGTGCAATATGCACTCCTGACCTCTGCATTCTGTGTTACACACTCTTGTCCCCTGTAATCTGTGTAAAATGTACTCCTGACGTCTGCACTTATGTTCATTACTCACTCCTGACTAGGGTTGCCACCTCATTCCTTTAAAACCAAACACATATTAATTACTCAGGCTCTGTGGCTGATCAAGGTGGTAATTAAACTCACTCGGTGCCTTATCTGCATTGAATTAACCTCAGAGCCTGTATAATTCATATGTGTTCAGGTTTAAAGGGATGAGGTGGCAACCCTACTCCTGACCTCTGTTCTCTGCATCTTATGCACTTCTGACCCCTGCGCTCTTTGTAATATGTGCTCAAGTTTAGGTCCTCTCCCACTGCAGTGTGCTGAGTGCGCTGCCTAATTTTCCCCATGAAAAAAAAAATGAATTGGCCCTGAGAGGTTTCTTTGCAATGGTAGCAATCTCAATATACTTGCTTCTTTGTCGTCTGCTTCATAAGATATTTGTTTTGTCAAGCCTTTCTGTCACCACACTTTTGCAAGCTCTGAGTTTCTTTCTCCCTTGCTGCACTCCAATAACTCCCACCAGGTGACAGGGCATAATGGATTGGCGGAGTTTCAGACACTTAGCCAAAGAGCAAACTCCTTTTCTCAGGCTCTCAAGCTTTCCAGTGATTACTACCCTCTATCATACAATAACACTAGAAGGTGCTAAGTATCACAAGAAACCATCTAGTTGCCAAATGCGGTATTTTCCATTTTAAAACAATGAAAATTGTTCATTCAGTACAGGATATAGACTAATAATAATCATTTTGGCCCCATTCGCTCAAAATAAATGTACATGTACTTTCACTTGGCGAGTTGCTATGCAATTTTTTTTATAAATACACCCCTTTTTGTCAGTTGCAATAGACGTCCTCTTACTTATAGCCACCAAATGACCAAAATCAGAATTGACTAAAAGTGGAAATGACAAAATGTAATATTCCATCAGATACATTCAGCTTGCTTTTCAGAAATTTGTCCTTTTTAGCTGCTTCTTACCTCCTTCTAAACAGCTTTGAGCTGCATTGCACTGCATTTGCTTTCCCATTGACTTGTATGGGGAAAAAAGTAGTTCTGAAGCAACAAATATCACTGTGAATACTTTTCATAGAAGAAGGTTAGCAACGGTAGCCTCTGCATGTTGTTTGTCAGCATAGGGGTATGCACAGGGTGCGCCAGATGTGCCTGGGCTCACCCTAATCGCCTGTGTGGTGCCCATTTCCCCTGCTTTTGGGGCCCCTGTCTCCCCCCTGCAGTGCTGCCAGCTTCCCTACTCTCCTCTTCCGCACATTGCTGCCGGGGATGTATCAGGATGGAGACCAGCCCCTTCCTTCTCTGAAGAAACACAGTGAGTAATCTGTACCAATTGCTCTTGTGTTCATCATTAACTGAAGCATAGTAAACTATGCTTTAGTTTGTTAATGAACAAGAAAGCCGCTCAGCACAGTGCACTGCCCATTCATTCACTCTCCGGTGCAGCTGAGGCTGCAGAGAAAGTGACTGGGGAACCTCTGTCCTCAGTCCCTTTCTCTGTCTCAAAAGTAAGACATCAGGGGTTTGTTTAGACTATTTTATAAGCATATTTTTCTCAAATGATATATGCAGTGTATGTGGTATATGTTTATGTAATGATTGTATGATATATACGTTATTTCTGGAAATCATTTCATACCGTCCCCATAGCATTATTATACCAGCCCAACCGCATAACGTAATTATTTTCTTGTTCATAAAAGGGAAAACCATGCATTTTAAAGCACATTTCAAGAGTGTATTATACTCACCAGTGCTCATCAGCGCAGCCTCATCAGTGCCCATCAGTGCAGCCTCATCAGTGCCGCCTCACCAGTGCCCATCAGCGCAGCCTCGTCAGTGCCCATCATTGCAGCCTCACCAGTGCCCATCAATGCAGCCTCGCCAGTGTCCATCAATGCAGCCTTATTAGTGCCCATCAATGCAGCCTTACCAGTGCCCATCAATGCAGCCTGATCAGTGCCCATCAGCTCAGCCTCATCAGTGCCCATCAGTACAGTCTCACCAGTGTCCATCAATGCAGCCTGATCAGTGCCCATCAATGCAGCCTCACCAGTGCCCATTAGCTCAGCCTCATCAGTGGCCACCAGTGCAGCCTCACCAGTGCCCATCAATGCAGCCTGTTCAGTGTTCATCAATGCAGCCTGTTCAGTGCCCATCAGCTCAGCCTCTACAGTGCCCATAAATGCAGCCTGTTCAGTGATCATAAATGCAGTCTGTTCAGTGCCCATCAGCTCAGCCTGTTCAGTGCCCATCAATGCAGCCTGTTCAGTGGCCTTCAATGCAGCCTGTTCAGTGCCCATCAGCTCAGCCTGTTCAGTGCCCATCAGCTCAGCCTTTTCAGTGCCCATCAGCTCAGCCTTTTCAGTGCCCATCATGCAGCCTGCTCAGTGCCCATTAATGCAGCCTGTTCAGTGCACAGCAGCCCAGCCTGTTCAGTGCCCATCAATGCAGCCTATTCAGTGATCATAAATGCAGCCTGTTCGGTGACCATAAATGCAGCCTGTTCAGTGCCCATCAGCTCAGCTTGATCAGTGCCCATAAATGCAACCTGTTCAGTGCCCATAAATGCAGCCTGTTCAGTGCCCATCAGCTCAGCCTGTTCATTGTCCATCAATGCAGCCTGTTCAGTGCCCATCAATGCAGCCTGTTCAGTGCCCTTCAATGCAGCCTGTTCAGTGCCCATCAGCTCAGCCTGTTCAGTGCCCATCAGCTCAGCCTTTTCAGTGCCCATCAGCTCAGCCTTTTCAGTGCCCATCATGCAGCCTGTTCAGTGCCGATCAATTCAGCCTGTTCAGTGCCCAGCAGCTCAGCCTGTTCAGTGACCATCAATGCAGCCTATTCAGTGATCATAAATGCAGCCTGTTTGGTGACCATAAATGCAGCCTGTTCAGTGCCCATCAGCTCAGCTTGATCAGTGCCCATAAATGCAACCTGTTCAGTGCCCATAAATGCAGCCTGTTCAGTGCCCATAAACGCCGCCTGTTCAGTTCCCATCAGCTCAGCCTGTTCATTGTCCATCAATTCAGCCTGTTCAGTGCCCATAAATGCAGCCTGTTCAGTGCCCATAAATGCAACCTGTTCAGTGCCCATCAACTCAGCCTGTTCATTGTCCATCAATTCAGCCTTTTCAGTGCCCATCAATGCAGCCTGTTCGGTGCCCATCAATGCAGCCTGTTCAGTGCCCATCAATGCGGCCTGTTCAGTGCCCATCAGCTCAGCCTGTTCAGTGCCCATAAATGCAGCCTGTTCAGTGCCCATAAATGCAGCCTGTTCAATGGCCATCAGCTTAGCTTTTTCAGTGCCCAGCAGCTCAGCCGTTTCATTGCCCATCAGTGCAGCCTGTTCAGTGTCCATCAATGCAGCATGTTCAGTGCCCAGCAGCTCAGCCTGTTCAGTGCCCATCAATGCAGCCTGTTCAGTGACCATAAATGCAGCCTGTTCAGTGCCCATCAGCTCAGTTTGATCAGTGCCCATACATGCAGCCTGTTCAAGTGCTCATAAATGTAGCCTGTTCAGTGCCCATAAATGCAGCCTGATCAGTGCCCATAAATGCAGCCTGTTCAGTGCCCATAAATGCAGCCTGTTTAGTGCCCATCAGCTCAGCCTGTTCAGTGCCCGGCAGCTCAACCTGTTTAGTGCCCAGCAGCTCAGCCTATTTAGTGCCCAGCATCTCAGCCTACTCAGTGCCCGGCAGCTCAGCTTGTTTAGTGCCCAGCAGCTCAACCTGTTTAGTGCCCGGCAGCTCAGCCTGTTCAGTGCCCAGCAGCTCAGCCTGTTCAGTGCCTGGCAGCCCAGCTTGTTTAGTGCCTGGTAGCTCAGCCTGTTTAGTGCCCGGTAGCTCAGCCTGTTTAGTGCCCGGTAGCTCAGCCTGCTTAGTGCCCGGTAGCTCAGCCTGTTTAGTGACCGCCAGCTCAGCCTGTTTAGTGCCTGACAGCTCAGCCTGTTTAGTGACCGCGAGCTCAGCCTGTTTACTGCCCAGCAGCCTTACCCCCTCACACAATAGATTTCCTTCTCTCCTCCCACAGTAGGGACCTCTGCCCCCATAAAATAGTGTTGTCTGCCTCCCCATAGCAGTGTCCTGCCCCCTTTCACATCACACACACCCCCCCCCCCCCACACACTATAGTGTCCTCTGTCCCCTCCACCCTGCAGTAGGGTCCTCTGCCCCACCTACTATTGCAGCATACTGTGCCCCCCAAAGCAGTGTCCTCTGTCCCCTTCACCCCCCCACTGTAGTGTCCTCTGCCCCCCCAAAGCGAAGTCCTCTGTCTGCTTCACCCCCCACTGTAGTGACCTCTGCCCCCCTAATGCAGCAGTGTCCTTTGTCCCCTACACCCCCTCCCCACTGTAGTGTCCCTTGCCCCCCCATGCAATGTCCTCTGACCCCTTCACACCCTCCCCCCACTGTAGCATTCTCTGTCCCCTTTGATCTTGATTGACGGCTTGCCAACCCCTAGAATAGGGGGGCCAGACATCCCCGGCCCTGCAAAGCGGGGACAAAGCCGGGGATGTCTGGTCACCCTAGTTTAGACCCTTGACATTTCAACAAAGCCTCCCAACAGGGCTCCTAAAAATTTTTTTAAAAAATCGTCCACTGCTCTGTTGATATACATGCATGTATATTTGTGCTCTGGGGTACACAGCCTAATGCAATAGGCTGCACATACCCATGTTTGTCATTATACTGCTGCAGGTTGGCTCTATTACACTAATTACCGTAGGTGTACGTCGCTTCGTGTAATAGATATATAGTGGGTGCACGATGTCTGCCGACCACCCGCGGTTGTTCCACACAGAGCCAGAACGGGGATCTGTCAATGTAAACAAACAGTTCACCGTTCTGATAGGGGAGCTCAGAGTGATCGTCTGTTCCTAGTGATTAGGAACAGCAATTTCTCTCCTCCTTCCTGTCAGCCCAGCCCCCATACAGTTGAAACACCTCCCAGGGAACACATTTAGCCCTTTGATCGACCACTAGTGTTAACCCCTTCCCTGCCAGTGTCATTTATACAGTAATCAGTGCATTTTTATAGCACTGATCGCTGTATAACTATAACTGGTCCCAAAAAAAGTGTCAAAAGTGTCTGATCTGCTCACCGCAATGTCGCAGTCCCGCTAAAAATCACAGATCACTGCCATTACTAGTAAAAAAAAAGAATAATAAAAATGGCATAAATCTATCCCCTATTTTGTAGACGCTATAACTTTTGCAAATCAATCAATATACGCTTATTGCATTTTTTTTTACCAAAAATATGTAGAATACATATTGGCCTAAACTGCGGAAGAAATTTGTTTTGTTTTTTTTGTTTTTTTTGGATATTTATTATAGCAAAAAGTAAAAAATATATTTTTTTTTCCAAAATTGTCAGTCTTTTTTTGTTTATAGCGCAAAAAATAAAAACTGTAGAGGTGATAAAATACCGCCAAAAGAAAGCTCTATTTGTGAGCAAAAAAAAGGACATCGCTTTTGTTTGGGTATAGCATCGCACGACTGCGCAATTGTCAGTTAAAGCGACGCAGTGCGGTATCACAAAAAATGGCCTGGTCATTAAGGGGGATAAATCCTTCTTGTCCTTAAGTGGGTAAAAAAGAAAGCCTGGTCTGCAAAGGAAAGAATAAATATTGCCTGTTCAACTGCTTGCACTGCCAATCCTCACTCTTCTGAAGAGCCAAGCTCACTGAAGAATTTTCAGCATTCATTGCACATCCAGATGCCTGGTCCCCCTCTGAGCGCTGTGGTTCCATTTTTGCTATTTTACAGAACAGTAGTGATGTAAGGTCTGGGGAAAAGAACCATAGTAAGCAACAGGGAACCAGGCATCCAACACATCTAAAAGTGAAAATTGACAGCTTAGGTCAGGTAGGTATTTTTCTTTTAAATTCAGGCAGGCAAATATGTGTCAGAATCACTTTAAAGGGGCAGGCATTTCTGGCATCATTCACAAATGGACCTGGAACAAGGAACAAGAACCTGGTTCAAGTCAGGGAACAAGAAAGCATCAGCCAATATTTTTCTCATGATTGGGTATAGCTTATAATAAGTTTATACCTTACCATATAAGAGTCAGTACAATGTGGTTTTGAAACAGTAACATTTTATGTATATAGAAAGTCATAAATATCAAATATTCTTTCATTGGTATTTTTGGAAAAAAATATAAAATCATATAATCATTTTCACATTGTATTTCAATTACTTCTAGCCAGGGCCGGACTGGGAATAAAAACCAGCCCTGGAAAAAAATTCAGACCAGCCCATAGCATTATTATACCAGCCCAACTGAATAACGTCATATTCTTGTTCATAAAAGGGAAAACCATGTATTTGAAAGGATATTTGAAGGGGGTATTATATATAGATAAGACAGATATGAAAGAACATAGGGCTAAGGTGGTAAAAGTGGAGCAATCATCAAGGGGGACTCCATGAATGTGGAGGGGACTCTGGTGACCACCTTCCGCAGAAAGAATACACTAAGGTGGGGGGGGGGTACTGATATAAGGGGGAAGTGCCCCTTACATTATTGTATTCACTCCCCTCTTACATCAGTGACCCCCCCCCCCCCCAGACTGGCCTGGCGGCACTGTCACTGACCTCCTCTCAGGTACACCGGGCATGGCTCCAGCTTGGCGGCCCTGGTTTTATCCTATAGTCTCCTCTCCACAGTCCGCACATGTCTTGACTTCTCACATGACCCCCATCCTGGTGTTTTGCCAAAATAGGCAACTCGGCAGAATCTCGAACCATGCCACTTCAAGTTTCTTTCAACCATGAGTAATTTCAAATTTAGAAATGTGACATTTTCACGTATAGGTGTTTGGACACAACAGCGGCAAGAGAATAGTCCGGTGCACGCTATTATCAGCGGAGATTGTTACTCCGCTCCGACACTAACCAAAAAAATGCCTGCCTCCGAGGTGGCAACAACTTTGTCCCTATTAGCCGCTGTGCTATGAAAAGACCAAAATGTTCCAGTATCGGACTGCATTCGGTTACCACTGTTGTTTCCAAACGCAAATTAGTCAAAGTGTCCAATTTCTGTGGGTTTAAAGAAACTGGAAGTGACGTGGTTCAATTTTCTGCTGAGTTGTGTATTTTGTCAGGACACCGGCGGCACTCCCAATCTTGACTCCTCTCCAGACTCCCCCCTCAGACACTGCAGACATGATAAAAGACAAGAGATGGTCAGAGACTGTGGACATGATACAAGAGATCAATGCACCAGTGCCCATCTGCAGCCTTACTGTGCCCATCAATGCAGCCTCACTGTGCCCATCAAGGCAGCCTCACTGTGCCCATCTGCAGCCTCACTGTACCCATTTGCAGCCTCACTTTGCCCATTTGCAGCCTCATCAGTGTCCATCAATGCAGCCTCACTGTGCCCATCAAGGCAGCCTCACTGTGCCCATCTGCAGCCTCACTGTACCCATTTGCAGCCTCATTGTGCCCATTTGCAGCCTCATCAGTGCCCATCGATGCAGCCTCACTGTGCCATCAATGCAGCCTCACTGTGCCCATTTGCAGGCTCACTGTGCCATCAATGCATCCTCACTGTGCCATCAATGCAGCCTCATCAGTGCCCATCAATACAGTCTCACTGTGCCCATCTACAGTCTCACTGTGCCCATCAATGCAGCCTCACTGTGCCCATCAATGCAGCCTCACTGTGCTCATCAATGCAACCTCACTGTACCCATTTGCAGGCTCATTGCGCCCATTTGCAGGCTCACTGTGCCATCAATGCAGCCTCACTGTGCCATCAATGCAGCCTCACTGTGCCATCAATGCAGCCTCATCAGTGCCTATTAATACAGCACAAAAAGCCAAAAGATGAGAAAAAGTGGGACTTATCACTATATTTCCCAAACAGGAATGCACAACAGTGAAATATAAGTAAAATCAATATTTATTATAGTACTAGGCGAAACAAATATTCCTTAATAGCATATTATGCATGTTGGAGATACAACAATACAAATAAAACACTGTGGACACGTATAGTGTCTAGTAGGCCCGATCCATGGTCATGTTGTAAAGGCAACCAGTGTCATTGGAGGGACACTTGACAGGATAGTGTTCTTGCCACATGAAGATTGCTACACGTTTCGCTGTATGCTTCAGGCGATCCTAGTGGTCATTAGGCAGGAAATTTAATTAGTGGAGCCCACAAAGAATACAGTTGTGGTTATAATCATAGCATGACATATTTATACATTCAATATCTTTGTTTCATTGTCTACATAAATTTAATGAGGGTAAGATCTTAGTAATTAAGGCTAGTATATATACACAAAATTTATGTACATAGGGTAATTCATCCAAAAATGAAAAATAAAAAATGAAAATTAAGAAATTCACTAGTCATGAAAGATGGATAAGTTTGGGCAATATGCCCTTATTCCCTCCAAACAATTGTAATGCCCCCCCCCCCACCCCCACAGAAGATACGTGACTGGGAAAGGCACATACCGGTAATATAATGGTGGCACCGCTAAATCCCATCTGTGAGAGGCCAGACGGGCATCAAGGCATGCAGGCCTGAGAAGAAAAAATACATAAATAAATAAAATAAAATTGTGAGTGAAAACATGTAAAATCGTGTTATGTGTAAGAAGGTGGAGTCCAAAAGACCCTAATGTGAGGAGTTGTCTGTCGCAGTGCGAAAACCACTTTACCATATAGATATCATTTCTAAATGAACACGTATGCACTTCTACTCCAAAACAGGTTAAATTAAAATATGTTCAAATATGATGTAATGATAAGAGGATTGAAGATATAGCGATATAATGATATGCAAGGGGGGGAGAGAAATCTATTATTTAGGAATAGTATATAATGTATAAAAGATAATGCCAGTAAATGATACTGACGTAGTGAGCTCTCATATAAAATAATGAAAAAAAGCGGCCGGATTACTCAGATCCAGGGTATAGTAGAATAAGGTAGAACAAGATAAGGCAAGCCAGTGACCAGATGTAGTGCCCTCACAAAGAAAAAAATATATATAGAATCTATATATAGTCTCCTCATCTATCTGTGGGTCCGGTAGGTATATATACAAAAATGTACGGATTTTGTGTATAGATGAGTTAGAGATGGATGCACGCAAGGGGAAGAGAGATGATCCCTATATTTTAATGGAGTAAAGATTACATACCTTACTTGTATTTGTATTCTATGTACCACAGGGGGTCACTCGGAATAACCCCTAAACGTGCTGCCCTTGGCTACGGATTCGGTCATATGAAAAGCCGGAGAGTGGAGTATGAGGATCAAAGAAAGAGAGCACCCCTCAATTTGCCAAAGGGGTGGAGAGCTTGTCAGGTCTCCTATAATTGGAACCAGAGAGAGGGGAACAATTAAAGGCAGTCAAAAATATTGCCCATCTGCAGCTTCACCAGTGCACATGTACAGCCTTGCTGTGCCCATCTGCAGCCTCATCAGTGCCCATATGCAGCCTTGCTGTGCCCATATGTAGCCTTGCTGTGTCCATCTACAGCCTCATCAGTGCCCATATGCAGCCTTGCTGTGCCCATCTGCAGCCTCATCAGTGCCCATATGCAGCCTTGTTGTGCCCATCTGCAGACTCATCAGTGCCCATATGTAGCCTTGCTGTGTCCATCTACAGCCTCGCCAGTGCCCATATGCAGCCTTGCTGTACCCATCTGCAGCCTCATCAGTGCCCATATGCAGCCTTGCTGTGCCCCTCTTACATCCTTGCCAGTGCCCATATGCAGCCTTGTGCCCACCTGCACCCTCATCAATGCCCATATGCAGCCTCATCAGTGCCCATATTCAGCCTTGCTGTGTCCATCTGCAGCCTCATCAGTGCCCATATGCAGCCTTGCTGTGCCCTTCTTACATCCTTGCCAGTGCCCATATGCAGCCTTGTTGTGCCCATCTGCAGCCTCATCAGTGCTCATATGCAGCCTTGCTGTGCCCATCTGCAGCCTCGCCAGTGCCCATATGCAGCCTTGCTGTGTCCATCTGCAGCCTTGCTGTGCCCATATGCAGCCTTGCTCTGTCCATCTACAGCCTCATCAGTGCCCATATGCAGCCTTGTTGTGCCCATCTGAAGCCTCATCAGTGCCCATATGCAGCCTTGTTGTGCCCATTTGCAGCCTCATCAGTGGCCATATGCAGCCTTGCTGTGTCCATCTACAGACTCGCCAGTGCCCATATGCAGCCTTGCTGTACCCATATGCAGCCTTGTGCCTGCCTGCACCCTCATCAATGCCCATATGCAGCCTCATCAGTGCCCATATTCAGCCTTGCTGTGCCCATCTGCAGCCTCATCTGTGCCCCTCTTACATCTTCACCAGTGCCCATATGCAGCCTTGTTGTGCCCATCTGCAGCCTTGCTGTGCCCATCTGCAGCCTCGCCAGTGCCCATATGCAGCCTTGCTGTGCCCATCTGCAGCCTCATCAGTGTCAGTGCCCATATGGAGCCTTGCTGTGCCCATCTGCAGCCTTGCTGTGCCCATATGCAGCCTTGTTGTGCCCATATGCAGCCTCATCAGTGTCAGTGCCCATATGCAGCCTTGCTGTGCCCATCTGCAGCCTCGCCAGTGTCCATATGCAGCCTTGTTGGGCTCATATGCAGCCTCGCCAGTGCGTGGATTACACATAGTGGTCTCCCGCTGTGTCACCATAGAGCAGGGATCTGAAATATTAGGTGGCCGGCCACTGTAGCAAAGTTCCGCCTCCTAGACCGTGATAGACGGAATGCTGTTTCAATTTCCCGGCATTTGACATTGTTCTGTCTATCACCTCCCGGTATCCCAGTCGGCCAGCCCCGCTTCTAGCCTACTCCTACTTAATCTGAGCAATTCTGAATTTTGTAAATGTACTTCATGAAGTTCCGCACACCAAAGCTTCCTTGAATTCTTGATTGTAAACAATCACCTTGTAAAACAACCCATTCAGTTTAACCACTTGCCGACCGCCGATCGGCATCTGACGGCGGCAAAGTGGCTCGTTCCCGCAAATCGCCGTCATACGACGGCGGCTGTGGGAACGAGTTTACTGAGCGCGCGCGCGCCGCCGGAGGTGCGTCCGCGCGCTCACTGTGTTCGGGGAGGGCCAGGGAGCGGGTGCGGCGGCTTCGATTGCCGCCGGCTACCCGCGATGGCCCCCCCCGGAGCGAAGGAGCGGAGGTCTGTGTATGTAAACACGGACCACCGCTCTGTGTGAGGGGGAAGGGCTGTGATCACAGCCTTCCTGTACGTGAAGGCTGTGACCACTTCCTTCCCCTGTTAGGGCAGTCCCCATACAGTTAGAACACGCCCAGGGAACATAGTTAACCCTTAGAGCGCCCCCTGCAGGTTAACCCCTTCACTGCCAATGGCATTTACACAGTAATCAGTGCATTTTTATAGCACTGATCGCTGTATAAATGCCAGTGGTCCCAAAAAAGTGTCAAAATGGTCCGACATGTCCGCTGAAATATCGCAGTACCGCAAAAAATCGCAGATCGCCGCCATTATTAGCAAAAAATAAAAAAAAAATAAAAACCCCAAAAATGAATTCTCATCATCCGTAAACGCGACCACTTTTTTTTATCGCAAATATGAGGAAGAATATAAATCGGCCAAAAAAGGTGAAAAAAAATGTTTTTTTATATTTTTTTTTTGGATTTGTATTTTAGGAAAAAGTAAGAAATTTGGGTTTTTTTGCAAAATTGTTGCTGTTCTTTTGTTTATAGCGGCGATCAGAAATGACGCAGAGGTGATCAAATACCACCAAAAGAAAGCTCTATTTGTGGGAAAAAAAGGGCGCAAATTTTGTTTGGGTACAACGTCGCACGACCGCGCAATTGTCAGTTAAAGCGACGCAGCGCCGAATCGCAAAAAGGGCTCCGGTCCTAAAGCTGGAAATCCTTCCGGGGCTGAAGTGGTTAAAATAGAAATGAAAGGCAAACCATGTTTGTATAGATAAAAAAAACATTATAAATACCCTTTTCCCTTTTTATAAGTGATCACATTCCCTCTGTTCTCAGCTGGATAATAGCTGGGGGAGGGGAAGCAACAACACTCTGAGCTTCCCAGTGAATGGCTGTGCAGCTGGGGTCTGTCAGGACAAGTCTGATCATTGGAGGAGAGTACACTGAGTTCCCAGCATAGCTAGCTCTTATGCTTAGTGTGGTCAGTTTTTAATAGGGAAGCAGAGGGACTGGCAGGAACATCAGGGATTTCACACAAAGGAAGCAATACAAAGAGAACTGGATACATTCTTATACAATGTGGGAGATTAGCTTGTGGGGATCACCTTTCCTGGGAAAAAGGCAGCTTGAAGGCAAACTTCCTTAAAAGTCTGGTGGGTTGCCAGTTTTATTGATAAAGGTTGCAAGTCATAAATGGAACTCTTTGCCGTCCGGCGCTAAACTATGCAGAGTAGAATACCTTTTTATACGGTGTCGGGCTCGTCCCAGACACCTCCAAACAAAACAAACGCAAACCTTTCCTTTTTGAGTCCTTAGAGGAACCAACTCCCAAGGTGTAGCTCTCTGGGTAATAATGGGAGTCTCCTGCAGGCATATGGTCCACCTCCTACTCCATGTCCAGGGCGTCTAGTCATGACGCCGCTGGACTCAAAATGGCCCCCTTATGTAGTGGTAGGTGGTTTCCCACCGATGGCAGAGCTCCTCCCACACGCCCGCCACGCTGGGAAGCAGTAGTGTGGCGTGGGGTGGATGTGTTTCTGGAAATGACGTGGCAGAAATTACGTCCGCCGCACATAACCGGAAATGGTGGGAGGGAACGTGCAACACACAATGATCCGTGTGTTGCACGTTCCCTATTAAACGTGCCACGCTTAATATTTGTTTGCGGATGCAATATTTTTGACTGCCTTTCAATGTTCCCCTCTCTCTGGTTCCAATTATAGGAGGCCTGACAAGTAGAGTTGAGCGAACCTCTGGAAGTTCGGGTTCTGCTGGTCCGTCCGAACTTCGGGACAAAGTCCGGGTCCGGGTCCGGACGGAACCCGAACGATCGCACGGACCAAGGCAGGCCTGGGCCTGGGCCTGAAACAGGGCTTCAAGCCTGCCTGGTCGTCTTGGGCTTGAAGGTCTCCAAGCGAGTTGAGATGAACAGTCCGGAGGATATTAACCTTGGTCTCTCTCCCCTTGTAACTTTCCGTCAGTTTTTATAACGTAGGCGTTTGTTTATAATTCGCACCGTGCAAATTATCCCTTGCACGTTGTGTGCCTAGTAACACACAACGTGCAAGGGAGGGTGGTAAAGGCCAATACACGCCGCCTGCATTAAAGACGGTGCAGTAAAGGTCTTTGTGTAGGTGG
>BLSH010151895.1:998320-1010251 GCA_018402905.1 Glandirana rugosa | reverse complement strand
CAGCGGTATGTGAAATCTCTAATTTCTGCTATCTGTCCTCAGAGCAACAGCACAGACAGCAGTAGTAAAGTAATCTATCTCAGGATGCAGGATCAGGTCTTAAAATGGCTCAAATCTGTCCCTCACGCCGTCAGCTACCTTTCCCTACACTAACCCAAGGAGCATGTGACTGCAGCACTGTGACTCCAGCTTATAAAGAGGCTGGGTCACATGATGCACTGGCCAATCACAGCCATGCCATTAGTAGGCATGGCTGTGATGGCTTCTAAGGGCAAACCAGTGAAACGCTTGTTGATTGGCTGCCCTGCAGCTTCTCAACACGTGGAGTAAAATAGCAGAACCCCGGACCGAACCCGAACGATTTTTGAAATGTCCGGGTCCGTGCCACGGACACCCTAAAGTTCGGTACGGACCCGAACGTTACAGTCCGGGTTCGCTCAACACTACTGACAAGCTCTCCTCCCCTTTGGCAAATTGAGGGTTGCTCTCTTTCTTTGATCCTCATTATTTTATATGAGAGCTCACTACGTCAGTATCATTTGCTGGCATTATCTTTTATACATTATATACTACTCCTAAATTATAGATTTCTCTCTCCCCCTTGCATATCATTATATCGCTATATCTTCAATCCTCTTATCATTACATCATATTTGAACATATTTTAATTTAACCTGTTTTGGAGTAGAAGTGCATACGTATTCATTTAGAAATGATATCTATATGTTAAAGTGGTTCTCCCACTGCGACAGACAACTCCTCACATTAGGGTCTTTTGGACTCCACCTTCTTACACATAACACGATTTTACATGTTTTCACTCACAATTTTATTTTATTTATTTATGTATTTTTTCTTCTCAGGCCTGCATGTCTTGATGCCCGCCTGGCCTCTCACGGATGGGATTTAGCGGTGCCACCGTTATATTACCGGTATGTGCCTTTCCCAGTCACGTTTCTTCTGTGGGGGGGGTTGTTTGGAGGGAATAAGGACATATTGCCCAAACTTATCCATCTTTGATGACTAGTGAATTTTTTCATTTTCATTTTTTATTTTTGAATGAATTACCCTATGTACGTTTATATTTTTTGTATATTTACCAGCCTTAATGGCTGTGATCTTACCCTCATGAAATTTATGCAGACAATGAAACATAGATATTGAATGTATAAATATGTTATGCTATGATTATAATCGCAACTGTATTCTTTGTGGGCTCCACTAATTAAATGTCCTGCCTAATGACACCTGAAGAAGCATACAGCGAAATGTGTAGGGATCTTCATGTGGCAAGAACACTATCCTGTCAAGTGGCCCTCCAATGACACTGGTTGCCTTTACAACACGACCATGGATCGGGCCTACTAGACACTATACGTGTCCACAGTGTTTTATTTGTATTGTTGTATCTCCAACATGCATAATATGCTATTAATGAATATTTGTGTCGCTAAGTACTATAATAAATATTGATTTTAATTATATTTCACTGTTGTGCATTCCTGTTTGGGAAATATAGTGACAGCCTTAAAAATCCCACTATTTCTCCTCTTTTGGCTTTTTGTGCATACCTTATACGGGATGTGGTGTCACGCCTAGCAATACCTGCCTCCAATGTCTCCCCCATCAATGCTGCCTCACTGTGCCCATCTATAGCTTCATCAGTGCCTATCAATGCAACCTCACTGTGCCCATCAATGCAGCACTATCAGTGCCTATATGCAGCCTTGCTCTGCCCATCTGCGGCCTCATCAGTGCCCATCAATACAGCCTCGTTGTGCCCATCTGCAGCCTCATAAGTGGCCATATGCAGCCTTGCTGAGCCCATCTACAGCCTCATCAGTGCCCATATGCAGCCTTGTTGTGCCCATCTGCAGCCTCATCAGTGCCCATCAATGCAGCCTCGCTGTGCCCATCTGCAGCCTCGCCAGTGCCCATATGCAGCCTTGCTGTGCCCATCTGCAGCCTCATCGGTGCCCATATGCAGCATTGCTGTGCCCATCTGCAGCCTCACCAGTGCCCATATGCAGCCTTGTTGTGCCCATCTGCAGCCTCATCAGTGCCCATATGCAGCCTTGCTGGGCTAAATGCAGCCTCACCAGTGCCCATATGCAGCCTTGTTGTGACCATCTGCAGCCTCATAAGTGCACATATGCAGCCTTGTTGTGCCCATATGCAGCATCATCAGTGCCCATATGCAGCCTGGCTGTGCCCATCTGAAGCCTCGCCAGTGCCCATATGCAGCCTTGCTGTGCCCATTTACAGCCTCATCAGTGTCAGTGCCCATCTGCAGCCTTACTGTGCCCATCTACAGCCTCGCCAATGCCCATATGCAGCCTTGCTGTGCCCATCTGCAGCCTCATCAGTGTCAGTGTCCATCTGCAGCCTTACTGTGCCCATCTACAGCCTCGCCAATGCCCATATGCAGCCTTGCTGTGCCCATCTGCAGCCTCATCAGTGTCAGTGCCCATATGCAGCCTTGCTCTGCCCATCTGCAGCCTCGCCAGTGCCCATATACAGCCTTGTTGTGCCCATATGCAGCCTCATCAGTGTCAGTCCCCATATGAAGCCTTGCTGTGCCCATCTGCAACGTCGCCAGTGCCCATATGCAGCCTTGTTGTGCCCATATGCAGCCTCGCCAGTGCGTGGATTACACACAGTGGTCTCCCGCTGTGTCACCATAGAGCAGGGATCTGAAATATTAGGCGGTCGGCCACTGTAGCAAAGCTCCGCCTCCTAGACTGTGATAGACGGAATACTGTTTCAATTTCCCGGCATTGGACATTGTTTCGTCTATCACGATCTAGGGGACGGAGCTTTGCTACAGTGGCTGGCCGCCGAATATTTCACATTCCTGCTCTATTGTGACACAGCGGGAGACAGCTGTGATGTGATTACACAAGCCCAGGGAGGGAAGGAGGACTCTGCACTCGGATCGGCCCTGGATGCCGCTGTAGCCACAGCTGAAAGCTGCCCCAGGGCAGTCGGCCTACCGGGAAACCTTCCAGTATCCCAGTCGGCCAGCCCTGCTTCTAGCCTACTCCTACTTAATCTGAACAATTCTGAAATTCGTAAATGTACTTCATGAAGTTCCGCACACCAAAGCTTCCTTGAATTCTTGATTGTAAACAATCACCTTGTAAAACAACCCATTCAGTTTATAATAGAAATGAAAGGCAAACCACGTTTGTATAGATATAAAAAAAAACATTTTAAATACCTTTTTCCCTTTTTATAAGTGATCACATTCCCTCTGTTCTCAGCTGCATAAGAGCTGGGGGGAGGGGAAGCAGCAGCATTCAGAGCTTCCCAGTGAATGGCTGTGCAACTGGGGTCCGTCAGGACAAGTCTGATCATTGGAGGAGAGTACACTGAGTTCCCAGCATAGCTAGCTCTTCTGCTTAGTGTGGTAAGTTTTTAATAGGGAAGCAGAAGGACTGGCAGGAACATCAGGGATTTCACACAAAGGAAGCAATACAAAGAGAACTGGATACTTTCTTACACAATGTGGAAGATTAGCTTGTGGGGGATCACCTTTCCTGGGAAAAAGGCAGCTTGAAGGCAAACTTTCTTAAAAGTCTGGCGGGTTGCCAGTTTTATTGATAAAGGTCGCAAGTCATAAATGGAACTCTTTGCCGTCCGGCACTAAACTATACAGAGTAGGATACCTTTTTATACTGTGGCGGGCTCGTCCCAGACACCTCCAAACAAAACAAATGCAAACCTTTTCTTTTTGAGTCCTTACAGGAACCAACTCCCAAGGTGTAGCTCTCTCAGTGTAGTGATACTGAGTCCCAGGCCAGAGCAACACTGAGTTCTCCTCCTGATCATTTAAAGCAGCTGAAGGGGGATTTGGGTGGACCAGAAACTCCGGGCTGGAACCAGCTCTGCCACGGTGCCTGGCAAAACCCGGGCCGGACTCTCTCTGGTCCATTCCAAGTGAACGCATGCAAGGCGACAGATATCGCCTGTCCACTATCTCGCCTCGTATAACGTCACAAGTACATGGTCCAGCAGCCATATACCAGGAATATGAAGTGTTGGGGTAACAAACACTTTAAGCAGGCCATACACTTTGCAAATCTCGTTGCAGGAAAGAAATTTGCTTGATTCCCCCATCAACACAGACAGTGTTGACAGGGAAATCCCTACTGAGTTATTGTATTCTCCTGGTGGGGGCAGCTATACCAGCCGCTAGCAATAATCGCATGTAAGATCCAGCAGGCTGCATGTACCTAAGTTGATAGATCAATCAACTTGGTACATACAGCCTGCCCATACATGGTTCAGCAGGAACCGGCCGAGATTCAAACCGTCTATGGCTTAGTTAGTTATATACAGTAGTTACATGGTTTATAAATTTGAAAAAAGACACAGATCCATCCAGTTCAACCTATGTATGTGTGTTATTTTTACTCTCCAACGATTCCCATCGCTCTGTATATTCTGTTTCTTGAGGTAGACATCTAAATGTTTTCTGAAGTTGTTGACACTCTCTTACTTATCTAACAGTAAATAATCCTTTCCACAATTTAAGGTGATTGTAAAGGCTTGTTTAAAGAAAAAAAAATAACAAACATGTCATACTTACCTGTGCAGCTGGCTTTGCACAGAGCAGCCCTCTTCCCGGGTCCCTCTTTGCTGCTCCTGGCCCCTCTCCTGGTGAGTGCCCCCTCAGCCAGCAGCTTGCTATGGGGGCACCTGAGCCGAGTCAGAGCTCCATTTATCCATTCAGACACGGAGCCCTGACCCGACCCCGCCCCCTCTCTCCCCTGATTGGCCGACTGATTTTGATTGACAGCCGCGGGAGCCAATGGTGCTGCTGCTGTCTCTCAGCCAATCAGGAGGAGTGTCTGGAACAACTAAGACACTCATGGACATCACTGCAGTGAGAAGGGGCTCAAGTAAGTGATTAGGGGGTGCTGCTACACACAGAAGGTTTTTTACTTTAATGCATTAAGATAAAAAAAAACCTTCTGCCTTTACAACTCCTTTAAGGTTAAACCACTTTTCTTCTAACCTCAAATCATGGCTTCATGTCCTCCACAGGGACCTTACAGTGGGAGCCAGTTCACACATAGGCGATCCGACTTGAGGGGCGACTCAGCGTGACCCCACACAGCGCGGCTTCAGCGCGGCTTGCAAATGACTTCTGTAATAGAAGTCGCCTGAAGTCGCCCCCAAAATAGCACAGGAACCTTTTTCTAAGTCAGAGTGACTTGAATCGCTCCTATTAGAATGGTTCCATTGCAATGCATGGAGGTGACGTGTCAGGCGACTCAAGTGGCCTGACAAGTCGCCCCTGTGTGAACTGGCTCTAAAAGGTCTGTTACAGTTACTGGAGTCACCTTTTATATATTTGAACATTGTAATTATCAGCAAGGTACCATGGGATATGAAAGTAAACCAAAGAAATGGGAAGAGGAAAAGCTGCAAGGCATGCAGGGAGTCCAGGAAGTTGTTGAAAGACGTGACCAGCAGACAGGCAGTAATCACAACATGAAATTCTTTTCTTTTACAAAGTTTACAAAGTTTTACTAGCATGTAATCCAACGTAACGGGCCGTAACTGTACAAGTTCGGAATATACTGTATAATGAATATTCACAGAGTTTCAGCGAGATGACATAAATGATGAACAAGGAACATGTATAATGATACGTAACCATCCAGGGAATCCTGGAACTTGCTTGATTACAGAAACAGAATTGTCCACAATCGGAGTTAGCTTTGCTGACACACAAATATATAAACCAGCAACCCCTTGTCAATGGGGATAATACATGAAGGATCAAGATTGAAAGAGGGCCTGTCAGAACATAGTATAGGCATATTTATCCTGTTCAGGGCAATGCCTGATGATCCAGGATGTATGTGGGTTCCATGCGTATGTGTATCACAAGTAGAGAACAAGAGATTGACCAGGTTGAGAAAGGAGATAAATAAAAAGGAGTGAAGAGGAGAAAGAAGAAAGGAGGATTGAAAAAGTAAGAGAAAGGTACAAGAAAAGAAGATGGAGAGAGAAAAGTAAGATAGAGAGAGAAAAAAGAGTCCGTAGGGTGTGTGCCAAGGGGAGCCCTAAAGCTGTAATTAGGTGCTATCAAACCGAGAGGGCATAGCGTGCGAGAGCCATGGTTGCCAAACTCTAAGGAATATTATGTGTGTCTGACTGCCTCGAAACTGAGTAGGGGGGTCCTCCATGCCTTCGCTATAGTCAACTTAGTTGCAGTAAAAAGGTGCTGGGCCAATTGCCGTTCCGGGCACAACAGTTCAGCTAACGGTTTGCCCAAAAGGGCTTTGTAGGTGTCTTTTTTAAGTTGGCATGAAATAGAGTAAGGAGGAGGGCATAGACCCTGACCCACAATCTGCACACATTCTGACATGACCACCAAATATGGGCCATAGTGCCCTCCTAGGAGCATCCCCAAAAGCAGAGAGGAGAATAAGAAGGAATAAAACGAGCCAGTCTGGTCGGCGTGTAGTACCATCTATATAAACCTTTATAGGCATTCTCTAATATGAGACCATTCCTTGAGCTTTTTGAGATAGCTATGGTCATGATCTACCAGTCCTCTGGGTCCATTCGTTCCCCAAATTCTTTTTCCCATTGGAGTTGGTAAGGTCTCAACGGGGGGTTTTTTTGCAGACAATATAGACGAGTATATCAGCAATATCAAGCCCGGGGAGTGGGGTCTTGCTCTACATAAACTCTCAAAGGGAGTTAAAGTATATGGAAGGTGGCGTGATTTAATGAGTTGGTGAAGAAAGTGCATCAACTGCATATACCGAAAATGTTCTCATAAAGGGATATCATAAGAAAAGCGTAAGGCGTCAAAAGTCATTATTCTAGTGATGAAATTAGATTTTTCAAGAATGTTTATAATGGATTGTCAAAAACTATTGTTTGTAGTGTTATTACAATGCTTATGTTATAAATTAAAGGAACTATATTCTTTATGATTATCACTATTTCTTAATTGGGCATTGTGCGATGTTTACTCTTGTTGGACTGTATGGTATTACTGCTTTAGTCTTGGTGACTAAGCACCAAGGTCTGTTAATGGTTAACATTGGATCTGTGTAGTAATAAAGGATAAAGTTTATTTCATAGTTAAAATTGATCTAACCCCTTGTCCACCAAGGTACATTTCTATACAGCATGATAAACAAAGGGTTAAAGCAAGTTCACAGTTGATCATTCTTGTCAGAATTAAATGAGGATCTAGAGTACATAATGTCATCTGACATTGGTTCATTCCTGTCAGAAATGGTCTTTTTATATATTTATACTCATTGTGTATCAGTACTCGATTTAACCCCCCAACCCACCCCCCCCCCTCACAATCTACACCCGACATTTCCTTGTTTCTGTGTATACAGAGCAGGGCGACTTGTCAGGCGACTTAAGTCGCCTGACAAGTCGCGCTCCATGCAGTGCAATGGAACCATTCTAATAGGAGCGACAAAAGTCGCTCTGACTTAGAAAAAGGTTCCTGTACTACTTTGGGGGCGACTTCAGGCGACTTGCATTGACTTCTATTACAGAAGTCGCTTGCAAGCCTCTGCTGTGTGGGGTCGCGCTGAGTCGCCCCTGAAGTCAGATCGCCTATGTGTGAATCAGAGCTGTCAAACAAAAAAACAAACCAAAAGCTGTAGAATGTTCTACATTCCTCAGCACATTCCTCAGTGCTGGGAGATAGAGAAGACAAGAGATACATTGAAACATTTTGTCCTTTTAGAATAGATCAAAGGGAAGAACAGTTGATGAAGTCAGTTTAACCACTTAAAGACCAAATCTTTTTCTGACATTTGTTGCTTACAAGTTAATATTAGCATTTTCTGCTAGAAAATTACTTAGGACCCCCAAACATTATATATATATTTTTAGCAGAGACCCTAGAGAATAAAATGGCGGCTGTTGCAATATTTTATGTCATACGGTATTCGTGCAGTGGTCTTTCAAATGCAATTTTTTGGGAAAAAATGCACTCAAATGAATTTAAAAAAAAAACAAACAGTAAAGTTAGCCCAATTTTTTTGTATAATGTAAAAGATATTGTTACGCCACGAGAATCGTGATTTTATTCTAAGCAAAAAAATTGTGATTCTCATTTTAGCCAGAATCGTGCAGCTCTATTATGTATTTGTCTTTTCTTTATAGACCCCATCATCTGGCCTCTTTTCATTTCAAATTTTAAATTTTTATTTTTTGTATTCTTTTTCATTTTATAATTTGCGTTGTATATTTCACATACATCTAATACTTTCATGTAATTATAGAATTTTTATGACAATATCGACACATTGTTATATGTTTATGTGTGTGTGGGTATGTATATTTATATAGATACACACAAGTAGTGATCGCTATCCTCTGCAATTACTATAGACTCGTGAGATAATAGTCTGTAATTGAACTTTAATGGGTTCCTCCCCAGATGTCCAACTTTTTACTGTTTTAATTCTTCAATAAATTGCCAGTGGCTCTTTTGAGAACACACAACGTTTATGCAGCCATTACTCAATATTTTTAGCTCAGCTTTTGAGCGCTGTCAGCCCCAATTGTCTTCACAGTTGCTACTGTACTCTCTGTTGAACTCATTTCAGAGATTGCCAGATCTACTGGTTGAAAGCTGAAGAGTGGGACACTTTGAGTGAAACAGTTTTGATTTTGACTGCTGTTGTTTGCAGTTTTTTATGTTTTTTTCGGGCCTTTTTCTTTGCAGCTTTTTAACACTTTTTCTGTTACTTTTTAAATATTTTTTTTTCTTTCCTTCCTTCAGACTACTAATTTAGGGGAGTGGTTAATTGGTCACAGGTGATCCAATTCCTATAAAACTCTCTGTAGAACTCATTTCAGAGATTGCCAGATCTACTGGTTGAAAGCTGAAGAGTGGGACACTTTGAGCGAAACAGTCTTGATTTTGGCTGCTGGTGTTTGCTGTGTTTGCAGTTTTTTTAGTTGTTTTGAGGGCTTTTTCTTTGCAGCTTTTTAACACTTTTTCTGTTACTTTTTAAATATCTTTTTTCTTTCCTTCCTTCAGACTACTAATTAAGGGGAGTGGTTAATTGGTCACAGGTGATTCAATTCCTATAAGACTCTCTGTAGAACTCATTTCAGAGATTGCCAGATCTACTGGTTGAAAGCTGAAGAGTGGGACACTTTGAGTGAAACAGTTTTGATTTTGACTGCTGGTGTTTGCAGTTTTTTAGTTTTTTGGGCTTTTTCTTTGCAGCTTTTTAACACTTTTTCTATCACTTTTTAAATATCTTTTTTTTTCTTTCCTTCCTTCAGACTACTAATTAAGGGGAGTGGTTAATTGGTCACAGGCGATCCAATTCCTATAAAACTTTCTGTAGAACTCATTTCTCAGCTTGCTCATCCTTGAGCTTGCTAACTCTTTGCTTGCTGGACCTCTGATGAAGTGGACCTTGACTAAGTGGTGAGTTAAAAATCAGAGTTTAAAGCAGGAGATTATAACAGGGGTATTCAAACCTGTAAGTAACATCTGAAATTTCCTGTTATTAGTGTTGTTGTATCTGGGAAAATGTGTGCTACCAAGATTGAAGGTTTTGTACAGTGCACAGTGTGTCGTATGTATGCAACTATGGAGCAACAGCTCCAGGATGGATACCGCTGGGACAGATGTGAGCAGGTTGCCCTTCTGGAAGCTCGCATTAGAGATCTGGAGGAGCAAATTGCAACGCTAGGCAGAGCTGTCAACCTTGAAAGGGGTCCTCTGCTCACTGAGCAGGTGGCTAGTAGGGTTAATGGGGGGGGGGTGTAGGGGTAAGTCAGGATTATAAGGTAGGTAGATGGGTTAATATAGTTAGAGGGAGTGGCAGGGGCTCACAGAAAAGGAAGGCCAGCCCTGGGTCTGAGCACCCTAATAGATTTGCCAAGCTGAGTGAAGATGTGGGGGTGGCAAACTCAGAGGTGGCAGCCCTGGATGTCACTGCTCCCCCTAACCACAGGAAGAGCAGCCCATCTAGTAGGGGTGGTAGGGGTAGTGCAGGTAGGCCTAGACAGTTGGTGGTAATTGGGGATTCTATAATTAGAAGGGCTGATAGAATAGATTTTCGCCAGGATCGCCTCAACCAAATATTTTGCTGCCTCCCTGATGCCAGGGTTCAGCATGTGGTGGACCGGGTTGATAAATTACTGGGAGGGGCTGGGCATGACCCAGCTGCCTTGGTTCATGTTGGAACCAATCACAGAATATATGGAAGGTGGGGGCTCCTTAAGAACCAATTTAAAGAATTAGGTTGCAAGTTGAAGGGAAGGACCTCCAAGGAAATATTCTCTGAAATATTGCCTGTGCCATGCACAACACAGGAATGGCAGGGGGAGATTAGAGCCCTGAATGCATGGCTAAAGACCTCGTGTAAGGAGGAGGGCTTTGGGTTTTTAGAGCAGTGGGCTGACTTTTCATTGGTTGTGCAACCTATATGCTAAAGATGGTTTGCACCTAAATGGAAGGGGGTCTGTTGTTCAGGGGGAGAGGTTTATGGGAAGGCTGGAGGAGTATTTCAGCTAGGATTGAGGGGAGAGGATGCATTCGATTATAATGGGGTAGACAGGTCAGACAGGGCTCAGCCCCTATTGGTGGGTGGAATGGGGAAAGATGAAGGGAGGGCTATGGAAGATGATATGAAGATTCCCATGTTACAATGAACCATTGGAAATGGTACTGTTTGTACTAAAATTAAAAATATGCAACATACATGAGCAAAATGTGACAGTGAATTAAAGTGTTTGTTCACCAATGCCAGGAGTCTGCCAAGCAAAATAGGTGAGTTGGAAGCTCTGGTGCATGAGGACAACTATGATTTGATTGGTATTGCTGAATCTTGGCTTCATTCATGTCAGAGAACCTCTGTTACTAATCCTTCTGGAATGCCTATTCAGCCAGCCAGTTGCCGTCTCAGCCTGTACCACTACCCTATCCAGCTGCACGAGCCACGCAGGACATCCCATCACCATCTGTCCCATCAGCCCTCGTGCCATCCTGCACTCCGGAACCGCCTGTCTGCTTTACCAGGGGTTCTTGAATCAGGTGCGCAAGAGTGGTTACGCCCTGCATAAGTCAGACTCCACCACCAGGTGCGTGACAGTAACGGACAGCCATGTCCAAATATGCGCGGAGAATACCCTCTGCCATGGAAGAACTCTGTGCCCACAAGTTTTCTGGGGATCGCAGTAAGTTCCGTAACTGCTGCGAACTTTACTTTGAACTTCAACACCGCACCTTCTCCCTTGAAGCTACCAAGGTGGGATTCGTGATCTCCCTGCTACAGGGGAACCCCAAGCCTAGGCTCACCGCTTGTGGGAACAGAGATCCCCAGAAGTCTCCACTTTGACTTTATTCTTTGAAGTAATGGCCCATCTATATGAGGACCCTCATCAGGCTGCAACAGCCGAGGCCGCCTTGCACTCTCACTAGCAAGGCCGCCGCACAGCGGAAGATTACGTCTCTGAATTCAGGAGCTGGAGTGTGGACACGGCCTGAAACAATGCAGCCCTGTGTTACCAGTTCCGCTTAGGCCTGCCGGAGTCCCTCAAGGACAAATTGGCCCATGTAGGAGTCCCTCATACCTTGGACGCTCTGATAAACCTGGCCATCCAAATTCATCGCTGCCTCCGGGAGCGCAGAGCAGAGCGATCCCCTGGAGCCACACGTTTGACCTGGATGCTGCCCCGTGTGCCCAATTACCCAGCCTCAGCTTCCTCTTGACCCATTACCTCTCCTTCGTCTTCGCTGGATCATCCTGAGCCCATGAAAATAGGGCTTCTTCGCCCTTCCCTCACCCCTGAGGAGAGACAAAGATGAAGGACTCACAACCTATGTCAATACTGTGGGGAACCCGGACATATGGTGAGATCCTGCCCAGTTAAGTTTGGTAATTGTTTACTAGGGTTGAGCCCAACACC
>BLSH010151895.1:950507-998310 GCA_018402905.1 Glandirana rugosa | reverse complement strand
GCCCAACACCCCCCCCCCCCCCCCCATTTCAGTTCGCACCAGAACATGCGAACAGACAAAAAGTTTGGGCGAACATTCGAACACCATTAAAGTCTATGGGACCCGAACATGAAAAATCAAAAGTGCTCATTTTAAAGACTTATATTCAATGTTATTACCCTAAAAAGTGTATGGGGACCCGAGCCTTGCCCTAGGGGACATGTATCAATGAAATAAAACATTTTTAAATCAATCTTTTTTCAGGAGCAGTGATTTTAATAATGCTTAAAGTGAAAAAAAAAATGAAAAATGACTTTAAATATTGTGCCTGGGGGGTGTCCTTAGTCTGTGTGTAAAAGAGCGCATCTCTGTGAGGTGTAGAACATAGCCAGAGCAAAATGACATTTCCATAGGAAAAATTGTCATTTAAAATCGTGGCTGTAATGTATTGCCGGTTCCCGGCAATATACAAAAAGAATCGCTGAAAAAAAATGTGTGTGGTTCCCTCCCCCAGTCCAAACCAGGTCTGGTTTGGATATTAAGGGGAACCCCGTGCCAAATTTAAAAAAAAAAAATTGACGTGGGGTTCCCCCTAACATCCAAATCAGACCATTATCCGAGCATGCAGCCCTGGCCGGTTAGGATGGGGGGACGGGCGAGCGCCCCCCCCCCCCTCCTGAACCGTACCAGGCTTCATGCCCTCAACATTGGGGAGTAAGGGTGATTTGAGGGAGGGGGGCTCTGCCCCCCACCTCAAAGCACCTTGTCCCCATGTTGATGGGGACAAGAGCCTCTTCCCCACAAGCCTGGCCAGTGCTTGTGGGGGTCTGTGGGCGGGGGGGCTTATCGGAATCTGGAAGCCCCCTTTAATAAGGGGAACCCCAGATCCTGGCCTCCCTATGTGAATAGCTATGGGGTACATTGTACCCCTACCCATTCACCAAAAAAGGAGGATAGTGTTACAAAAAACAAGAGGCAGTTTTTGTCCTATTGTGTAAAATAGCTCTTTTCTTCTTTCTTCTTTCTTCTTTCTTCCTCCATCTTCTCCTGGCCCAGTCCTTCTTCTGATCTTCTGCTTCTTCTTTTAGTCTTCTTGCATCCTGTCTTCAATCTTCATCTTCTTCTTCTTTCACCGTCGCCGCTCTCCCCGCTGCTGCAGCCCGGCCCCTGCGTGTCTCCCAGAATGGGCGGTCTTCACGACAGTTCATTTATAAGAAGGGACGGGGCCACCAGGTGACATAAATGGGTGACCCGCCCCCTCCGATAGTGCATGACATCAGAAGTGGGTGGGTTCACTCAGTTCCATCACTGGGTGGCCCTGCCACTTCTTATAAAAGAACTGTCAATGTGAAGACCACCCATTCTGGGAGACGCGCAGGGGCCGGGCTGCAGCAGCGGGGACAGCGGTGGCGGTGAAAGAAGAAGGAAGGAGAAGATGAAGATTGAAGATGAAGAGAGGAAGCAAGAAGACTAAAAGAAGAAGCAGAAGACCAGAAGAAGGACCGAGCCAGGAGAAGATGGAGGAAGAAAGAAGAAAAGAGCTATTTTACACAATAAAGGACTTGTCAAAAACTACCTCTTGTTTTTTTTACCACTACACTCCTTTTTTGGTGAATGGGTAGGGGTACCCCATACCTATTTACATAGAGGGCTTCCAGACTCTAATAAGCCCCCTGCCCGCAGACCCCCATAACCACCGGCAAGGGTTGTGGGGATGAGGCCCTTCTCCCCATCAACATGGGGGCAAGGTGCTTTGGGGGCAACCTCAAAGCATCCTACCCATGTTGTGGGCATGTGGCCTGGTATGGTTTTGCAGGGGGGGGGCGCTCGCTTGTCCCCTCCCCCTCCTGCACTGCGAGGGCTGCGTGCTTGGATAAGGGCCTGGTTTGGATTTTGGGGGGAACCCCATGCCATTTTTTTTTAAACTTGGTGTGGGGTTCTCCTTAAATTTCATACCAGACCTGAAGGGCCTGATTTGGATTTTGGGCGAGAACCCCACGTCATTTTTTCTTTTAATTTTGGCCCTGCTGTTGTAAATTAGTTAAAAAAGTGTGATAAAATCCCCCAGTCAAACAGGTGGCGAAAAATTGGGCCTTGGGTGCTGGCGGTGCCAGAACACTGTAACCCCTTGCATTTACTCTTGTTGGACATAGGAACAGGGCCTGATGTTGTAAATTAGTTTACAAATTGTGACGAAAGCCCCCAGTCAAACAGGTGATTAAAAATTGGGCCTTGGGTGCTGGCGGTGCCAGAACACTGCAACCCCTTGCAGTTACTCTTGTTGGACGGAGGAACAGGGCCTGATGTTGTAAATTAATTTACAAATTGTGATGAAAGCACCCAGTCAAACAGGTGGCAAAAAATTGGGCCTTGGGTGCTGGCAGTGCCAGAACACTGTAACCCCTTGCAGTTACTCTTGTTGGACGGAGCAATGGGCCCTGCTGTTTTAAATTAGTTTTACAATTGTTATGGCATGCCCCTGTAAACCAGGTGCAGAAAAATTAGGCCTTGGGTGTTGCTGGTGCCCTAAATACAAAATATTGTTCTAGATTATAGACAGGAGGAATAGGAGCAGTGGCAGTCTTCAAGGGACCCAGATCTCTAGCAAATTTAATCAGTTGCATCAGCATCAGGGGCTTGATAGCTGCTGATCCAGGACTGATTCATTTTTATAAATGTGAGCCTATCAACCGAGTCGACAGGCGCACTCTTTGATCAGTTACGAACCCTCCAGCAGCACTGAATGTCTGTTCAAAAAGCATGCTGGATGCAGGACAGGCCAGTAGCTCAATTGCATATTGAGCAAGTTCCGGCCAGTGGTCAATCCTCAAGACCCAGTAACTAAGTGCATGCTCAGTTGGAAAGGTCTCCAAGTCTGCTCTTGCCCCTATATATTCCTGCACCATATAATGCAGACACTGACGATGGTTGCTTGAACCTATCAGGCCTGGGTGCTGAGGACTGAAACATTTTTTAAAGGCATCGCTCAGCTGGCCACCTTCTCCACCACTCTGCCTCTGAACGACCGCAGCTTCAGAAACATGTTGTCCAGGGCCAGCAGCAGGACATGGTAACCTCCCAGGGTCTGGAAAGGCATTGCACAAACTTTTCTTCAAGGTATCCTGAAGATGTTTCATCCTCTGCACACTCTGCACAGGCAGGAGGAGTTCTGCAACTTTACCCTTGTAAAGTGGATCAAGAAGGGTTGCCAGCCAGTAATGATCCCTCTCCTTGATACCACGAATCCTAGGGTCTTTTCACAGGCTTTTCAGAATCAGAGAGCCCATGCAGCGTAAGTTTGAGGAGGCATGAGTGTCCTCTGGGTCACTGAGGATGACATTATCAGGAACTACCTCCACCCAGCCACGTACAACTCCTTGGGTTTCTGGGGCCTGAAAACCATGATCCCTTGAAGACTGCTGCGTATTATACTCCACATCCATGCTGACACAATCCTCCTCCCGTGTGTTTGGTGGCTTTGCAGGAATGTTCTCTGCATAAAGGGGGCCTTGAGAGGAAAGGAAGTCTTCCTCTTCCTCCCTCTGCTCTGCCTCAAGTGCCCTGTCCATGATTCCATGAAGCATGTGCTCCAGAAGCAATATTAGTGGGACAGTGTCACTGGTGCATTCATTGTCGCTGCTCACCATCCTTGTGGCCTTCACAAATGGTGTCAGGACAGTGCATGTATCCTTGATCATTAGCCACTGACGTGGCGAAAAAAAGCCAATCTCCCCTGAGCCTGTCCTGGTGCCATGCTCACAGGGGTACTCATTGATGGCCCTCTGCTGTGCGTGCAGCCGCTGCAGCATTGTCAATGTTGAGTTCCACCTGGTGGGCATGTCACAAATGAGGCAGTTGTTGGGCAGGATGAATTCCCGCTGGATGTCTGCCAGCCAGGCACTGGCACTGTATGAACGCAGACTTTACTGGCCTGCCTCAGGATATCTGGTAAGCCTGGGTACCTGGTCAAGAAACGCTGCACCACCAAATTCAAGACGTGTGCCAAGCATAGAACATGTGTCAATTGTCCCAGTCAGTGGGCAGAGAGAAGGTTGGTGCCATTGTCGCATACAACCATTCCTGGCTCAAGCTGCGGTGGCGTCAACCACCTCTTAGCCTGCCCCTGCAGAGCTGAAAAAATCTCTTCTCCTGTGAGGCTCCCGTCCCCAAGACAGACTAACAGACTAACTTAAGCACCCCTTGGCATCTTTTAGCCTGACTGTTTGCACAGCCCCTTGAACGCTTAGGGAGCACTGCAGGTTCAGAGGACCATTCTGCAGAAGAGGCCACAGAGGTAGAAGAAGAGGAGGGGGTGGAGGAAGCGGATGTGGAAAGATCGCCACCAGCTTTTTGGAGGCGTGGTGGTGGAACTATTTAAAAAATGGAACCCTGTCCTGCATCTTTCCCAGCTGCCAGCAGTTACCCAGTGCGCCATGAAGGAAAGGTACCGCCCCTGACCGTGCCTGGTGGACCATGAGTCAGCGGTAATATGAACCCTGCCGTTGACCGCACTGTCCAACGAGGCCAAAACATTGCCTTCCACATGACGATAGAGAGCTGGAATGGCCTTACGTGAAAATAAATGTATTTTGGGAACCTGTCACTGTGGGACAGCACATTCCACAAATTCACGAAAGGGGGCAGAGTCTACCAGCTGAAAAGGCAGCAGTTGGAGTGCTAGCAATTTGGCCAAGCTAGCATTAAGACGCTGAGCATGTGGATGGCTGGGACAGTATTTCTTTTTACGGTTCAGCAACTGGGGTAGGGATATTTGCCGCTGAATTCACCTGGTGGTGTACTGCTAGCAGATTGACTGCAAGTACTAGTCGTGGCATGCATTGCTACACCTTCATTCCTCTCAGTGCAGGTTTTGGAGAGGACTGCAGGTATAGTAGGGGTTGAGATCCCAGATGAGGAACAAGGAGAAGTCCGTCTTGTTTTCTGGTGTGGGTTCTTCAGGTACTCTTGCCAACGGGCTGCATGGCTGGTCGTCCTATGTCTTGTCAAGACAGTAGTGCCCAAGTGGCTGGAGTCCTGGTCGTGCTTGACCCGCTTCAGATATAAATTGCAAATGGCAATGGTGTGATCTACTGCACATGTGCTGAAAAAATGCCCACACCAAAGACATTTTGGAAGTCGGCGGGGAGGCAGCAGCGCCCTGCACCTATGGAGCTCTGTGGTCTGATGCAATTGGATGGCTGCCCTTAAGCTGGCCCCTGGAGAACATCCTGCCCTGTTGGAGTTGGGCCTTGTCCTCCTCCTCCTCACTTTCCTCCTCTCTTCTCTCAGGCACCCAAGTACAGTCCGTGTCCTCATCATCCCCTCCCTCCTCGTCACTGGAGCAAACTTGGCAGTATGCTGCAGCTGGGGGAACATGACCGCTAGCTTCTTGTCCTTTTGCGGCACCCCCTGTCTCTAGGCTCACGCTACTCCCTTCCTCAATCCGGGAATCAACATCGGAGCCTTCAAACTGCACTATGGTCGAACAGCTCAGGTGACTCCTCTGTGCATGATGGTGGGGCTACAGAAGGAGTAACTGTAGACACGGATCCAGTGAAATAGGCCGCTTTGCCAGATGTGTTGGAAGCCAAACTTGTACATACCTGGGTGACGGAGGATGAGGACGGCTTTGTTATCCACTCCACCAACTCTTCTGCATGTTGTGGCTCAATAGCACGTCCAACAGCTGAAAAAAAGGACAAGCGTGACCCGCCTGCAGATGATGCACCACATCTGCCACCACCACTTTTCACTGAAGACACAGAGGCTGCTTGCCCTCTTTAAGTGGCCTGGGAGCATCTGCCTCTCCTTTGTGGCCTTCCTGACATGATGGGTATTTTTTTTAACACCGCACTACACTGTACTATATATTATACACCCCCGAATGCACCGATATATAGTGTACACTCAATACGCTGTGTGTATATCTGGATACACTAGACTGTATATATTTTAAGACAGCACGTCAAGTAGTGTGCTATATACCGTACACCCCCGAATGCACTGATATATAGTGTACACTCAATACTCTGCGTGTATATCTGGATACACTAGACTGCATATATTTGAAGACACCACGTCAAGTAGTGTGCTATATACCATACACCCCTGAATGCACTGTTATATAATGTACACTCAATACGCTTCGTGTATATCTAGATATACTAGACTGTATATATTTGAAGACACCATGTCAAGTAGTGTGCTATATACCGCACACTCCCAAATGCACCAATACATAGTGTACACTCAATGCACTGTGTGTATATCTGTATACACTAGACTGTATATATTTTAATACAACAGGTGAAGTGTACTATATACCGTACGTACATCCCAAATGCACCGATATATAGTGTACACTCAATACGCTGTGCGCTGTGTGTATATATATATATATATATATAGTATATATATACATACACTAGACTGTATATATTTTAAGAGACCACATGTACTATATACCGTGCAGGGATATATAGTGTACACTCAATACGCTGTATATACCAGACTGTATATATTTTAACACACTACGTCAAGTGTACTATATACCGTATGTACACCCCGAATGCACTGATATATAGTGTACACTCAATACGTTGTGAGTGTATATATATATATATATATATATATATATATACCGGGCTGTATATATTTTAATACACCACATAAAGTGTACTATATATCATATGTACAGATATATCGTGCACACTCAATACGCTGTGTGCGTATATATACAGTATATACCAGTCTGTATATATTTTAATACACCACGTCAAGTGTACTATATACTGTATTTACAGATATATAGTGCACACTCAATACGCTGTGTGTGTGTATATATATATATATATATATATATATATACATTTGCTCATAAGTTTACATATCCTGGCAGAATTTATGATTTCTTGGCCACTTTTCAGAGAATAAGAATGATAACACAAAAACATTTCTTTCATTTGTGGTTAGTGTTTGGCTGAAGCCATTTATTATCAATCAACAGTGTTTGCTCGTTTAAAATCATAATGACAACAGAAACTACCCAAATGACCCTGTTCAAAAGTTTACATACCCTGATGATTTTGGCCTGACGACATGCACACAAGTTGACACAAAGGGGGTTGAATGGCTATTAAAGGTAACCATCCTCACCTGTGATCTGTTTGCTTGTAATTAGTGTGTGTGTATAAAAGGTCAGTGAGTTTCTGGACTCCTGACAGACCATTGCATCTTTTATCCAGTTTTCCACTAATGTCTCTGGATTCTGAGTCATGGGAAAAGCAAAAGAATTGTCAAAGGATCTGCGGGAAAAGGTAGTTAAACTGTATAAAACAGGAAAGGGATATAAAAAGATATCCAAGGAATTTAGAATGCCAATTAGCAGTGTTCAAACTCTAATTAAGAAGTGGAAAATGAGGGGTTCTGTTGAAACCAAACTATGGTCAGGTAGACCAACTCAAAATTTCAAAGAATAAGGTGCCAGATTCCACTTCCTGAAGTCCGCAAAGGGTGTGCTGCCGTCTGGTCTGTGTAACCACACAGGGCTTGTAGTAGAAGTTCCAGCTGACCCACGACCATCCCACGGGGTGGGGGAAGGTGCCAAGCACACGTCCGGCCTGCGCTGGTGACGCTACGCTGGCGCGTTTCATCCGCCAATCACGGACTTCCTCGGAGCCATGCAAGACCTCTTAGACAACATTGTCTTATTTTAACTTTAACCCTTTATTGTAGGGTCTTTTATGTCCCAGCATGGCCCTGAGCTTTGGACCATTAGACAGTATATATGACTAGCAGTTAAGCTCATTACTGTGTGTATCTTATCTACACATATACCATATCGCTACGGGTGCCTTTTTACCAATATTAGTAATGGGGATGTGACCAAGCCAGGTCGTTGTTGCACATCTGGTGAGATTATACTGTAATCGCCCCTGGAAAAAGTAAAAGATCTGATACTGCACATCACTGACACGAAAATAACTCTCAATTCAGCCTGTTGCCTACTACATATCGCCACCGGCCCCATAAAACGTTATAAACGGTCCTTAACCAAACATCTCTTGAATTCCGCCGAATTGTTGATCCCCAGGCACTGGAAATCAACCTGCGCACCAACAATCGTGGAATGGCTTCCAGAGATAGTTGCATTCTATAACATGGAAGAAGTTGCAATGATTGTTAAAGAATCTTCTGATAAGTTCCATAAATTATGGACCCCCTGAATCATCTTCCACTATTCAGACCGTTATACACAATTAATGAACGGTTAAAACTCCTTCGTCCTCACGCATACAGACTGTCTGCCTAGTAGTGCGGGCCAACCACGGATTTTAGCTAACAACATTCAGCAATACTGTTACACCTCCTCTGTGTAACCAACCCAACCACTCGTGTATTGGACAGACTACAACACCCACGAAAAAGAAATGTAAATATGTCATGTAAGACAACAGGTCTAAGGTAAATTTTATGTGCTATACATTGGATTGTTACGTATTGTACTACATGGAAGGCTTACACACCTATTTAAGGTAGTCCCTGCCGAGTACTCACAAGCTGCACACCTCCCTTTCCCGTATTACAATAACATTATGGTAAAATCTTGTGAAAGCACCTGCTGGCGGGACACACTGCCCTCCAAAACAAGACACATATAGCTCCAGTAAGGGGTGTCTAGTGACGGGCGGCGCTTCCCTTCCACACTTTCTTTCGAATTTGACCTGAAATTATTGACCTGGAGGGACTTAAGTCTTCAAATCGATTATGGCCACACATTTAAGTGACTATGGGTGACTATGGGCTTTTATTATAAATTTCCTTTGATTGTACCGATACCTCTTGCATTGTTCATCAGATTGTACCCTTGTTGCTTGTATGTTTATTGTGAGGATTCAATAAAAACTACTGAAGTAAACAAAAAGTAGCAGGCCTGTGTAATAATTGTCCACGTACAAGTGGTACAACTTTACAAATAAGGGTGACACCTAGTCCCAAACAATCTTGCCAGTGCTCCCTATGTAGTCTGGGCAGTTAGGGGCTCCACGTGACTATCTTTACTCTCTGTGGGAGATTAGTTTGTGGGGATCAACTTTCCTGAGGAAAAATAGTCAGCATGCAGGCAACTTTCTTTAACCACTTGCCGACCACCAACCGCAGGTTGACGGCGACAAGGTGGCTCGATATCGCAAACCGGCGCCATATGACGGCGGCTGCGAGATCGTGCACTGTGAGTGCGTGCGCCCCGCCGGAGGCAGGCTCGCGCGTTCACTGTGTTCGGGGGGGGCAGGGAGCGGGTGCGGCGGACTCGATCTCCACCGGCCACCTGTGATGCCCCCCCCCCCCGCAGTGAAAGAACGGAGGTCCGTGTAAGTAAACATGGATCTCCGTTCTGTGAGAGGGGGAAGGGCTGTGATCACAGCCTTCCTCTATATGGAAGCTGTGATCACTCACCTTCCCCTGCCAGTCAAACACTAACAAAGTTAGAACACGCCCAGGGAACACAGTTAACCCTTAGAGTGTCCCCTCCAGGTTAACCCCTTCACTGCCAATGGCATTTACACAGTAATCAGTGATTTTTATAGCACTGATCGCTGTATAAATGCCAATGGTCCCAAAAAAGTGTCAAAATGGTCCGACATGCCCGCCGCAATATCGCAGTACCGCTAAAAATCGCAGATCACCGCCATTACTAGTAAAAAATGTAAAAAAAATAAAAACCTCAGAAATTAATTCTCATCATCCGTAAATGCGGCAACTTTTGTGCAAACCAATCAATAAACGTTGATTGTGTTTTTTTACCACAAATATGAGGAAGAATATAAATCGGCCAAAACCGTTGAAAAAAATGTTTTTTTACATATTTTTTTGGATTTGTATTTTAACAAAAAGTAAGAAATTTGTTTTTTTTTTTTTGCAAAATTGTCACTCTTCTTTTGTTTATAGCGGTGATCAGAAATGATGCAGAGGTGATCAAATACCACCAAAAGAAAGCTCTATTTGTGCGGAAAAAAAGGACGCAAATTTCGTTTGGGTACAACGTCGCACGACCGCGCAATTGTCAGTTAAAGTGACACAGTGCTGAATCGCAAAAAGTGCTCTGGTCCTAAAGCGTGAAATTCTTCCGGGGCTGAAGTGGTTAAAATCTGGCGGCTTGCCAGGTTTATTAGTAAAAGGTTTGCATGGTAAAAACAAACAAAATAGAAAATAAGTCCTTGCCAGCCGGCGCTAAATTAAACAATATAGTTTCCTCACTATACGGTGTGAGAGCCTAGTGTTTATGATGCCTAGCATAAAATTTTAAGCAACTCCATTTCCTAATCCACTAAACTGTTGTTAATTACGTAAAGGGTAAATTGTCTGGTTAGAAAATATCATCAGTATATCCGTTTTACAACATTTTGTCCTATTGTATGCATTCTTTGCTAATCTTTATAAGTTACAAGTGTAGATGCCTATTTTCTGTTGTAGCCCTTAGTAGCAAGTTTGAGCCAACCCTCATTCAAATTAGGTTTCAGGCACATACACTTGAAAGGCAAAGGCATGCTAGAACAAAATGTTGTCACCCACTAAAGAAACAGACAAACCCACCGAGTCACAAAAGGTGTGGTCTACTTCCAGAGAGTGAAACTTAACAGAAAAGGGCCAAGAAATGCACAAAGAAACGGTTAAGAAAATTGAAACAGCATTCAACAAGCTTTAGTACACCAACAGTATTGTCCATTGCCGTAATCGTTCCACTACAAGTCTGCTCATCTCCAACCGTCTCCCTATACCTGAACAACTGTATTTACAGGTGATCCTTTAAAGTTCATAGATTGGAAGATATCTTTTATGGCGTTGATTGATCAAAAACCACTCCCTGTGTGCGAAAAAATGCTGTACTTGAAGAGGTATCTCGGTGGTGAAGCTCATAAGGCAGTGGAAGGTTTCTTCTACCGAAACTCAGAAGATGCTTATCTAGGTGCCTGGGGAATTCTACAAGGCAGGTATGGGGGTCCATTCATAGTGCAAAGAGATTTCAGAGAAAGGCTGACTAAATGGCCAAAGATATCAGCAAACGACCTTGTAGCTGTAAGAGAGTTTGCGGATTTCCTTCAAGGTTGCGTGGAGGCCATTCCTCATGTTAAAGGGCTAGCTATTCTAAATGATTGTGAAGAAAACCACAAGCTTCTCAAGAAAATGCCTGAATGGGTCATGCGCAGATGGAGTTGCATCTGTGTGGACGAATTAGACACGTTTCAAGAATACCCAACCTTGGCTTGTTTCACAGAGTTCCTGCAAAAGGAAGCTAAGATAGCATGCAATCCCATTGCCTCCCCCTTCCTCCTCAGTACTAAGATCACAGATGAGAGACTTCCCAAAAGAGCCAAGGTGCTCAAGCACTCAAATGAAACCCTCCACCTCCAGCATCCCAGACATCTCAGCTGCAAGACCAAAACCACCATGCCTAGTCTGCAAAGACAAAACTCATAGTGTCACTAAATGTCCGACTTTTGCAGCAAAGACCACCAATGAAAGGAAGGCCTTCATTTATGAAAAACACCTCTGCTTTGGTTGCTTAAGAAAGGGTCACACTGCAAAAAACTGCAAATGAAGACACACGTGTAGTATATGTAGTCGACATCATCCAACCTGTTTGCACATACATAGAAGCACTGAGCCTGTTAAAGTACCAAACGATGATCCAATAGCTACAGGAGATAAGGTAAATGACAATGTTCCCAAAGTTATGTCCCATACCTTGACAAGGCATACTCCTGCCACATCCTGCATTGTTCCAGTTCTGTTGTCAGCTGTGGCGGAGCCTCAAAGAGAAATGCCTTACTTGACACACAGAGTGATTCAACCTTTATTTTGGCAGACCTTTTATCTAAGCTAAGTGTGAGCACCAAACCGTTGCAGCTAAAGCTCAGCACCATGACAGCCATTGATACAGTTATATCAAGTCAAATTGCTCATGGTCTGCAAATGCGTGGCTTCAACTCTAAAGCCCTAGTTCAGCTCCGTCAAGCCTATACAAGAGATTTCATTCCAGTAGATAAGTCTCACATCCCCACTAAGGAGACTGCAATTCAGTGGCCACACCTCAAGCACTTGGCAAACAAGTTACAGCCACTTCAAGACTGTGAAGTCAGATTGCTGATCGGTTATGATTGCCCATCAGCACTGGCTCCCTTGAAGGTCGTTACCGGCTCCAGAGATGAACCCTTTGCTCAAAAAACTATGCTCGGCTGGAGCATCATAGGATCAGCAAATCCACATCTTGACAGACATGGTAGCCAGAGCTTCGTACACAGAGTCGCAGTAAAAGAAATGCCATTGCCCCCGGTCACTGATGTGTTAAAGGCTTTAGAAATGGACTCTGAAAGAAATTATGAGGATAAGTACGTCTCCCAAGATGACATTAGTTTTGTGCAGTTTCTCTCTGAAACCATAATGAAAGGGAAAGGTGGGCACTATGAGATGCCGTTACCCTTCAAAGACAACCGTAAACCGGCACTACCAAATAATAAGAGGCTGGCCATTATTCGACTTCAACATCTAAAGAAAAGGTTAAAGGCCAATAAACAGTATTACAAACACTACACTGCATTCATGGAAGAAACAATCAGAAAAGGTGATGCAGAACCAGCCCCTTCATTATCAGAGGAAGAAACAGTGTGGTGCATCCCACATCATGGGGTTTATCACCCCAAGAAGCCAAACAAGTTAAGAGTCTTCTTTGATTGTTCAGCAAAGTTCCAAGGCATCTCCCTAAACGACACCTTGTTGAAAGGCCCCGACCTGATAAATTCTCTAGTGGGAGTCCTCTGTCGCTTCAGGAAGGAAGCAGTTGCTGTGATATGCGACATTGAAAAGATGTTCCATCAGTTCTACATTCCCCCAGAAATGCGCAATTGCTTAACCACTTCAGAGATGGAAGGATTTCCCACTTTAGGACCAGAGCACTTTTTGCGATTCGGCATTGCGTCGCTTTAACTGACAATTGCGCGGTCGTGTGACGTTGTACCCAAGCGAAATTTGCGTTCTTTTTTTCCCACAAATAAAGCTTTCTTTTGGTGGTATTTGATCACCTCTGTGTCATTTCTGATCGCCACTATAAACAAAAGAAGAGTGACAATTTTGCAAAAAAAAAAAAAACAAATGTCTTACTTTTTGCTAAAATACAAATAAAAAAAAATATATAAAAAAACATTTTTTTCCATCGGTTTTGGCTGATTTAGATTCTTCCTCATATTTTTGGTAAAAAAATTGCAATCGGCGTTTATTGATTGGTTTGCGCAAAAGTTACTGCGTTTACTGACGATGAGAATTCATGTCTGGGGTTTTTATTTTTTTACATTTTTTACTAGTAATGAGGGCAATCTGCGATTTTTAGCGGTACTGCGATATTGCAGCGGACATGTCGGACCATTTTGACACTTTTTTGGGACCACTGGCATTTATGCAGCGATCGGTGCTATAAAAATGCACTGATTACTGTGTACATGCCATTGGCAGGGAAGGGGTTAACCTACAGGGGGCGCTCTAAGGGTTAACTGTATTCCCTGGGTGTGTTCTAACTGTGTGTGGGCTGGCCTGGCAGGGAAAGGGGATGATCACGGCTTCCATATAGAGGAAGCCTGTGATCACCACCCTTCCCCCTCTATGAGAACGGAGATCCGTGTCTACTTACACAGACCTCCGTTCTCTCACTGCGGGGGGGCCATCGCGGGTAGCCGGCGGCGATCGAGTCCGTCGTATCTGCTCCCTGGCCCCCCCAGACACAGTGGGCGTGCGCGCTCACAGCACTAGTTATCGTAGCCGCCGTCATATGACGGCGGTTTGTGATAACGGGCCACTCTGTTGCCGTCAGACTGCGGTCGGTGGTCGGCAAGTGGTTTAGGTTCCTTTGCTGGGAGAACGGCCAGTTGGAAATAGAACCCAAAGAATACAGAATGGCAGTCCACCTTTTCGGTGCCAGTTGCTCTCCAGGATGTGCCAACTTCGGCCTCAAGTATCTTGCACAATAATACAAGGCAGAATATCCTTCAGCATCAGCCTTCATTAAGAAGAACTTTTATGTCGACAACGGCCTAACCAGTGTTTCAACAGTCAGTGAAGCTACAAATCTAATCCTCGAAGCGCAAGGATTATGTAAAAATGCAGGCTTAAGACTGCACAAGTTCAACTCTAATAATAGGGACGTCCTGTCTTGTGTAGCTCCGTCAGAAAGAGCAACAGCTAGTGAAACTCTCAAACTTAACCCAGACTCCACATCAGAAGGACAAATACTAGGCATTCAGTCGTCAATTGAAAACAACACCTTCAGCTTCAGCGTTGACATAAAGGATCAGCCCTCAACTCGTCGTGGTATCCTGTCAGTTGTAGGATCTTTATGATCCTCTAGGCTTCATAGCTCCCTTCATACTGAGTGGCAAGTGCATTCTACACAAGATTTGTCGCAAGGGCATCAGTTGGGATGAAATACTTCCTGAGAGCTTAAGCCCACGGTGGGAGACCTGGAAGAGTAGCCTGCAAGCTTTAAGGGAAATCAAGATACCCAGATGCTACCATCCACCAGATTTCGGTAACAGGGTAAAGGTGGAACTACACCACTTTTCAGATGCCAGCAACGTAGTGGATATTAAAAAATAGTGAAAACATAAAGTGCATAAGTGATTAACAGCAGCGCAAGTGTTTGTAGCACAACATTCTAAATCAAAATATATATATAAAAGAAACTTAATAATAATAAAAAAAAAAAAATGTACTTGAAAAAAGAGAGTTCATAAAAGATATGAATATATCCAACATTCAAAATTAGTCCAAAAAGAACATCCGTGATAAGACAATGTGACTGTGTAGATGCACAATACACCCTTTTCTCTCTTCCTCCACCATGCACCAGTGTCTCCCATCACCCAAATAAACTGAGGCTCACCAAACGTCAATAAAAACCAGCATAGACCATCCAATGCAAGCATCAATCAATCGTTTAAACAGGGCAATTTCTCCACTCCTTTGCTATATCTCGGTAGGTGACCCCTGGTGAGCAAGTCGGATATGACGAAACGCATCCAAGGGTAGTGGCTACACGGCAACTTTGAGGGAGCTGGGTGTGTGGACCGGAGCGGCAGGATGAGAGGTGATTTGTTCGGCACGGTAACACACCAGTAACCCAGAAATTATGCGTTATGTTTTTTTTTTTCTTTTTTTACCACTCAGTAATGCGTTATGTTTTTATATGAAATGTAAGAGCATTACCTTATTCAATAAATGTTTTAAACCATTTAGTATGTTGTTGCTCTCTTTTATTTTCCCATTCATGAGCGGAGATTCTACAGAGATATAGCAATATTATTAAGTTTCTTTTATATATATTTTTTTTGATTTAGAGTGTTGTGCTACAAACACTTGCGCTGAATCACTTATGCACTTTATGTTTTCACTATTTTTTAATATTATTTGTATCAGGCAGCTGCTATTGTGATTATTGTTTTTGGCGCGGTGGTTTATTTATTTATTTAAATTTATTAGTATTGAACGTAGTGGATATGGTGCCTGTTCATACCTTAGGTACAAAAATACAGAAATCAAGTCCATTGCAGCTTCGTAATGGCTAAAGCAAGAGTTGCATCAACTAAGATTGTGAGCATCCCATGGCTTGAACTCTCAGCTGCAGTCACCGCAGCAAGGTTGGGTGTCATGTTGAAGGCAGAACTTGAAATAGAAATTGATGAAGAATTCTTCTGGACAGACTTTCGGGTAGTTTTGGTCTATATCAATAATGAAACCAGAAGATTTCATGTGTTTGTAGCCAATCGTGTTCAACTCATAAGAGAGATTACAGATCCAACTCAGTGGCATTATGTGGATACAGCACAAAACCCAGCCGACCGTGCATCCAGGGGTCTTCATGTAGCAGATATTTCCCCCTCAAGCTGGTTATCCGGCCATAGTTTCCTATGGAAATCTGAAGTGCTCGCATCTCCATGCTCTCCAGCAGAATTGATTGTAGGCGGCCCCGAAGTCAAACCCATTACAATCCTTGCATCACAAGTCACTGAACAAACTGATATTCTAAATCGTCTGAACAAGTTTTCCAGTTGGTTAATGCTCGTTAAGGTGATTGCAAAAATCAAGAGAATATGATGGAAGACCCATCACTGCAGCAGTCTTGTGACTGTGGAGGAATGAAAGAAGGCTGGGGAGGTAGTGATAGGTTTAGTTCAGCAACAAGCTTTTCCCCAAGAGCTAAAACTTCTTCAAAGAGGAGATAGTCTTCCAAGTTCAAGACCTCTTAGTTACCTTGACCCCATTCTAGTTCACAGACTTCTTCGTGTTGGTGGAAGGCTGTCGAGATCAACCCTTAGTCAAGAAACGAAACACACAGTCATCCTCCCAAAGGAAGGACATGTTACCCAGTTAGTCCTGTCCCATTACCATACAGCTACTTGTCACCAGGGCCGCAGCCAAACTATAACAGAACTCAGAGCAAATGGGTTTTGGGTGCTTGGCGGAAGCAAGTCAGTTGCCAAGTTAATACACAAATGTGCACATTGTCGAAAGCTCCCACAGAGGAGCAATGTATGTTAGAGCTCCCTGAAGAACGTGTAGAAGTGTCAACTCCCTTTACATACTGTGGTATGGATTGTTTCGGTCCTTTCATCTCCACACAAGGCCATAAGGAATACAAGAGTTATGGTCTCATCTTCACATGTTTCTCCTCACGTGCAGTCCACATTGAGATGCTTGAATATTTATCTACAGATTCCTTCATCAATGCCTTAAGGTGCTTCATCAGTTTGAGAGGAGCCATTTTGCCAACTCCACTGTGACCAAGGTACGAACTTCATAGGAACAAAGAATGAACTTAACCACTTGCCGTCTGCCCACCGTCAAATGACGGCTGAGCGGTACGGCTCCCATTCCGGGTGGACGTCATATGACGTCGTCCCTTTAAGCCGGGATTGCGCATGATCGGGCGGTGGTGGCATGTCCCCAGGACACAGCTCGTCACCGACTGGGGTGAACAGCCATTGGTCACGGCTGTTTACCATGTGATCGGCCGTGACGAAGTCACAGCTGATCACAAAGTGGTATTCCCCCATTTTCACAGCGCATGCACGCGATCGGGAGCGCGCTGGGCATGTATGTCGGGGGTGGCGTGTTCCCAGGGAACACTGCCTGCCACCCACAGTAAATAACAGCCATTGGCCAGCGGCTGTTAGCATGTGATCGGCTGTGATCCATTCACAGCCGATCACAAATGTAAACGCAGACTGGTAACTAGCTGTTACCAGCTCTTCTCTCCTCACACACCGTTTCCAGTGTGAGGAGAGGAGAGGCTGGCTCAGTGAGTTACCGATCTGTGTTTGTACTGTACAACACAACACCTGCCACATCACCCCTGCCCCCCATTGCACCTGTCACCCAATCAGTCACCACATCTGCCCCAATAAAGTGCACCTGTCATCAGTGACCTTTAGTGCATCTGTCACCCGTCAGTGACCGTGACCTGTCACCTATCAGTGACCACCGCCTGTCACCCGTCACCCACCAGCGACCGTCACCCATCAGTGATCACTGCCTGTCACCCGTCACTCATCAGTGACCACCGCCTGTCGCCCATCATTGACCACCACCTCTCACCCATCAGTGACCACCACCTGTCACCCATCATCCATCAGTGACCACTGCCTGTCACCCATCATCCATCAGTGACCACCGCCTGTCACCCATCACCCAGTGACCACCGCCTGTCACCTGTCACCCAGTGACCACCGCCTGTCACCCGTCACCCAGTGACCACGCCTGTCACCCATCAGTGACCGTCACCTGTCATCCGTCACTCATCAGTGACCACCGCCAGACACCCATCACACATCAGTGACCACCACCTGTCATCCTGTCCCATCAGGGACCACCGCCTGTCACCCGTCACCCAGTGACCACCACCTGTCACCCGTCACCCAGTGAACACCGCCTGTCACCCGTCACGCAGTGACCACCGCCTGTCACCCATCAGTGACCACCACCTGTCATCCGTCACTCATCAGTGACCACCGCCAGACACCCATCACACATCAGTGACCACCACCTGTCATCCGTCACCCATTAGTGACCACCACCTGCCACCTGTCACCCATCAGTGACCACCACCAGTCACCAATCAGTGACCACCACCAGTTACCCATCACCCATCAGTGACGACCATCTGTCACCCATCAATGACCACCACCTGTTACCCGTCACTCATCAGTGACCACCGCCAGACATCCATCACACATCAGTGACCACCGCCTGTCACCCATCAGTGACCACCACCTGTCACCCATCAGTGACCATCACCTATCATCCATCAGTGACCACCGCCAGACACCTGTCACCCATCAGTGACCACCACCAAGCACCCATCACCCATCAGTGACCTCCACCTGTCACCCATCAGTGACCACCACCTGTCACCCGTCAGTGATCACCGCCAGACACCCGTCACCCATCAGTGACCACCGCCTGTCACCCAAGCATCTGTGCTGACCATTTTCATGCTTCCCCAAATAACCATGCCACTTCCTTCCACGTGAACTGACCCAGGCCTGTTTTTCCACTATGCTTCTGCCTAACGTTTGGACTGCTTTCACGTGAACTGACCCTGGCTTGTTTTATCAGCTACGCTTCTGACCACTGTTTGGACTGCTTGCACGTGCACTGACCTTGGCCTGTTTTATCAACTATGCTTCTGCCTACCGTTTGGACTGCTTGCACGTGAACTGACCCTGTCCTGCTATTGATTATGCTTTTGCCTACCACTTGGACTGATCTACTGCCCTGCTACAGTAGTGCACAGGGGTCTCACATATGTGAGGGGCATCAGAATTTGTTTTTCAGGACGGATGGAGAAAAAAAATTTTTTATATACTCCGGGTTTTGCATTTACGCATTAGGGACTGGTTGCCCGGAGGCTTCAAAGCGAAGGGTGGGAGAAGCCTCTACCCCTGTGACCCTGTGCACAGGTCTTACCCGAATGAGGCCCTCAGCCTGATGCTGACTTACTGCCATCATGCCTCTGCTTGCTGCATGGCCTGACCACACCTCTGCCTGCTACCTGGACTATGGAAGTAATTAGCTGTAGCAAGAGGCAGCATGTTTATGAAGGGCTGGAGAGCTGTACAGTGAGTGACTGCAGGTAACAATGTACCAGGACCAATATTATGGTTGTGCTGGCTGTCTGTCTGGACAATTTCTATGGACAAATGCTTTGGCTGTGCTGACAATGTCCTTGTACTAACTATAGAAAATATTCCTGCCTGCTGCCTGGATAATTACTGTTGCTAAGCACATCCCTGCCTGCTGCCTGGACCAATGCTCTCCTTGGTGGACACTACTAAAACCACAGGTAATACTTCTTTTTTACCCTTTCCTCAATAGAACTTATTTTGGAGTGTAATTCTTGGTATGTACATGCTATTTGATGATGTGTGGTTCTCAGGAAATTATATGTGTAATTTATGCTCCTAGAACGCCTGATGGTACTATTTGGATGTTGGGCCTCTGTATTTGCCCAGGTTGTGTAAAAGTCTTACACATGTGGTATCGCCATACTCGGAGGGGGGTAGCAGAATGTATTTTGGGGTGTAATTTTTGCTATGTACATGCTGAAAGGAAGGGGTTACTGTATCCTCAGCTAGCTTCTGAACCTCCAACAGGCACCTTCATGATTATCAGACATGTCTGGAGATAATTTGCATAGATAAGAAAGACACACACAGAACGATAGTTAAGCAGGGAATTGTGTGTATTGTGTTGCATGGGAGGCACCCTTTATAAGGCAGTACAGGTCACAGATAATTCAAGAAATGGCACATGCGTACATCATCAAGCAGTAGAAACTGGTAAAAACATGTGTCCTTTGTTACAAAATACAAAGGGTACATTAGCTGCAGAATATTGTTACAAAATGCATTTGTGTGACTAGCTGACTTCAGCTATTTCATGAGAACCAAGCATAATGCATTCTCTGAAACTAAGGCCAGAAACAAGCCAGACTAACAGATATTTAAAGTGGAACCCTAACATACAAAAAGGATACCATCAAATCCTTTCGAATCCCCTCTTAAGCCATGAATATGAATTCTATAGCGTTGAGATTTCTTGGGGCACTTTAGTCTGATCCTTATGTTTACACTGACCCATATAAAGCTGGAGATATTGGGTGTATGCATGAGGGGTGTTGGGTTAGGGCCGTACATTTTGGCAATACACATCATAAGTAACTTGAACCCTAAATAAAGCAAAAGGATAACAAGGGCCAAAGTTACAATAATAGACTAGTAAGGCTATTCTTTAACCCAGAAGCTGATGTGTGAAAGGTATTGTCTGTCATTGAACCATTATTGGTTGGCCTAGTGATATTAAAATCTGAATTGCTACACATGTGTTGGCCTTTATCTGAACCTCTTAATTTAAAGCACCAGTTTGGTCTATAAGCTGTACTCACCACAGGAAAGGGTATTTATATATTTGCCTGTCCTGCGGTGACATTTGTCAGTACTATAGCAGGGGTGCCATTTAGCATGGGTGTGATGTTTAATGGTACTGCTAGCAGGGGAATTCTCGCGGCACTAGGGTGTAGCTTACTACAAATCCAACATTCCTTGAAACCTGAATTCTAAACATATTCCTAATTAAAATTTAGCAAAAGCATTTTCCCTGAAAAGGCGTCACTAACAGTTTTATCGCTTTCTATCTCTCGTTTGTCTCTCTTAATTGTAGCATTGTTCATTACAGCGACAGTCCTAGGGCTTTCGCCATATATTGGCCTTATAAGACCCAAGTCCTCAGGGTGATATATGCAGTTAGTCACTAGCCAGACTGGGAGGCAGATCAAGAGGGTGAGTGTCATTAGGAGGCACAAGTTCTTCCCAGAAGTCTGAGGTGAGATAAGCAAGGTCATCTTTTTCAGAGACTTTTCCACCTGTTTCACTCTCTGTTCGAGGACTTATACCACCTGTTTCGCCTCTCTTGTCTTTATCTTGCTTCTTGGGTGCTTGGTTCACCTTTTTCACACGACTAGCATGGATCCAGCTAGGGGATTCCTCTGTAAGGATAGCTGTCCTGGTGATGGCCACCACTCTTGTGGCTGGTCCAAATGGAGGTTCCTGTGGCTTTCGTCCCTTGGGCACTATCTGGATCACGATCTGGTCCCCGACCTGGAAAGGGTGCGTTGGTACCTGTGAAGAACAAGGAGAGGTGCGAGCAACGTTTCTTTCAACTTTGTCCAGAGTTTCAATAAGTTTTCTCACATATTCCCCCTGGATTAGATCTAGGTCCCCTCTTTCTACCATAAGTGGCTGTCTGGCTCATGGAGTGGGGAATGGCCTACCCATTAAAACCTCAAAAGGGGAGTAACTGCCTGCTCGGAGGGGGTCACTCCTACCTCGGCCAGAACCGCTGGGAGGACCTTCTTCCAACCTGCACACGTACCTCCAGTTGCCTTCCCCATCCTATCCTTGAGAGTCCTATTCATCCTTTCCACTATACCTGAACTTTGGGGTGATAAGTTATGTGAAACTTCCAGTCAATTTTAAGAGTCCTTACCAGATCTTGGCAGACCTTGGCCACAAACGCAGGGCCATTGTCTGAGTTAATCTAGAGTGGACATCCCCACCTGGGAATAATCTCTTGTGTAAGAATTTTTACAACTGTTTGGGCATCTTCTCTTGTGGTTACAAAGACCTCAGGTCATCGTGAAAACATATCCACGATCACCAAAAGGTACTCCTGTCTCTTACCCACCTTTGGCATATGTGTAAAGTCTATCTGTAGGTGAGTGAACGGTGTTGTTGGGTATATAAGGAGTTCATGTTTTGCCCTTTTTTCTGATACATATGATGCATCTGGAGACATATGCCTTGACAAGGGAGGGGAGGCCTGGAATGCATGGTCTCCCCTCTTGGTAGATAAGTCCAGAATTAGGACTCTCGAGCACAGAAGAGAACGGCAGCTTGGATTGCTTCACAGCCTAGACCTCAGAGATCCCGCAGGCGCTCCAGGAGGCCTTCATCTGAACAGCCCAGAGAGGACTAACCGCGGCACACAGGTACGTGACAGCTACCATACACAAACCCTGCCTGGTTTTTCACTTACAAAGGTGCCCTACTTCCATCATTCCTGGGCATGAGTATTTACCTCCTGCCTTTAGCCCCCCATACCTCTGGCTCTGACGGCGGGATACAAATGGAGACCCCACCGCTGTCCTTATAAAACTGCGGGACTTGCCGGGGAATACCCCTACTTATGAACTGACACTTGATGATGGATTAGAATGCAAACCTCCGGCAGGACCTTATTGGTATCCTTCATTGCCTGGATATGGAAAAAGGGACGGCTGTCATCAAAACGACCGTTTATGAGCAGTGCCCTGCCTGCCCGTTCTTTGATCTTGTAGCGAATACAGGGACACTGACTCAGAATAGACCTTGAGAGGGTGTGCAGCCCCCCTATTGCGCTGGTAAAATATACGAAGGGACATCCTGGATGCCCAGGCGTTCTCTACTTTAGTGTGCTAATTCCCTCTGGACTGGGGGGAGGACTTTACATGCGGGATCTGGGAACAAAGGGACCTCTGGTATATGCTCCATAGGATAGGCGGCCACAGGCTTTTAGGCTTTCATGTCATATAGGTCTCGCCACTGTATGGAGAACGCTGCAACAGACTCAAGGTTCCTATGACTTGCCAATCTTGCCTTGATACATGGCCCAGGGGACCAGATGTGTGTCTACTCGCCTGCACGGTGGATCATAAGACATATGGGAGACATATTACGGGAACCTGATGTGCCTAGTTCCTGCTTAACCCCTTACTTTAATGTTCGCAGTGGGGTACATACATGTATGTTTAGACATTTGATTAATGCACCCACTCCCAGAAATGGGTTGTTAAGAAAGTAATGTGTCCTTTCGACTAGGGGATAGAGGCGCTTTCCTGGTTTGAAAGGGGACGCCTCACCCTGAGTCGAGATCCAGGGTTACATGTTGACATGTTCATGTTGTTTGAAACTGTCCTTATTATCTGTTGTTGTTTACTGCTATATTACACATCTCCCATATAACTCATAAATTGGGGATGTAGGGGAGGGTTGGACTATTCTCTGTGCGTGTCTACTCCACCCACTAACCCACTTAGACCTGCTGCGTACTGGCCGCTTTAGGCTGATACGTACGCTGAAACAAGTTATATACTTGTCTCTTTAGCAGGGGTATATTGTCCAGGTCCGGAACTCCCGGTAACTTGGGCAATATCCCACCTCTTTAGTAGCTTTTTCTTTCCCTACTAACACCTTTCTCTTCACTTCCTCACTTTCCTCTCTCCCCCCTTCCCCCCCCTCCTCCTCCTTTTTTTTTATATTTTTTTTTTTCTCGAGGCGGCGATGGACAGCTTTAGGGTGTTGTCCCCAAACGCAAGGGGCCTTAATACGCCTGAAAAACGGCACATTCTCCTGGCAGACCTTAAACGGGCTAAGGTAGATGTGGCGTTCATTCAGGAAACACATTTTAGAAACAATAAACTTCCCATTCTTACCAATAGATATTACCCGCAGGTCTACCATTCTACTAACCCTGAAGCCAAATCTAAAGGGGTGTCCATTCTCATCTCTAATAAACTCCCGTGGTCCGCAGAGATCTGTAGAGACCCTTTGGGACGCTATCTTTTCCTACGGGGGAAAATAGGAGAAGACAGGGTGACTTCTAGCTACTATTTACGCCCCGAATACCCAGCAAGATACCTTTCTTACATCTAAGCTACAGCTGCCTGCCGACTTTCAGGAGGGCCAATTACCACTCAGAGGAGATGTCCCTCTGATCCCTTCTGTTGACACATCCTCTGGCAACTCCTCGGTGGCCCCTCGGGTTCAGAAAAACATTGCAAAGTCCCTTCATGGGGCACAGTTGGTAGATGTGTGGAGATTACAGCACCCAGGTGAAATGGATTATTCATTCTATTCTCCCTCCCACAAACTCTATTCTAGAATTGACTATTTTCTGATCCCCCACGGCCAACTGCATGCGATACCTGCTGCCTCTATTGTCCAGATCACGTGGTTTGACCACGCAGCGGTCACCATGACATACGCCCTCATGGACACTACCCACTCTAGATCTCGTTTTTGGCATCTGAATGACAGCCTCCTCCAAACACCCGAGGTACTGAAGGAGGTACAACAGGAACTATTTCATTATTTCCGCACTAATGAGTATGAGGGTTGTGACCCCAGACTCTTGTGGGAAGCCCACAAGGCGGTAATCAGAGGGGTATTCATTAAGCATGGATCACGTAGCAAAAAAGAACGCAATAAGCATCTAACTTCTCTCCTGGAGAAGCTGCATCAATTAGAAGCAAAACATAAACATGCCTCAACCTGCGCACTGGATGCAGAAATTATGCTCCTTCACAAACAGATCTCTGATCTGCTTCACTACAAGGCCAAAGCCGCATTACAATCCTGCCAAAAATTGGGGTATGAGTTTGGCGACAAGTGCGGGAAACTATTGGCGAACTTAGTTCGGGAACGCAAATCCTTTTCTTATATCCCTTGCATCACTGACTCATGTGGCTCCAAAATCATGCTACCTAAACAGATTTCACAATCATTTAGAGACTTTTACTTAAAACTTTATAATTTGCCAGACCGTACCCCAGACAGACATTGATGACTATATTACGGACTCTCTCCTCCCTTCACTACCTGAGGAAACCCAAGTAGAATTAGACCGGCCAATTACCCTAGAAGGGTTGCAGGGTGCTGTAGCAGCTATCTAACGAGGAAAAGCCCCGGGTCCGGACGGTTTCACCCTATCCTACTACCAGACCCTCCTACCGACTCTTGGTCCTCAGATGGTAAAGATGTTTAATGTGATAAGAGCGGACAACCCCTTTCTCCAAGAATCACTGAAAGCCCACATTTCTGTCATCCCTAAAGAGGGTAAAGACCCCACACAGTGCGGCAGCTACAGACCCATCTCACTCTTAAATATTGATCTCAAACTGTTCACGAAAATTATAGCGATAAGACTGGCAAATCACCTGCAGTCCCTAATCCATTTAGATCAGGTAGGCTTCATCCCGACGAGAGAAGCGAGAGACAATACGACCAAAGTTAACCTAATATACATAGCCACGAAGACCAGCACACCTTGCGTCTTTCTCAGCACTGACGCTGAGAAGGCGTTTGATAGGGTGGACTGGAGGTTCATGTTCTCTGTACTCCGCCATATAGGTCTGGGAAGCTCAATGCTAGGCTGGATAGCAGGCATTTATTCCTGTCCTATGGCTCAGGTAAAAGCTAATGGGATGTTATCTGAACCGTTTCCCATAATCAACGGGATGCGACAGGGGTGTCTGCTCTCTCCACTCCTTTTCGCCCTCTCGCTGGAACCCTTCCTATGTAGAATCAGGCTGAACCCTGACATACAAGGCCTTAGCGTTGCAGGTAACCAACACAAGATTTCCGCTTATGCAGATGACCTTTTGTTTACACTCACAAATCCCACTACGTCTCTCCCGAATCTCGTGCAAGAATTCTCCGCGTATGGCCACCTAGCGAAAATAAAAATTAATTTTGATAAATCGGAGGCGATGGGAATTGCCCTGCCGACTGACCTCATGCGCGCCCTACAAAACAATTTCCGATTCAAGTGGTCCCCTACAGCACTGAAATACCTGGGCACCTCTATACCAGCGGACCCGGCTCACGTGTTCGAATTGAACTTCCCACCCTTGGCAACTAAAACTCGCATATTGCTCGAACAATGGCACAAGGGAATTCATTCCTGGTTCAGAAGGTGTAATCTTCTGAAAATGGTCATACTGCCAAAGTTTCTATTTCTCTTCCAAGCCTTACCGATTAGGATACCCCCAGCATATTTCAGACAGGTACAGTCAATGTTTTTTCGGTTTATTTGGGCTTATAGAAAACCTCGCCTATCTAGGATACACATGACCCTACCAAAGCAATATGGTGGCCTTGCAGTATTACCTGGCAGCACACATAGGTCGACTGATTGATTGGAGACGGCATGGTGACCGCAAACTATGGGCACAATTAGAGCAGAAACAAACACATATTCCACTGCAGGGCGCACTCTGGTGCTACGATGTGCTGCCTTCTGATCTGAAGGCACACCCTATTATTGGCACCACACTCCACCTAGGCTCTCAAGAGATGGGTTGGACATCATCCACCACCCCGGACTCCCCCCTGTACCCAATTCTGGGCAATCCGTGCTTCCAGATGGGCCTCGAGTCCCGGGACTATAGACACCTCAGGGATGCAGGCAGAGACCGGGCAATGGACTTTGTGATGGACGGCCAGTGGCCGTTGATTGCGGCCCTGATGGCGGCAGAAGGCTCATACCGTCTTACATTTTGGCCTGCCCTACGCCTACATCATTTTCTACAATCGCTTCCCGACCCTAATAGGTTCCGCCGACCTCTGACGACCTTTGAGGGATACTGCTCAGACACAGACGACCTACCCCAAGTCCTATCCAAATCTTACGCGTTGCTAAATACCCCAGCGGAACAGCCGCATTTACCTTGTCTGGCCAAGTGGGAAAAAGGTCTTAACTGCACCTTCAAGTTCAGAATATAATTTGATTCACTCTAAAATCATCTATTTCCACAAAGATTCAGGAGGCAAATTTCAAAATACTTACCAGATGGTATTACATCCCCCGCCAAATTGCATGCATGCTTCCCCACCTCTACGGATCGATGCTGGAGATGCCGGGAGGATAGAGGAACTATGCTACACATATTCTGGTCTTGCCCCTGATTGCAATCCTACTGGGCGACAATACATACCATTACACAGAAACTTACAGACTATCAGATCACAAGGGACCCAGCTTTTTTCCTCCTACATGTCTCTCAGATATCTTCTGCAACCTATAGTAAGTCCATTTTACGCCACCTACTAAACGCAGCTAAAGCTTGTATCTCCTTTAATTGGAAAAAACCAAGCCCACCCTCCATAACCTGCTGTTTTCGTAAAGTAGAACACATAAAATAAAATGGAAGACCTAATTCTCACCTCCCAGCACAAACGGGAACGATACAATAAAACATGGGTTTTTTTTCGGATGAAGGTAAAGCACTGCTTACCGATGCACCCTCCCTGAACCCACACACTACCACTATTTAACTGGGCCCATGCCTCCCTGGCTGCATACCGTCGCCACCTCGCACACCCCCCTTCTCCCTCAGACCCCACGTCCTCTCCCATATCCTCCTCCTTTCTGTCCCTTTCTCCCCCCCCCCTTTTTTTTTTTTTTATATATCTTTTCTTTTTCTGATCTCCTTTCTCTGTGGTTTTCCCCTTTCACTAAGTTATGTTTCCAGTTCTTTCCATCTTTTCTTCTTCGCCTTCCACTAGAAATGTGAAGCCTAGGGGTGGGCCTGCCTGATTGTTCATAATGTCCGTATATACGGTAACCTGCGCTATTGAACAGCTGAAGCTCAAAAATGACAATGGTACTGGCTGTGACAATTGTACCGGGAATATGTTATCTGTTGGCCGTTTGTTACCGATGTAAATACTTTGTGACTGTAATGTACTGATGGCTGCCCTTCCCGGGCGTTAATAAAAATTATATTTGAAAAAAAAAAGTAGTGTATTGATAAAATCTAATGCCCAAAATCATACACTAATCAGCGCTACGGATGCACTCAATTTTAAAACATCTGAAAGTTGCCGTTTTAAAAATAATTCATATCATTAACAGGCATACGCATATTAAACAAAACAACAATCCATAGATGTTGATAGAAAGTTCAATGGTGTTTGGACAGCGCTTTCAACAACAAAAGTTGCTCAAAAGGTGGGTGAAATTCCACGTGAATCAGGAGAAAGGATGAAAATCCATATGACACTATTGCCATCCACCAGGCTCCTTTAAAACACCACGGGTGATCCACTCCCTATGAAGTGCCCACTTACCGGACACCTGCTTAATCAGAGCCCTTCGTTATGTATGGTCACCTGCTCCGCTTGCAATCGTCCACTAATTCTATAGTCCCGGGTGCCTGGAAAGAAATAAAGGGTTTCACATAGCATAATCCTGTTTCACAAATATTTATTTAAAATACCCGCCAAATGAACACTTACACATTAAAAGTAGTAAAACAGCATAGACAGAAAACATTAGGTACGTCACCGCTCCAGCTCAGGCCGTCCGTTCGGCCTCACTAAAATGATTCCGCGTTCGGTGTACCTGCTTGGAACGCATACGTCAATTCCGGTTTGCCGTGAGGTCACTCATTGACGCGTTTCATCATTACGACTTCTACGGAGGGCACAACCACACGGCTATCCGGACTATATACACAATGGGAGGTCCAGGCCTCCCACTCAATCAGAGGACTAACCCCGCCTCCAGGATTCAGATTTCCTGATAGGCGTGTGTATACCAGCTCTAAGGCCGCCCTGCACTCAATGTCAATACACCTTCTTTTGAGATGATATCGCCCATCCGGATTGCTCCTTGGCGTGGATAATAGAGTGCATAATACGGGATTGGTCTCAAGCTGGTCCCTCTGATCATACTTTCCAAAAATACATTTTTATAAAAACTTCAATCATAAAAAGACTTAATATACCAATTTATACATTAAAATGCCAATACATAAGTGTATATCATCAAATAAAATGACAGAATAATAATAATTCCTATACTCCCCAACTCAGGTCAATTGCTAACCATGATTATAGGTCAGAGTGTGAATCATACAAAAATATATAAAGAACTATATTAGACCCCATATTCTATTCAAGAACACCTATTCTAAACCTTACTCATAAATAAAATTCTAATTAATACAATTCTAAAATTCAGCCAGTGAGAAAACTGTAAAACTCTGGTATAATTCATCCTATCAGCTGAAGCACCCCACTCTCCTGCCTACGATAGGTGGGGGACCCAGTCTCTCACGCCAGCTGGCGTGTGCTAGATTTTTGTTTAGCACATAACTACTTGTGGTTTCAGGGCCACTTCTTCTCCCAGAGGAGGGGCGTGGCAATGGGCGCAAAATTTGCGCCCAGTCTCGCCAATCTCTTCATGGGAGAATGGGAGGATAAGGTTATCTTTGGCAAATCCAGAAAGGAGTTATTGATATATAGAAAATTTATTGATGACCTTTTCTTTGTATGGGAGGGGTCAGAGGAATCACTGATAGCATTCCTGAAGGAATTGAACACTAATACGAAAAATATAGTGCTAACCTCTGAGTATAGCCAGGAAAAGGTGAATTTCCTTGACCTAAATATTTTTAGGAATGGGAGTAAGTTGGAAACATCTGTGTATTTTAAAATAACAGATAGAAATAGCTATTTACCCGTACATAGTGGACACCATCCACATATGGTTACGTAATATACCAAAAGGACAGGTGATGCGGGTTAAAAGAAATTGTACCAGTGAAGTCGATTTCTTAGAACAGTCACAGATTATTAAAGAAAGATTTGTTACAAAAGGCTATAGGTCAGATGATATGGATAAACTAATTCAGGATGTCCTACTAATTCCAAGAGATCGGTGTTTGGAGGATAAAGAAAAGGGTACAATCAGGAAGTACAACAGTGGGGATTTATTAGTAACTTTCATTCCCAGTATAGGGAGGTGGAGAAGATCTTTAGAGATCATTGGCACATCTTGGGGATGGATAAAATATTGGGAAAGGTATTACCCCCTATGCCCAAATTTATTTACAGGAAGGCCCCCAATATAGGAGACAGAGTAGTAAAGAAAGTACTGAATCCTCCTAGTAGACCACCTACATTTTGGGATAGGAAGGGATTCTTTTCCTGTAGACGGTGTCGGGCATGTAGGGCGGTGAGTGAGCCCCTTAGAGGAATTGATCATTTCATATCCCCGAGTAATAATAGGGAGTTTGAGATTAGTGAATTAATCACCAGTAATACTACTTACGTAGTCTATGCTTTGCTCTGCCCCTGTAATTTGCTGTATATCGGAAGAACGAAGGGACAACTTAGGGTAAGGATCTCTGAGCATATCCAGAATATAAGACAGGGTTACAAGGAACATAGTGTTTCATTACATTTTAGAAAATTTCATGACAGAGACCCAGCAGGTCTTACATTTTGGGGTATAGAAAAACTGATTCCATCATGGCGGGGAGCGAATTATGTCAGAGAGATCTCCAAACTTGAAACAAAGTGGATATACCTGACAGATTGTCTTGACCCGAAAGGGCTCAACATAGAACTGGATATTAACTGCTTCATAAGTGATACTTGAATTTTTAATGTGAGCAAATAATGGGTTAATTTTCCTGTCATTTGGGTACCCTGAATATGTTGTTTATGGTGATGAGGATTTATCCCAGCCGGCGTGAGAGAATGGGTCCCCCACCTATCGTAAGCAGCAGAGTGGGGTGCTTCAGCTGATAGGAAAAATTATACTGGAGTTTTACAGTCTTCTCATTGGCTGAATTTTAGAATTGTATTAATTAGAATTGTATTTATGAGTAAGGTTTAGAATAGGTGTTCTTGAATAGAATGTGGAGTCTAATATAGTTCTTTATATATTTTAGTATGATTCACACTCTGACCTATAATTATGGTTAGCAATTGACCTGAGTTGGGGAGTATATGAATTATTATTCTGTAATTTTATTTGATGATATACGCTTATGTATTGACATTTTAATGTATAAATTGGTATATTAAGTCTTTTTACGATTGAAGTTTTTATAAAAATGTATTTTTGGAAAGTATGATCAGAGGGACCAGCTTGAGACCAATCCCGTATTATGCACTCTATTATCCATGCCAAGGAGCAATCCGGGCGGGTGATATCATCTCAAAAGAAGGTGTATTGACATTGAGTGCAGGGAGGCCTTAGAGCTGGTATACACACGCCTATCAGGAAATCTGAATCCTGGAGGCGGGGTTGGTCCTCTGATTGAGTGGGAGGCCTGGACCTCCCATTGTGTATATAGTCCGGATAGCCGTGACGTGAGGTCGTGCCCTCCGTAGAAGTCTCAATGATGAAACGCGTCAGTGAGTGACTTCACGGCAAACCGGAATTGACGTATGCATTCCAAGCAGGTACACCGAACGTGGAATAAGCTGGAGCGGTGACGTACCTAATGTCTTCTGTCTATGCTGTTTTACTACTTTTAATGTGTAAGTGTTCATTTGACGGGTATTTTAAATAAATATTTGTGAAACAGGATTACGCTATGTGAAACCCTTTATTTCTTTCCGGGCACCCGGGACTATCGAATTAGTGGACGTTTGCAAGCGGAGCAGGTGACCATACATAACGAAGGGCTCTGATTAAGCAGGTGTCCGGTAAGTGGGCACTTCATAGGGAGTGGATTGCCCGTGGTGTTTTAAAGGAACCTGGTGGCTGGCAATAGTGTCATATGAATTTTCATCCTTTCTCCTGATTCACGTGGAATTTCACCCACCTTTTGAGCATTTTGGACTTTTGTTGTTGAAAGCGCTGTGCAAACACCATTGAACTTTCTATCAACATCTATTGGATTGTTGTTTTGTTTAACCACTTCAGCCCCAGAAGGATTTCCAGCTTTAGGACCGGAGCCCTTTTTGTGATTCGGCACTGCGTCGCTTTAACTGACAATTTTGCTAAAATACAAATCCAAAAAAATATATAAAAAAACATTTTTTTTCATCGGTTTTGGCCGATTTATATTCTTCCTCATATTTGTGATAAAAAAAATCGCAATCAGCGTTCATTGATTGGTTTGCACAAAAGTGGTCGCGTTTACGGATGATGAGAATTCTTTTTTGGGGTTTTTATTTATTAATTTTTTTTTACTAGTAATGGTGGCGATCTGTGATTTTTAGCGGTACTGCGATATTTCAGTGGACATGTCGGACCATTTTGACCCTTTTTTGGGACCATTGGCATTTATACAGCGATCAGTGCTATAAAAATGCACTGATTACTGTGTAAATGCCATTGGCAGTGAAGGGGTTAACCTGCAGGGGGCGCTATAAGGGTTAACTGTGTTCCCTGGGCGTGTTCTAACTGTGGGGGGACTGCCCTAGCTGGGGAAGGGAAGTGGTCACAGCCTTCGTATACAGGAAGGCTGTGATCACAGCCCTTCCCCCTCACACAGAACGGAGGTCCGTGTTTACATACACGGACCTCCATTCCTTCGCTCCGGGGGGGCCATCGGGGGTAGCCGGCGGCAATCGAAGCCGCCGCACCCGCTCCCTGGCCCTCCCTGAACACAGTGAGCACGCGGGCGCGCCTCCAGCGGCGCGCGCGTGCTCACTAGGCTCGTGAGCGTGGCCGCCGTCATATGATGGCGATTTGCGCTCACGAGCCACCTTGTCACCGTCAATTGCCGATCGGCGGTCGGCAAGGAGTTAATATGTGTATGCCTGTTAATTATAACCTTTATTGTATGTTCATAACATTTTGCACAAAATTATACATCACCAAATCTATTGATTTTCCTATTTAAACCTCTTCCCATACATATCGTGAAAACTTCTAGAAATAAATGTGGTAATTTCTGTATTAACAAAAAACGTATAAAACAATCATTTGTGTTGTATTTTAAAGTATCACACTTTATTACATTCATTACTCAAAACCATACATAGACATACATCTCCAGTGATCATTCACTATTGTCCTATCATATACTGTTAAAGCGGAGTTCCACCCAAAAATGGAACTTCCGCTTTAAGCACTCCTCACCCCCTTACATGCCACATTTGGCATGTAATTTTTTTGGGGGGGGAGTGTGTCCCCAGGGACTTCCTGTCCCTCTTCCACCTTCCGCCTCTGGGCCGCCTAGGCGACTCCTCCTCTCCTCCTATGCGGCCCCTCCCTCCTGGCAATCTTCTGGGACACGTCACAGGTCCCAGAAGATTGCCTGGCCACTGGCAACGCGCAGCGCGACTCGCGCATGCGCAGTGCGTGCCCGGCCGTGAAGCCACGGCCGGCGCCCACACCTGAAATGCCGGCGCCGCAGGGAGGAGGGGGGAGACGAGCGAGGCTTCGGGCGCAGCCGTCGCTGGACCGGGAGACAGGTAAGTTAGTGGTTTTTAAAAGTCAGCAGCTACACTTTTTATAGCTGCTGACTTTTAATAAACCAAAAAACAAGTGGAACACCGCTTTAAGTAAAAATGTTCTAAACCTGGTCTTTACTAGTCAACTGTCTTGTTCGAATGATTTTCATTAAACGGTATAACCCTGCTTTTATCAGTGGGTGGAGCCTTTCCCTTTCCACGCCCAATAGGCTGGAATGGAGAACTAAACATTTAAATAATTATAATAATTATGGCTACCTTTTAGGAATTTACAGGGCGTTGGCTGTGCTCAGCCATTATTTTATTCCTTTGTTTCAAATAATGCTAGAGCTACATAGCAAAACTAATCCTTTCAAGTATTTAAAAATGTCCTTTACCTTACAAAGTTTTTATTTTTTTCATCACTTACTTTTGAACAACACATGTCACACTAGCATTCCATAGCTGTTCAAAACGTAACACATTGCCCTACACTTCACACAGTATATCTCTTTTAGATTACAAGCTTCCTGAAGGTAGGGACCAATGTGAACACACAATATACATACAAAGCACCGCGCAAACCGACAACGCTATAAAAGTTCCTGAAATAAATAAATAAATCAAAGGAGAGAAGGAATCCGTCTACACAGAAACACACAGAACAAGGGGGAGGGGGGGGCCAAATCATCTCTCTCAAGTAGCGAAACTTATGTTATAATAACCCATCTGTAACATTATCACATTCACTACAGGAAGAACAGAATGCATTTAACCTCTTCATAAAACATGGCCAGCTCATCATCCCCCCCCCCCCCCATTCAAACAGTGAGACTTCTATAATCCACATACTTTTTTTTTTTCTTTTGTGATTACACTCATGTAATTTCTGAAAAATCATATTATGATTTATTACCAGAGAACCTTTCTCAGAGGGAAAACAAAACAGTAAACCACACACACACTCAGCTCATTCAAAACACTTTCCATGCGACAGAAAGAGAAAACGAAAGTAATATAACCATGGAGTGATCTGCCGTCAGTTTTTATCTGTTTCTTACTTACGTTGGGGCATCCTGGACAACCCCGATGCTTACCAAAGCATTTTTTTTATTTCTCTATATACTCTGGCATCCCAGACGGCCCTGATGGGAGTCCCCGACTTCTCAGTGCTTCTCAGAGCACTATAACTGGCCAGTTAGTTTTACTTTTATCTCAACAGGAGGATATTATTTTTAGCCTTTCAGATTCAAATGGGTCCTGGAGACACCCGTACCTACAGCAATGTAATCTCTGTCAAAAAGACAAACATTACTTACCGCAGGTGGTCCCCAAAATGCCAGGACGACCCCCCAGCTGAAAGGAAGGGGTTACTGTATCCTCGGCTAGCTCCTGAACCTCCGACAGGCACCTTCATGATTATCAGACATGTCTGGAGATAATTTGCATAGATAAGAAAGACACACACAGAACGATAGTTAAGAAGGGAATTGTGTGTATTGTGACGCATGGGAAGCACCCTTTATAAGGCAGTACACATCACAGATCATTCAAGAAATGGCATATGCGTACATCATCAAGCAGTAGAAACTGGTAAAAACAGGTGTCCTTTGTTACAAGATACAAAGGGTACATTAGCTGCAGAATATTGTTACAAAATACATTTGTGTGACTAGCTGACTTCAGCTATTTCATGAGAACCGAGCATAACATATTTTCTCAAGCTAAGGCCAGAAACAAGCCAGACTAACAGATATTTAAAGTGGAACCCTAACATACAAAATGGATACCGTCAAATCCTTTCACATGCTATCTGTTGGAAATATATTATAAATGTGTTTTCATTTTTTTTCCACATTTTCCAAAAACTTCTGGAAAAAAATGGTATGTTCAAAAGACTCATTATGCCTCATATATTATACGTTGGGGTGTTTGCTTTCCAAAATGGGGTCATGTTATGGGCAATTCCATTGTCCTGGTGCTCCAGGACCTTCAAAAGTGTAATAGGTGGTTGAGAAATGAGATGTGCAATTTATGCTTGTAGAACGTCTGAAGGTGCTAGTTTAATGTTGGGCCTCTGTATGTGGCCAGGCTGTGTAAAAGTCTCACACATGTGGTATCGCCATACTCAAGAGGAGTAGCAGAATGTATTTTGAGGTGTCATTTTTGCTATGTACGTGCTATGTGTTGGAAATATCTTATAAATGGACGACTTTGTGTAAAAAAAATGTGATTTAATTTTTTTACACATTTTCCAAAAACTTCTGTAAAAAAAATGAACCGTTCAAAAGACTCATTATGCCTCATATATTATACCTTGGGGTGTTTGCTTTCTAAAATGGGGTCATTTTGTGGGCAATTCCATTGTCCTGGTGCTATGGGGCCATTAGATGTATAATTTATATCCCTAGAATACCTGATGGTGCTTCCTGCATGTTGGGCCTCTGTATGTGGCCAGGCTGTGAAAAAGTCTCAGACATGTGATATCACCATACTCAGGAGGAGTAGCAGAATGTGTTTTTGGGTGTAGTTGCAAGTATACATATGCCATGTGAGAGAAATAACATATTAATATGACAATTTTGTAAAAAAAAAAATTATAATAATCTTCATTTTGCAAAGAATTGTGGGAAAAAATTACAACTTCAAAGAACTCACCATGCAACTTGCTAAATACCTTGGAATGTCTATTTTCCAAAAAGGGGTAATTTGGGGGGTATTTGTACTTTCTTGACTTGTTAGTGTCTCAAGAATTAGATAGGCCTTCAGTACATCAGGTGTGATCAGGTATGATCAATTTTCAATGACTGGCACCATAGTTTGTAGACTCTATAACTTTCACAAGGACCAAATAATATACACCAATTTGGGTTATTTTTACCAAAGATATGTAGCAGTATAAATTTTGGACAAAATTTATGAAGAAAAATTACTAGTTTGCTAAATTTTTTGACAGAAACAAAGAAAAAAACATTTTTTCACAACATTTTCAGTCATTTTTTATTTATAGCACAAAAAAATAAAAAACACACTAGTGATTAAATACCACCAAAAAAACTATTTTTTTGTGAAAAAAAAAGGACGCAAATTTCATATGGGTAAAGTGTTGCATGACTGAGTAATTGTCATTCAAAGTGTGATAGCGCTGAAAGCTGAAAAATGGCCTGGACAGGAAGGGGGTTTTCGTGCCCAGTACTGATGTGCTTAAAGAAGCTCTGAAGAAATGTGACACCAAAGCACTAGAAACTTTCCTAGCTGATAAACAGTGTGAGTTTATCTTCAATGCTCCTTCCGCAAGTTATGGAGGTGGAGTCTGGGAGCGTCAAATTAGAACCATTCATAATGTGCTAAGTGCTACAACGGTCCAATGTTCAAGTAAACTAATGCTTCCCTTAGAACACTATTTTATGAAGCTATGGCCATTGTCAACAGTAATCCTTTAACTGTCAATGGAGTCAAAGACCCCAAGGCACCAGAGCCTAAAACTCCAAACCACCTCATCCTGATGAAATCCAAGGTTGCATTACCTCCACCTGGGAAATTTATAAAGGAAGATGTATATGCAGCTAAACGGTAGCGTAGAGTACAGTATTTAGCAGAACAGTTCTGGTGTCGGTAGAAAGTGTTTCCACAAGACAGAAATGGCACACGCCTCGACGTAACCTGAGAGTAAACAACATAGTTTTAATCAAGGAAGATATGCCTCCGAGATGCCAGTGGCAGCTAGGACGTCTGATTGAGACTACAATAGAAAAGGATGGTCTAGTTAGTCGAGTCAAGGTGTTAGTGGGTGACAGAAGATTGCAAGATAAGAAGTACCATGTATCAAAACCCTCAATTATTGAACGACCTATTCAAAAGCTAGTAGTTCTCATAGAAAGTAAATGAGTTATCAGTTTTAGTGATACACAAACATACCACCACGCAATACAGTAGTCAGTTTCTGTAAATTATGCATGACTTTAAGTTATATTCGTTATAACATAAATCCTTGTTCAGCACTGACTGCCAGGTGAAAACTTTTTGCCTTCCCTTTGTTTCTTAGGGGAATGTTTTAATTATCAAACTCTTCCTCCTTCCTATAGTTTCTGGTAAATGACATTCTGTCATTCAGCATTCAGAAGCAAAGCCAGGCAGCAGCACCTCATGGAAGGCGATGGTTATTAAAATTTCCTAAAGTTTAAAGTTTGCACCCTTTTGGCACGCGAAGCAAGTTTTCACAGTGCTTAAGGTGCTTAAAGAGTTAAAAGGATTAACCTCTGTGGTGTTCAACCTTACTGCCCACCTTTGAAGAAAAGTAATAAAAGTGCTGCACCCATCAGAAGCTCTCCACTCGTTATTTACTTGAAGCCAAAGGGGTATACTGCTCACTGGTGGCCCTGTATGCTGCTCTGGTGGCCCTGTAAACTGCTCTCTGGTGGTCCTGTATACTGCACACTGGTGGCCCTGTATACTGCTCACTGGTGGCCCTGTATACTGCTCTCTGGTGGCCCTGTATACTGCTCACTGGTGGCCCTGTATGCTGCTCTGGTGGCCCTGTATACTGCTCTCTGGTGGCCCTGTATACTGCTCTCTGGTGGCCCTGTATACTGCTCACTGGTGGCCCTGTATACTGCTCTCTGGTGGCCCTGTATACTGCTCTGGTGGCCCTGTATACTGCTCTCTGTTGACTCTGTTGTTTATTTAACAGAACAACCTATCCTGCAGATGTAGCAGTTAGAGGAAAAAGATAAACCCTTTACCACCAACAGGGTGCTTGGAATGATCAGCTTTTAGTTATGTAAAACCTTTATCCCAAAAGGAAAAAAAAACTGTTGCTGTAACCGGTTAAAGTGTTAGCTGGAGTTAATAAATCTAAGAGGATTGTACAATCAGATTGTATAGTGTGTGGTTAGCCGTAGATGGGTTACCATATGAGGGTGGGGGGATGTATTGTGGAGGGGAAAGAAGGTGGTTGTAGGATGAGGGGGGGGAACCAAAATGCACCTTCCCCTGTGTGGACAAAAATCCTTGCACCGGCCCTGCTAAGGTGATTTAGTGTCACAAGTGACACTAGTACAGTGATCGGTGAAAAATCTGATCAATTCACTAAGTGATACATTGACAGAATTGAAGGGGTTAACTGGGGGACGATGGGCTATCAATGGGTTAATTGTGTGCCTAACGTATCCTGGTGTCAGTGTAGTGTTGTGTACTCACGGTTGATACTGTCTCTCCCCGTGCTGGAACCGAAAAGGGCTCCAGGAAGGGAGATTGCATCACTTCCTCTGCCTGTGTTTACATTACACAGGCAGAGGAGGCTCTGCTATTTGCCAGAACCGATCACCAGGTCCAGACCAGAAGTCATTGGTCTGGGCCTGGAGACTAATTGGTTCTTGAACTAATCCGATCATCGCAGGCATGACAGGAGCGTGCGCGCCCCTGCCCCTCACACGACCGACATACACTGATGGCGATTTACGCATTCCGGGCCAACCTGCCACAGTACATCTGCGGCGGCTGGTCGGCAACTAGTTAAGGGGGTGAAACCTTCCAGGGCTGATGTGGTTAACAGGTGCAAATAATTTTTAAAAAATTCCCCCTTAGGCAAATGGTTAAAGTCAAAGGGCCTAAAGTTTTCCCACAAAAATCGTTCTTGCCAGATCAATCTATTAACCTTCTTTGAGGAAGTGAGCTGCCATCTACATAAAGGAAGACCTGTAGACGTGGTGTATCTGGATTTTGCAAAGGCATTTGATACAGTTCCCCATAAAAGTTTACTGTACAAACTAAGTTCTGTTGGCATGGACCAAAGGGTGAGTACATGGATTGAAAACTGGCTAAGGGGGCGAGTGGAGAGTGTGGTGATAAATGGGGAGCACTTGAAATGGTCTGGTGTGGAAGGTGGGGTCCCCCCAGGGTTCTGTCCTGGGACCAATTCTATTTAATTTATTTATAAACGATCTGGAGGAGGGCATAAACAGCTCAATTTCAGTATTTACGAACTATACAAAGCTAAGCAGGGCAATAACTTCCACGCTAGATGTGGAAACCTTGCAAGAAGTTCTAAACAAATTAATGAGGTGGGCAACTACATGGCAAATGAGGTTTAGGCTCCATGCACACTGTATCTGATAAAAGACCGTTTTTGGTCGCTTTGGATTTTTTTTTTTACAGCCCAAAAACACCACTTTATGTTATCCTATGTGTCCATGCACACATGGACGTTAATTGTCGTTTATCAGCAGTGGCGTTTTTGGGTTGCCCTGAATTGGCGTTCAAAAGTCGTTCTTTTGACCACAAAAAATGCCGCTAAACGCTCATAAATGCCAGTAAACGCCAGTAAAAGGCTGTTTATCAGCATCCGGCGTTTTTTGCAGTCAATGGAAGCTAATGCAGAAAAAAAAAAATGCCCAAAAACACTGACGTCAATAAACGCTGGTAAACGCCGGTAATCGTTGCTTACAAAACGCTGCAAAAGAACGTTTTGTAAGCAGCGTCTCCTGCCCGACGCCAAGAGAGCCCAGATAACGTCCAGTGTGCATGGAGCCTTAGGCCTCATACACACGGGCGTATATAAAAAAATAAACAAAACGTCGGGCCCGACGTCAAGGAAAAAAAGGCAACGTTTTTCGGCGTTATGTATTGACGTTTTTCGGCGTTAGTGAGCGTCGGCGTCAATAGGCGTTTTTTAAAAAAAAATCATCCCTCTGCTGTTTTTCAACCTAAAAACGTCGGCGTCAAAAAACGCCGGAAAACGCCGGTATAATAATAGGTGGCATATGGTGGCATATGTTGGCGTTTCTTGGCATATTGTGGCGTCGGCGTCAAAAAACGTCAAAATGTTACAGCCTCAGAACGCGATGGCCATGGGTTCTACTTTCTGCTCACTAACGCCGACGCCACCTACAGCTCAGAAACGCCGACGTTTTTATGGGGCCATTGACTAACATGGAGAGCTGCAAAAAACGCCAGAAAACGCCGGCGTCAAAAAACGTCCGTGTGTATGAGGCCTTAATGTTGGAAAATTTAAAATAATGCATTTGGGTGCCAATAATATGAATGCGGTTTACTCGCTAGGATCTCATTTCAAAAAATGATTAGATGGGCACCCAAACGTCCACAACATACAGGGCATAGGCAGGGCCGCTGATAGGCCAGTAGAACCGGCCCTGTCGTACCGGACCCGGTGTCTTCAGGGGCCTGGGCAGCCTCACAGACAACGCAGAATTAAAAAAAAAAAAGGAACAAAAAGAAAAAAAAAACGACATTGTGACTTACACCCTCGCTCAGTCGCTCCTCCGAGCTTAGGGCGGCTGGTGTAAACAAACTGGCTGTCCGTTTACACTCGCTGCCCTCCAATCTGATCCACTAGATGGAGGGGAACAGATCCCTTTCCATTTTGTTTAGCGGATCAGATTGGATGTAGGCGGGTGTAAATGGACAGCTGGTTTGTTTAGATCCATCGCTCTATAGTAGTGAATGGAGGATCAGATCAGGTCCACCTGAAAAAATGGACAGGCGGACCTGATCAGACCTGTCATGTGAACCCATCCCCAACCTTTTCCCTTTAACTGCTTGCTTGCGCCCTCAATACATTTACTGCAGCAAGGTGCCACGGGCAGGCTGGATCACATACATGTACTTCATCCAGCCTGTTCCTGCACTTTGTTTCAAGGCGGGCTGGGGGAGGGGCCAGGGGCGGGGTTGGGGTGGGGCTAAAGGGGCCCCGCCAGGTAGGCTGTACAGGGCCCAGGGGCGTAACGATAGGGGTTGCAGGGGTTGCAGTTGCAACCGGGCCCCATGGTCCAGGGGGCCCATGTGCCTCCCTTGTACACCTGAATAGGAGGGATGCCGGGGGTGGCATTTAGAGGACCCAATCTCCTCCATTTTCCTCTATCCAGTTTACTTGTCTTCTGTTGTTCCCAGGGCCCCTGTGTGCTTCCCTGGCCCCCTTGGGGCCTGCTGCAGACTTGTGAAAGGGCCCCACTGCAGTACCGCAATAAAGGGACCCACGATAGGAGTAAAGGGACCCAGGATCAGTGGGAAGAGGGAAGGGCCCTGGCCAGGGGTCAGGGGGCCCTTCATAATTTCTTGCACCGGGGCCCTGAAGGTTCTAGTTACGCCTCTGACGGGGCCCCATGATTTCTAACAGCGGCCCTGGGCATAGGTGTGAGCAGCCTAGTGCACTCCAAAGCTCAAAAACGATGTTCATTCAGAAAGGGAAGGGGCCAGTAAATTACACATTTACCAGCCCCTTCCCCCACTTATCCTGAAACATCCCGGCAACAACAGCTGGCGGGAAAGGAGGGAAGCCGGTAGCGCTTTGGGGGAAGTGAGGGGCAGAGCAGTAGGGGGAATCTGTGCTGCACAGGGTGACTAGGGTGTGCCTGGGCACACCCGGCAAACTCTGTGCACGCACACCTATGATACAGGGGTACACAATGTAATATTAACATATAAGTACACACATAGGTTGGACTTGTGTCTTTTTCCAACCTTACCAGGTATGTAACCTTCTTTGTGCGTTTACTTTATTCTTTAGGTGTGTTGCTGTGGTAGGATGGGTGTCCATGGGGTGTATAGACTCAGTGTGTTTTAATTTTCAGTTCTATTTCCTATCCTCCCTCTTGTGATTTCGGTAGACTTCCTTCCACCAATCTAAAAAATGAAGCTACTTGGCAGAGGATGGCAGTGTGGAGCCGCACAGCTCAGCTACTGTATTTCCACCTCTCAGCTGGAACACACAGACTGTACGATGAAAAGAAAGCCATCCTCCCCTCACAGTCACGCCGAGGGAGGGAGGGGGAGGCCGGTGACGTCAGCTGCCCATGCTGTCATTATTGACGTCTCGCATTCCAGCCGCTCCACGGGGAGACCGCTAGAGTTCTTCTCTCATAAATGATGCTCACACACTGCGATCGGACGGCTCACACACAGCGATCGGACGGCTCACACACTGCGATCGGACGGCTCGGACACAGAGATCGGACGGCTCGGACACAGCGCTCCTTTGCATCTACACTAAGCTAAACCTTCTCCATCCTCCCTACACATCCCTGTACAAGGAGCCCCGACATCTCCTATGTGGACACCATTGACAGACCGATTCTTATTTATCTCTATAGGAAGAAGTCGGATTTTCACTTTGACTAAAGACAAGGACAACTTTTTGTATTTCTTTTCCGATCTTTGTCATATTTTTTTTTTGCTTCCTAATGACTTTTCCCATTGCAGTGTAAAGACGGAATCGTCACAGCAACCAAGTAGGTATTGTGGGATCCCTCTGATCGGGGCTGACACATGATCACTGATCACCCAGACTTTCCATTTAGCGGGAGAAGATGTCAGCGGAGGCAGACAGTTATTTGCTGCGGTTGCCATGGCAATGATGCTGCTGCTGCTACAGGGCTGGCGGCTCCACTGATCTACAGCTGTCATCTGTCCCCTTCTTTAAAGCATATTTGAAAACTACAGCTTTCCTAGCAGCAGCTTAGAAAAAAAAAGATGTACTGAAAGACTTTGTTAGTTTTGACAAAATCTGAAGCACGGCAACCAATCAGCTTCTAGCTTTCATTTTCAAAGTTTAACTGAACAAGCTGAAGAAATAAGCTGATTGGTTGCCAGGGACAGCTGCTCCAGGTTCTGCCTGCTTCCGTTTTGATAAATGCCCCTATTCTATGATATGGGGTTACTATTTAGTATATCCATTTCCTTATTTTATGTCACTCCTATAACCCTCCTAGGAGTGTTTGCAACTGTCAGATATTGTTCAGATGGTTTCAATCTTTTTACCAACAGAAAAAACCTGTTGCTCAGTAATATTGCACTCAGTTTGCCTTATCCATAGTAAGTTGTACAAATGTAAAAAAATCAGTGGACTTTACTGGCATTGAATGGGGGAACACATAGTTTGCATACAAGTATAACACTTTATTACAAAGATTATAATTCATACAAGGCTAAAATAAATAAAAACAAGATATGATGATGCAACGTGTTATATCTTGTTTTTATGGCTTTTAGCCTTATGTAAATGTTAATCTTTTGTTATAAAGCATTGTGCTTTTATGCAAACTATGTGTTCCCCATTCAATGCCAATAAAGTCCACTGATTTCTCTTTTTTTACATTTGTGCAAAAACTGTTGCTGTAACTGTTTATAAGGTGCTAGCTGGGGCTAGGCTTTCATTAGTTTATTGCTAACTTCGGTTGGCTTCACACTATTGCGAATTGGATGCGGGTTTCTCAGTCCGATTTCCCATCCAATTCGCATGTCAGTAGACTGTGACCGGCTCTCTGTGGAGCTTGTTCACACAGCTCCGGGACGGCTGCGGAGCGAATTGCATAGGAATCCTGTGTGTCTTCTGGTCCATTTCAGGTCCAAATTTAGTCTAAAGTTCAGACCTGAGACAGTGAGCAGGGACGCACCGGACCCCTGCTGTGAGCTGCTCTGTGCTTCAATGTGAATCCATCCTTAGGCTCCATGCACACTGAAGCTCATAAACAACTGTTTATGGTCGTTTGGGCATTTTTTTTAACAGCGCATAAATGCCCCTTTATGTTATCCTATGTGTCCATGCGCACATGGACGTTTATTGTCATTTAACAGCAGTGGCGTTTATGGGCTGTTTTCTGAATGCCCTGAATTGACATTTAGGAGTCGTTCTTTTGACCACAAAAAATGCTGCATGCCGATAAACGCTGATAAACTGCTGTTTATCGACGTACAGCGCTTTTTGTAGTCAATGGAAGCTAATGAAGTAAAAAAAAAGCTCAAAAATGCAGACGCCGATAAACGCACAAAAACGCGCATAAACACTGCTTACAAAACGCTGCTAAAAGCACATTTTCTAAGCAGCGTCTCCTGCCACATAATCCGATGCCCAGAGAGCATCCAGTGTGCATGGAGCCTTAAAGTAAATTCAAAGTGTATTTAAAGCCAAATACAAAAATGTAATATATTGCATCTTGCTCGTTTTTCATTTTTTCCCCCTTTATTATTATCTGTTGATCTGGCCAGTAAGTCTGTTTATTTTCAACTTTCTGTAACAGACCAAGCTGTCCAGCAGAAGTAGAAGGGTTCAGCCAAACCATTAACATTAACAGGGATGCTTATAATGGTCTGCTTAAAACATTTTAAATGGAGTTAAATTTTAATTTATTAATCAAATCCATCTAAATCTGCTAGTTTATCTAACACTACCCTCTCCCCAGACTGACAATGCTGCTGTCTAAAGGTGTCTCCATTGCTTCTCCATCCAGAGAGGAGACACACTAAGACAGGAAGTGTGTTACTGGCTGGATCACCAGGTGAAAATAAAGGAAAAAAGCCTCAAAAAGAAGACGAATGCAGCCACCACATCTAATGATTGGTAAGCTGCAATATATATGCAATTTCCTTACAACCCATTAGTTGTTTCCGTTAATTATCATACAACGTAGACGGCAAGCTTGTATATCATAAATCATTTGTTAGAGCAGACAGTGTGCAAATTTCCTTTATGACTGATAAAGAGATCTGCCAGCACAGTACAAACAGGAAAATGATGGCAAACATAGCTCCCCAGCCCCCTCTAAACAAAGACTACTAAGTAGAATTTTTCTGCTCTAGGATTTCGGGGAAAGAGCATCTAAAAAGCTGCACTTCTTAATTAAGTTATGTTGTTATGCGGGAAATTTACTGTACTTAAGGCGGCCGCAGTAAAATCCCTCTAGGTTTAGCGGAGTTTTACCAATGATATAGCTCCGCTATCCAGTCGGGAGCACGACACTTTTAACCCCCCACAAGGGTTAAAATGGGGCTAAAAGTGCCGGCGCTCCACGCTACCTAGGCGGTGTGCAGCTGCTTTAGAAGCGCATGCCATTAATTTCCATGGCAGGGGCGGTAGAGGAACGGTAAATACAGTGCTCCCCTCACCTCCCCAAAGATGCTGCTTGCAGGACTTTTTGTAATGCACCGCTCCAGTGTGAAAGCACTCAGGGCTTTCACATTGGGGGGGATTTTTGAGGCACTTTACAGGTGCTATCTTTAGCTAAATAGTGCATGTAAAGCGCTTCAGTGTGAAAGTAGCCTCAAAGTCAATTTAAAACTTCAGGTTCATCTAAAACAAACCAGTCCACAGAGTAAATAAGCTGCTGTGCAATTTCACTGCAGAACAAACAGAGTTGTCACCCTGTTTAAGCAAGTGGAAAAATAAGTGATCTACAGGCAGGATCATCATAACATTGATTCAGAGGGGAGTTAGAACAGCAATCACTGTCTTAATTCTAGTGACAATCTGTAGTATATATGTCATTTTTTATTTTAATTTTTACTTTCTTCAAGTGATTCATTAAAACAACAGTGAACCTGTCTCTTCTGAACACTTAGTGGTGCTGAAGTTCTTACGTTTTGACACTGGAAGTGATCTGATGTTTGATGAGAACTTTAGGATCATTTTGATACAGTGAATAATACTCCTTCAGTAAATCAGTCTACAAAATGCCAATCTATTGCCTGTAAATTGGCTGGCAACGCCATGGGGTTCAGAGGTCAAGTCTGGATCTATGTGTGCCAGAACTGTGCCAGTTTTGGACACAGTTCATCCTAAATGTGGCATAAATTGAGATTTTTGTGTCCTTATTATCACCAAATATGTTAAGATAAACACTAACCAGCCACTTATTAGGTACAACTTGCTAGTACCGGGTTGGACCCCATTTTGCCTTCAGAACTGCCTTAATTCTTTGTGGCATTGATTGAACAAGGTGTTGGAGATATATGTATACTCTATTGCATTACTGCAGTGCACCTCACCCTTTGAATTATACAATATATATATATATATATATTGCAATTAGCATTAAGACAGAGAATATTTATAATTACAGACTTTAGTTTGGTGAAATCATTCTAAACTTTAAGAAATTGTATCTAAATTATTTTTAAATGTAGAGATTGAGTTTTAAATGTACATCAATGTTTTTGGTAATGTATTAGTCTGCCTGGCTAATGATGAAAATCAGTGTTTGCAATTTCCAGTTTGTAGTAGCATAGGTTAGTCATACTTCTTATTACTTTCCTCCCCTTCTCACACGTCGTTCCTTATTCCCTAATTTATCTCCATCTCTTACATAAGCGTGAAAGAGTCATAGCTAGAGGCAGAGCCTTCTGCTAATTTATAGAACTTGGTCTTTTCAGCTAAATTGTGCAAAGACGGTCTGGCCAGGGTTGTATGGGGCTGTTACTGCTGTAATTAGGCGCATGTTTCAAGTACCAATGACTGTTCCTTCGGCAACCAAATGATTTGACTGCAGCTTCTTGGAGATAAAAAGTAAAGGCTTAGATCTGTGAATAACAATTTGATGTGCACAGTTCAAAGGGGTAAACTAGAAAGGTAAATCTTGTACAAGCTCATTTCTAGCAAAAAAGGGTTGTTGTATCTAAAGACATATAAAGACATACAACTTACATTCTAAAACTTTTGCATTTTTTAGTAACTTATTAGTAACTGTAATTACATTTTTCTTGATGTAAACTTTAATTGAAAAGTATATATTACCTTACCAGCCATAGGATCTCTTTCTTAGTGACCATCCTAAAAATTAAAAATATATTTTTTCCATCTTCCACTTGCTGCCCATTAGACGCAGCTCCTACTTGATTTTGAACAGTGGTTGTTACGTGTTTAGGTTCAATGTACTCAATCTGCAGTGTTATACACTCATTTGAGATCTGTTACCTCTAACAGCTAGTACACATGATGAGAAAATCATACAAAAGATTGCCCGTTGCTTTTTGAACGCTTGTCCTCTATCCAATACCTCTATATTTGAGATGGCACACAACACTTTTGGTTAAGGTTCTCATAGTTTCTTAACTGATTATATTCTAAATATATGGGCTTTGCTATGGATTATGCACTATGGATTATGGGCTGTAAATTTTGCACTTATTTATGAAGAGTCTCATTTGGTCTTTCTTCTTTATTCTTCAGCATATTGGTAACTTGTCAATTGTCTATGTAACACATTCCTTCCGTGCATGTTATATTGCAGAGACCTTGTCTTATCTATTCCTTTGACTAAATACCTACAACATAGGTGCATGTCTTTGTTACTTCATGCCCATTTTAACACTAATAAAAACTCTTGGACTAAAAAAAAATAAATTAAGAAAAAAAAAAAAAATATATATATATATATATATATATCATTTACATATGTATGTATTGTCATGTAAAGTATGCGAGGACTACATATTATATGTATGTAAAAATATGTTACCATTGAAAGAATATGTGAGAATAATAGCCATGGTTAACCTCATTCGTAACAATTACAATAACATTGCAGTATTTGGTAAATGTTCTTTACCTTTCTCTTTAGATTGCGGGTCGAAGGAACGACCGTCACAAAGTACAGACAAAGGCAAGCCTGATCCAATTTATTCAGATTCTGTTTTTTCTCAAGATCATCTTCTATATCATGGATGACAAGTTTTAATCGAGACAACGTGTATGACAGATAGTTTGACAATAGATCTGTGAGTATAAATTTTATAAAATGGTTTCACGGAGTGTTACTGGGATATTGTGACTATAAAACTTTTCCTAATGATGGACCTACCTTAGCAAGAACGAGTTACTACCTTCATAAAACGTCCGTCCTATCTTCTACTAGAACTCTTTTTTGTCTTAGACTTATTTAACCTAGTCCGAACGGAAACAGACATGAAACACTGCCAGCAAGGAAGCTGGGCGTTAGATTTCTCTTTCCATTTCTTGTAAATGGTTTATGACGTTA
>BLSH010151895.1:921489-950497 GCA_018402905.1 Glandirana rugosa | reverse complement strand
AAATCATACAAAAGATTGCCCGTTGCTTTTTGAACGCTTGTCCTCTATCCAATACCTCTATATTTGAGATGGCACACAACACTTTTGGTTAAGGTTCTCATAGTTTCTTAACTGATTATATTCTAAATATATGGGCTTTGCTATGGATTATGCACTATGGATTATGGGCTGTAAATTTTGCACTTATTTATGAAGAGTCTCATTTGGTCTTTCTTCTTTATTCTTCAGCATATTGGTAACTTGTCAATTGTCTATGTAACACATTCCTTCCGTGCATGTTATATTGCAGAGACCTTGTCTTATCTATTCCTTTGACTAAATACCTACAACATAGGTGCATGTCTTTGTTACTTCATGCCCATTTTAACACTAATAAAAACTCTTGGACTAAAAAAAAATAAATTAAGAAAAAAAAAAAAAAAAATATATATATATATATATATATATATATATGATTTACATATGTATGTATTGTCATGTAAAATATGCCAGGACTACATATTGTATGTATGTAAAAATATGTTACCATTGAAAGAATATGTGAGAATAATAGCCATGGTTAACCTCAAGCGTAACAATTGCAGTATTTGGTAAATGTTCTCTACCTTTCTCTTTAGATTGCGGGTCGAAGGAACGACCGTCACAAAGTACAGACAAAGGCAAGCCTGATCCAATTTATTCAGATTCTGTTTTTTCTCAAGATCATCTTCTATCCTGCCTGCAAAATACTTCCATCATTGAGCAAGAACGATTCCATCCAGGTAGTAATCCTTTTCAAAATATCAGTATTATAGGGTCATTGTGAGGCACTTTGGTAAAATATTTTAAATATGAGTGTCTAGATAACAGTTTGATAGACAGTATGTGCAACAGAGCTAATTTTGAACAGTAGGTACTATGTAGATGGTGTATGTTGTGTCTGTGTGTGTTACTATCTATTGCATGGATATCTCAATGGGTTGCTAAAGTTTGTGTTATCACATATCAGAGATATATATGTATGAATTATGAATGAGCTTCAAACATATAGGTAGAAATAGATTTTTTATGTTTAATCAACAATAACCTATTATGAATGGAATGTGAATGTCAGAAGTCTGAGGCATTAGTGATGCTTTTGTAATTACCTCTCTCTTTCTTTGCGTATATATATATATATATCAGTATATATCATCTTTGCATAGTATTTTGAAAACATTGAACTGTTCCCGATCTATACGCCTATACGCATACACCAGTGGTTAAATAGACAGTGTTTGATGAACAGAAGCAATGATAGATAGACGTAAACTGTGACAAAATACACTAACTGTAATTGATGGTCACAGATTATGATCAGTGGACCAAAATTTACATTGAACAATAGAGAAATATACCTGGGGAATTCACTATGTTTGGGTGAATTCCTTTGTAAAATGGAAGTCTTAATACTATGCCCATCTTTAGACAAACTGTCACATGAAATGTATACAATACAGATATGGGTTAGGTGGATTGAATGTAATTGCTAGTTAAATAACTTTAAATTCTATAGCTAGTATATACAACAAGTTCCAAAGGTACACAAGAGAGATGGTGTATACTGCAATACCCAGGTTACCCTAGAACACATCAATAAGGTGCTAATTTTGCTGTACCATGATGTTTATGAGAAATATATTTTTCTTTCTTCACTTGTAGATTGATTGAAAGGTCACTTTAAACTGAAAGTTGCATATCTTAAGAGTTTTTTTAATTCTCGGAAATCAAATTAGTGACAGCAAGAATTGTTCCAGTGGGAACTTCGGCTATTCAGTGGAGCAAATATTTACAATCCTTTTTACCCTTCTCTCTCTCTCCTGATTGCTCTGCACACAAGAGACCCTTCAGTGCGTGAGAATCAACACTGCTAAAGGATTGTTGTGCAATTCAACTCAGTACATTATAGCTGCACATTTTGGCAGCACTACAAAAGAGATAGGAGAATACAGGGGCACTCAAGGAATTGTAATATTTGTGTTATTACCTAATTACATGGATAATACTCTTACCTACTCTTTATAAAAAAAAAATAGTGAAAATATGTAAACATTAAATCAGGCTACCCTCCAGAATAATTTACTTGACTTCCCATGAAAAATAAAAATTCCTTGCATTACCACAACAAACATAGAACTGGATAGTCTCTCTTAGACCAAATGTTGTAAAGGAAATTGACTCCCAGAGATAAAAAAAGAATGATAAGAATTGTGAAGGCAGAAGAAGGTTATCAAACCAAAATTCGCTATCATGCATTCACATCTCCTGATCCCCTGTGTAAATTGGTTACCAGAGATTACGACTTCAGCCAAAGAATTGCTGTCCCTATAATCCCCTATAAATCAATCTACATATACTCTAGTAGCTATATACTGTGTGTGTTTGCATGTATGAATGTATGTTATGAATAAATGAATAAATGTTATTTGCGGTATGCTTGATAGTGTTGCATTCCGTCATTTGATGTAATTAGCAGCTGTGGGGTTGGAGTCGGCTTAATGCTAATTTGGACTTGAGTTTGATCTATCAAAACATTGGACATTCCCCTTTGGTTGGGACTTTAAAGGCACTTAACTCGTAAGAATTAAATCAATAAAAAAACATTTTTTATTTGAAATTCATTGATAAAAACATCAACATAGAATGTATATAACCTATGCACTAAAATTACACTAGCAGAAAAGGAGCGATGATGAATTGTGATAATACTCCACCCGATAGAGTTTGATTTATCTATCTATCTATCTATCTATCTATCTATCTATCTATCTATCTATCTATCTATCTATCTATCTATCTATCTATCTGTCTGTCTGTCCTGCATGCAGTCTTTTTTTTTACCGCAGGGTCCCCACTCTCTAATGTTCCAGACATTTAAACAAGCAGAATTTAAAATAGTTATAATTTGTAGTTAATCATTGTAGCTGTCCACTTGGCCTCCATGCACATTAAATAAAGTGTAAAAATATTTCAGACATATATTTGATAGTTCATTCTTGGGTACTACTGAACAAAAAGTACTCCGCTTTTTGCATTAATAAATGGAAAGTATATATGTAAAATATAAAAGTCAGACAGATAACAAAAGATAATAGGCATTATAAAGGCAATAACTTCAAAACCTTTAAAGTAAATATGAAAAATATCAAAATTTGTTGATAAAATTAATGCTTAAATTAGGCATTATTTTCCCCCTTATTATACCATGAATAGACATTTTGTATAAACTGTATTTTGTAATTTGTATATAATAAATGTGCTCAGTAGCATTATAGTGCTGATAGGCTTTTTAATCAATATAATTGTATTAATATTATAAAGTGCTATGGTCAGACCTGCCCATGTAGCTGTGCATAGTAGAAACACATATACTGTAGTTGTATTGCTTAGTTGTATTGTGGGCTCAATTAGGTGCACTTGCAGCAAGTGTAAAAATCTTGATAAATCCAAAGTACACCAGCCATTGTGAGAAAAAAAGGTTGTTTACTAGAAGTTTAGACCTCACATTACAAAAAGGTCTAAAACCATATTTGAATGACACAGAATCCCGCAGGAATGGATGGATGGATGGATGGATGGATGGAAGGCTTCAATCTCCTTAGCCTCTCAACCAACAATGCCTCCGATCACTCTCATAGAGGTAGTATAGAGATAGAAATGGTTCTGCGCAATCCCTCCAGTTATACACTGTGAAATCAACTTAATGTCCTCTATTCAATAAATCATAAAATTAATATATAAATCAATACATGAAGAGGCATAAATCAATAATGCATAATATCCAATATAAAATATTGTAACCAAGTGTCCAATATCAATATTAAAGTGCAAATGTGCAGTGCTTCTTATTGATCAATTCAGTGATGTCTGTGCTTCCACCAATCACCTCTGTGCTCACATTACTCTCACCTCACAACCGCATATAGAAAACCTGAAGAAGTCACGTGATGTAACGCACAGGGTGTGGCTGGAGCACTTTGCAGATCGAAAGTGATGTGAGAGGCAGAAAACGTTGTTGTTTTTGGCTTTCAATGCGATTTTAATATTTATTTGATGTAAGCAGCCAATTTGTTTAATAAAACGGCTTTATTTTAAACGTTAGCACACTATGGGAGGCATTCTATTTGTTTTATCTCCTTATGTGGTTGGAGTCATCAGTGACATCTAAGGAGCCTGTATAGTGGAGGAAATAGAGGCATATTGTGAATTGGCATCAGTCCTATATTACCCTGATATTTAGGCTGTATTGGAGAAGTCACAAGGAGCCATTAGTAATACTTCAAGAGCCTGTACTGTGAAGTGAAAAGGATACACTGATGAACAAGCATTAACCCCATGTGGAAACCTGTTTTTAAGGCTTTTAATATGCGGTTGTGAAGTGAGAGTTCTGTGAGCATGGAGGTGATTGGAGACATCACTGGATTGATCAATAAGAAGCACTGCACGTTTGCACTTTAATATTGATATTGGACACTTGGTTACAATATTTTATATTGGATATTATGCATTATTGATTTATGCCACTTCATGTATTGATTTATTTATTCATTTTATTATTTATGGAATGGAGGACATTAAGTTGATTTCACAGTGTAAAACTGGAGGGATTGCGCAGAACCATTTCTATCTCTATTCATTACACGTGCCTTGTGAACACGACAGGTATTGCAGCAATCCCACTCTTATTATTATTATCATTTTAGTTTTCACTTTTCATTACCACTTGGATTTTACTTTATTCACATTTTAGAACACAGTTTGAAAAATCGTATATTACACACTTCACTACCTGGTAGCACAGGGGATCACAAATAAGTTTTGTTATTAAATATAGAGATAGTATGCGACAGGGCGATCTCATAATTATTCACTAAATCTGATCTCACCACCAACAGTACATACCAAAGAAAAGATAATAGTATCCCATAGTGAAGTGCTGTATATATCAATTATTATAAAACCCACTATAATTACTCACAAACAGAAGGCAATGTAAGCATTTAAGACCGCACGGCCAGTGCTCCGGGCAGGCATGATGATGTCACTACTATTCTCTGCCCAACGTGCGTTTCGTTCTAAGGAACATCTTCCTGGGGCATCAGCTTGTTGTCAGTACCCACAATTTTTGAACCACTATTCTGGATCATTTAAAACTTATGGTATAAATTTAGTTTGTTCACACAATCCTCTAATACCTGCTTGTTGCCCTAACCAGAGGGATTCCAATAGTCAGACTGGCCATGCATGCTTATCGTGCTTTACCGTGAATATAAATATACATTTTTGTTAAGTACAAATTTAGCATCTCTGTAAATTAATATTTTCCTTACATGGCGTTATGAACAACTTGCATGTTTGAATTAAAATTTGGCATTAACGTGTCAAAAGGATTGTACTTTAAATAAGAATTCTGCCCAAGATCCCAAGATAAAAAAAATACCATTCAAACACTCTTAATATTAGGTTATGTGCACTTCCTGATCCTTTTTTATTGTGAACTTTAATAACTAATTGCTTAGGTGTGTACAGCCTATTGCATTATCTTTTCTCTGCAATGGCAAGTTTTGTGAAAAACTACTTATTTTTGGACAAAACTTTGAATCAGGCTTTCCATCATTGATGTTGGCTTCATGTTCCAACTTGCCACTAATAAGAAGACGCCAGTCTGTTTTCTACCAGATTTCCCCACTGTTCCTTTATTTTTGTTACTTGGTTTAGCTCTCTGATGGTACAACAGCTATAACCAGAGGGAAACATATGACAATCACAACTTGTGAGGTACCCTGCAGCCTATTACAACCTTCCTTTTTTGAGGCAAAGGTAAAGACTGGCATTTTTTAGACAACGCACTCTGATGATATGGAAGATTAACAATCATCTTTTACTAGGACTAAAAAGAGGAAGGATTAAGAATGATAAATTACAGTGAGGGAAAAGAGTATTTGATTCCCTGCTGATTTTGTACGTTTGCCCATTGACAAAGAAATGATCAGGCTAATATGATCAGGCTATAATTTTAATGGTAGGTTTATTTTAACAGTAAGAGAAAGAATAACAACAAAAAAAATCCCAAGCATTTTAAAAAAGTTATAAAATGAATTGCATTTTAATGAGTGAAATACGTATTTGCTTCCTTCGCAAAATATGACTTAGTACTTGGTGGCAAAACCCTTGTTGGCAATCACAGAGGTCAGATGTTTCTTTTAGTTAGCCACCAGGTTTGCACACATCTCAATTTTGTCCCACTCCTCTTTGCAGATCCTCTCCAAGTCATTAAGGTTTCGAGGCTGACGTTTGGTAACTCGAACCTTCAGCTCCCTCCACATATTTTCTATGGGATTACTGGAGACTGGATAATGGAGACTGGCTAAGCCACTCTAAGGTCTTAATGTGCTTCTTCTTGAGCCATTCCTTTGTTGCCTCTCAGCAAGATGCTTAGCCATGGTCTTGTAGCCCATTCCAGTCTTGTGTAGGTCTACAACCTTGTCCCTGACATCCTTGGACAGCTCTGTGGTCTTGGCCATGGTGGTGAGATTGGAATTTGATTGATTGTTTCTGTGGACGGGTGTCTTTTATACAGGTAACAAGCTGAGATTAGGAGCACTCTCTTTGAGAGAGTGCTCCTAATCTCAACTCGTTACCTGTATAGAAGACACCTGGGAGCCAGAAATTTTGCTGATTATGTGGGAATCAAATACTTATTTCACTCATTAAAATGCAAATCAATTTATTACTTTTTTGAAATGCATTTTTCTGGATTTTTTGTTGTTATTCTGTCTCTCACTGTAAAAATAAACATACCATTAAAATTAGGGTTGCACCGATACCGATACTGGTATCGGTGCTGATACCAGGCATTTTGGCGAGTATCTGTACTCGCGAAAATGCTCTGATAGCGGAAATCGATACTGGAAGTGACGTCAGCTTGGAAGCAGACCTCCTCTTCCTTCCCTCCTGCCAGTGCCATCCCCGCTTCCTCCTCCCAGTGGCATCGCTAGGGGCAGGCCCACCCGGTGGACTGGCTCCCTGCCCTAACAGTCCACCAGCCTTGTCTCCTCGCTGCACACCTCCCTCCTCCAACTCTGACTCCTGGGCACATAAAGCGCAGGATCCGAGCTCTCCCTGGCTGAATGATGAGGCAGAGAACAGGAGGGGTTCTGTATGTAGATACAGCGGTATCCTGTTGCAATGAGCAGTGGGGCTCTCTCCCTCCTCCGTGTGCTGTCCCGCCAGCTTCTCTCCCGTGAGAAACAGAAGATGCGCCATGCTCTCCATGGCCGGATCTATGGGGGGATTTCAGTTGTGGACCCCCACCATGGACATTGTGGCCACTGAGTTTCTCACCAATCCCCGCACTCAGGGCTGGAACAGGAGGCAGAGGACAGGAGAAGTGTCAGCGGGAGAAAGGAGAGAGCCAGAAGGAGGTGTGGGCTCTCTCCCATCCTGTTCCTGGAGTGTTCCTCTATAGAGTGGAAGGATGTATCCTGTACCATGCCTGCAGCCTCTGGCTGTCCCTTGTACCATGCAGTCTCTGGCTGTCTCCTGTTCCATGCAGTCTCTGGCTGTCTCCTGTACCATGCAGTCTCTGGCTGTCTCCTATACCATGCCTAAAGTCTCTGGCTGTCTCCTGTACCATGCAGTCTCTGGCTGTCTCCTGTAACATGCCTGCAGTCTCTGGCTGTCTCTTGCACCTTGCCTGCAGTCTCTGGCTGTCTCCTGTACCATTCCTGCAGTCTCTGGCTGTCTCCTGTACCATGCCTCCAGTCTCTGGCTGTCTACTGTACCATGCCTGCAATCTTTGGCAGTTTCATGTACCATGCTTGCAGTCTCTGGCTGTCTCCTTTACCATGCCTGCAGTCTCTGGCTGTCTCCTGTACCATGCAGTCTCTGGCTGTCTCCTGTACCATGCCTGCAGTCACTGCAGTCACTTCTGCCTGTTGCCTCTGCCTTCCCTCCACCAGCTGTCACCTCTGCTCCCATGTCTACCAATAACCCTCCTATCCCTATCCTTTTCCCCCCCAGCAATCACAGCCTTTTTCATCCCAACTCTCCCACCCCACAATCCCTATTTAACCCCACCCTTAACTACATTGCCCTCACTTACCCTCTACTCCCACCCTGCCCTCACTCAACTCCCTAACAACAACCCCCACCTCCCAATCCACCCCTCTTCCTAGGCGATAGGAATCGGTAATAGGTATCGGCGAGTACCTGCAAAACAGTAGCGGTACTCAATGTTAAAATGGTATCAGTGCATCTCTAAGCTGAGAAAGAGCAAAGTAAGAATAATTGATTCTGATTACATTTGTAAAAGTTTTCTAACAAGGCAAGTTACCTGTTTGCTTGATTAAATTGAGAAGCTGATGCTTCTTCAAAGGTTTAGTTGTATATCCATTCGATTTAGATAAGAATGCAGTAGAAAACATGGTCTATGGTTCTAAAAAGCCAAAAATAAAACATCAATGAGTGAGTGAATAGGAAAAAAAAGTGGAAAAGCCATATTTAAATGCTCATATCAGAAGATGAGGAAAGCAATACACAGACATGGAGTGAAAAAGAGATTAGGAAGGGGCAAATGTGAAATGCACAGGCCAAGTAACAGTTCTATATTTGTTTGCACTTCCCGAATCCCGACCACTTCTTTATGTTTACCCTTCCTGGGGTTAAAATTGATCAGCCAGGTTGGATTTTACTGATCAATCACTATTGCTTGAAGGGGAAGTACAGTCAAAACTTCCGTCCGTTCTGCACTCCTGTGACCCATTTTCAGCAGAAAGTGGGCTGAAGCCTGCTGTTGGCTGACGTCACAGAGCCGGTCCAGGCTGGTGAAAGATTGCGACAATATGGTTGGATCCTCCCACAACCCTGGACCAGCACCTGGCTCAGCCTCTCAGCGAGCCCCTGAGAACCCGAGTCAGCCACTTCCGCCACGGCTGGGGCAGAGCAAACAGCAGTGATTGACAGTCACCAGTTCTCTGCTCATGGAGCTCTGAGAACCAAGCAATCAGTGGTGTTTTATTGCTCAGTTCTCAGTCTTAGAGCTGGCAGGGGACAGATGCAGCATCAGACCGATGCAGCATCCACCCAGGTAAGTATGATTTTAATTAAGAAAAATCTCTTTTAACATAGGTCAGATGTGTTTGCACAATGTCTGCTTATATCATGTCCTCATTACCTTATACAAAATCTATACTTTATGCATCTAGCCTGAGTCTTGTTCTGTTAAAGATATGTGACCAGCCTCCTCTCCAATGACAACATTCTCTCTGCTGACTTAAGCAGAGGGAACTCTATGGCATACGTGGACTCCACACCAATTTTATGACTGGGCTGCAAAATGCAAGCTGTGGTGGGAAGTAACCTAGTGGTATATATATATATATATATATCTTAAAATCTTTAACATGCAATATAATTTGAAAAGTAATTTTCAAGCTTTTTAAGGTTACAGCTTTCATTAAAATAATACTAGGCGATACTGCCATTAAGGTCCTGTTGAGACACTCCCTGTTATAGAGTGACAACACTCTGTACCTACAAAATAAAGACCTCTACCCATGCCAAATCCTTCTTTTAGTATACACACAATGCGCAAGATAATATTGAGCTTCTTATAAACATAAGATGAAACCAATTCAATTAATAAAAATATCAAAACTTTATTATACAAATATTCATAAAATATTGTGTTCACAATTCATTAAAAACAAATACATATTACAATATACATCATCTCCATTAGGGACCACACATGATACCCCACATACTGGTTTTGAGGAAGCTATGCACTTTTTTGCGAAACGCGTCTACCTGTGGATATAATACATACATCTCCGGTCCTGGAGACACAGACAAGTATATTGGAGGCTTTTATACAGTGGTCCCTAAGGGGACTGATGTATAATATTGTAATGTGTATTTGTTTTTAATGAATTTTGAATGCAATATATGCAATTTTTTTATGAATATTTGCATAATAAAATTTTGATATTTTTATTAATTGGATTGGTTTTGTCTCATGTGGGTGCCAGTAAAGTCCATAAGAAGCAAGATTTTATCTTGCACATTGTGTGAACACTCTGTACCTGTCTCCCAACTGCTTTTCTGCATTGTCACCCTGTCACATGTAGCCACGCTGGCATACACTGTGTAAGCATGTTCTTCATTGTCACCATCCGGAAGCCAATCTTGAACAATTACATGCATCCATCGCTGGAGTGCATATATGAAGACAGAAGGTGGCTGCCAAAAGCTTAATAAAATCAGCAGTACTGAGCAACAAAGGAAAAAAATGTAGCAAATTAAGCGTTATGCAGTCAGGGTTTACGTCAACCTTAACTATTAATTTTGGACCTGCAATGCAGTCGTTTTGAGTTTTGAAACTCATCGGGAGGGGCCTACACACTGACACCATCACCGCCGTGTCCTTATGCTGGGAGCGGTGTCCATCTTTTGTAAGTAATCTGTTTTGGTCATTGTTTACTCATATGCTGCAGCATTCTGATTTTAATAAATTACTGCACTATGTGAGCATTACTTGGACTCCCTTGTGTGAGCTTTATTTTGCACAGTACCGGTCTTCCATGAGGTTTTCCCTGTTGTTTACCACTCTAATTAAGATGCTAACAGGCTCCAGGATATTGATACAAGGCTCTAAATGGTTTGATATCTGGTGAGTGCATAGAATGGTGAAGGGATACCACAGCTAAGGAGCACTGTGTAACACTCTGGACTTTCAAGTTTATGATCACATGCTGGTTTATTTCTACTCTCTGGTGAGTGTTTTTGGCACACCACACTGTTATGGTGGAATTTTGGAATCTATTAAGACTTTTTACCTAATAGGATTGATTACACTCGAGAGTATTACCATTTTATTGAATACATGGACATTCACTAAAGACTGCATAGCGCTGGACTTCTTTTGTTACCGTATTGTTTATTGAAGGTTGTATATTCACCTTTACGGGTGCTAGCTTCTTATTTAATATATGACCAGCGCTTACTTGCCCCATTTTTCCTTATACATTTACATCTGCCGACCTCTGAGTCAATTCAGGTGTATAAAAAAAAAAATGTAAAAGGACTGTGTTTTTCTACACCTATGCAAGACAGATAGGATCCTTCTGCTGTTTGACTTCCTCTGCTGGGCCCTAATACACCATAGACTCCAGTTCAGATTTATTATGGGCCTAACTTTGATGGATAGGAGACTAGGAAACTTCTGCTCTTTGGCAATCTGCTGGGCCCTACCACACCATAGACCTCTCTTCAGATTCCATGCGATTCTCTTTATTTTTTTAATGTATATATATTTAAATATATAAAGTGACATCATTACTGCATCTCAGACCATTACCCAGCCACCTCCACGAGCAAACAAAATGACGACAGAATGCAAACTTGTGTTACATTTAACTACACATTAAAAGAAATAGCCTACAACTAACCACCTCTACCAATTAATGTAATATCTAACTATTTTTCTCATCTACTATACCCTAGAGTTTCTCCTTCCTCTTTTCTCCTTCCCTCCCTACCTTCACCCCTCCCCTTCAAAAAAAAAAAAACACCTCCAATAATCCCTCCCCTCCCTCCCCTAACATCTCTCTCTCTCAAATCCTGTGTATCGCTAACCCTCCTAGCTATCATACCTCTGCTTGTAGCGAGACCTGGTCTCTATACAAGCAATATGTAGACCAGATCCTACAGTATTTTTCACCCTGTTCTGTCATTAACATTGTAAGTTCTTCCATTTCCTGGATTTCTGAGATTCTAGCCATCCATTGAGATTTAGTCAGTGCATTATTACTTTTCCAGAGGGCGGGTATATGTGCTTTTGCACCTTCTTCCAGCGCAATAAATCCCTGTCCTCCCCTCCCCCTCATGTTCTTTCTTTTTTGGTCTCTGGGTCACCTGTTGATTGCAGTGGTAATTACTTTGTTTGCTGCATTCCCCCCTGCCGAACCTACCCCTCCATGTTCACCACTCTTATGGAGTTGGAAGACCCTGAATGCTGGAGGTAAATCTTCCTAAAAACTGGGTGCCCTTTTAGTGCCAGGGCTGCAGGCAAAATGATGCTTAAACAGCATTGATTTTATACAGGTGTGGTATTATAAAAGCTCTGCAATGTCATCATTGCTTCTCCCTTAGGCCTATTTTTTCCTGTCTTCTATATGAACCGCACTGCTCTCCTGGCTTTATTGTCAGTCTGAGAGCGGCTGTGAATGATGTCACAGGGGGGAAGATGGGCAGTACGGGATGCAACAGCGCAAATGATCTTGGGGGGGCTGCAGTTGAGAGGGCTTCTCTCTCTCTTTCTGCAATCCTGCCAGGTAAAGGACTTACCTCAGATTCTGAGTGTGTCTCCTGTCTGCCTCTGGATGTGCTGTTCTGGCTGCCCTGCTATGCTGTGTACTTCTGTGGGTTTGACAGTCCGACTGGTTTTTGTCTCTGACTGTGTCTTCTGTCTTCCTTTGGAATTGCTGCCTGAGCTCACCTGTTTGCCTATGGAAGGGCTGATTGAGCTCACCTGTCTATTCATGGTCTGCTGCTTCTAAAGTGAGTGGATGAAGGCAAATGGGTCTTAAAGGGACAGTGTACCTGTTTGTTTTTGGTGAGAGGTAATATGATTTTTTTCCAGATATTTTTGTGCAAGTATGAGCTTGCCATACCTGTTAGTGGCACAGAAAAGTAGCAAAGGTAGGAGGGGGCAACGAGGGACATGGCTTTAAAAGAGTGCTCAAGGAATGCAAATGAAGATGTTTTGCATTATCTAAGGAGCAGAAACCCTGAACACAAATGCTCCAAAAAACATAAGACCCGCCAACGCTCATCTCATCCTGACCGGGATGATGACACCTAACAGGTTGTCACCTTCATAAGCATAGCGCCTAACGCCCAGGCGTTTTTCAATCGCTTTTCAGGTGCTTTTCAAGCGCTAGCATTAAATAAATAGCACATCTCCCTACATTACATCCTGTTTACTTCCTGGTATTTTGAACTTTCTAGAACCTCTGGGCATTTTGCTGGAGTTTTGAATGCGTTTTTGGGGCGATTTACATTCATTTCAATGTATATTGACATTTTTAATGCGCTATTTTTAGTGCTCACAATAAGGACAAAAAATTATGCTTGCAGGACTTTTTTTAAACGCGGCACCAGCGTGACACCCCAGTGTGAATAGGTACATTGGAATAAATGGGCAGCTTTTTAGAAGCCTTTTGTAAGCGCTATTTTTAGCGCAAAAACGCTAGTAAAGCGCCTCAGTATCTTAAGGAGCTGTTTTCCCTTACAAGCATGTGGTCAATACACTCTAAAGGAGTTGTCCCTTACAAGCAAGTGGGCAATACACTCTAAAGGAGTTGTCTCTTACAAGCATGTGGGCAATACACTCTTAAAGAGTTGTCCCTTACAAGCATGTGGTCAATACACTCTAAAGGAGTTGTCCCTTACAAGCGTGTGTGTTAGAAAAAGATTGTGCTGAGGACGTGTTTGCATTTTGTTGTTGTTTACTCTAGCCCCCGGAGGAGGCGGTGCCGGGCAGCTCTATTTAAACAGTGTGCTTCCTGTAAGCAAGTGCTGTCTGTTCTACAGCGTTTAGTGTGAGTTCCTTGCTTCCTGACTATCTGATACCTGTTCCTGTGACCCGGCCTGCTTTGACCCTGCTCTGAACTCTGCCTGCACCGACCCCGGCTTCCACGACCACTCTTCTGCCTGCTCCCTTGTACCTTGCTGCCTGAACGTTGCAGACCCAGCCTGCACCCGACCATCCATCTGCCTGAACCCTTGTACTGCACCACCCACCATTTACCGACCCGGACTGCCTCACGACCCTTCTGCCTGCACGAGCTCCAGCGGACATATACCTTGCACCAGAGACTGTCCAGCCCTCGTGCCCCCCTGTGCTCCTGAGTTCCCTGTCTGCACTACCAGGGTGTCAGTAAAAAGGACTTTGCCAGTGTTCCTGGCCGTTTCCGGGTGGTGCGCGCGCATCCGTGCGCGCTCGCGCGCGCGTTCGCACGCTCCCGTGCGCGTGCGCGCGCCCGTGCGCGCGCACGCGCCGGAAACGGCGCCAAATGGTGCCTATTTAAACCCTGGACATGCTGCACCAAGTTGCTGCTTGTTCTACAGCGTTCCAGACCTGCGAGCCTCAGCTCCCTACTTGTTCCTGTGTTTTCACCTGTTTCCTGTCTACCCGGCTTGCTTTGACCTGTTGTCCGCTACCTGCATCGACCCCGGCTATCCACGACCATCCGTTTGTCTACTCCTCTGTACCTCCGCTGCCCGCCCGTTAACGAACCTTGCCTGAACTTGACGATCCGCTTGCCTAACCCCTTTTGTACCTTTCTGCCTGCACGTTGCCAACCCTGCTTGTACGACCATTCTCCTGTTTGCACGACCTGCTGGAATCTCACTACAACATCTGTGACCATCCAGCCCTCGTGCCATCCCGCACTCTCGGGCCTCTGTCTACACTACCAGGGGTCCTTGAATCGGGTGCGCAAGAGCGGTTGTTCCCTGCACAAGACAGACTCCACCGTCAGGTACGTAACACAGGGACTCACGAACCGGGTCTGCAAGAGAGGTACCCCCTGCATAAGCCAGACTCCATCACCAGGTACGTGACAGTGTGGTCAATACACTCTAAAGGAGTTGTCCCTTACAAGCATGTGGTCAATACACTCTAAAGGAGTTTTCCCTTATAAGCATGTGGGCAATACACTCTAAACGAGCGGTTTTCCACTTACAAGCATGAGGTCAACACTAAAGGAGTAATTTCCACCTACCCTGTAAAGGGACGGGATCCAGGCACGTGTCTCCTACCTAGTTCGTATAGAGTTCGGGCCGTCCAGCCTGCTTTGCTGGGATGTGGTCCCTGTGTTCACAGGCTAAATGCATTGTTTGTCAGGGAGCCTCTCTCCAGGTCATCCCATGGAGTCCTCCACAATGAGGCTTTCATGATCCCCAAGCACTCCATGGGGCACTGGCTCACAAGCGTTTATGCCAGCATGAGAAGAAATGCCTCACTCAGCTCAGGGTGCATTTTTGGCCTGCATGCAGTCTGCAGTGGCAGAGAAGTGAAATTGCACAGGTTGCCTCACAGATGCGGTTGTGCAAAATTCTAAAGCCCTATTAAGGCGGCTATAACAGAAAATATGCTGCAAATATCCACGCCACAAGCAACACCCAAAATGAGAGAGCGTAAATCGCTCGTTGATGAAGGATGGCAGAGACCTCATCAGAAGACCAGTTTACAGTACAGGTTCTCTAAGCTTTATCCACATAAGATGGCTGATGTATGTTTATGCACTGCATTTCCAGGGGTGGATGCTGCCCTCTAGTGCCTGGCGCATCAAGTGTCTTTGCCTTTTTATAACTCAGTTGCCTTCAGAGATCCTAGGGATGAGAGAGGGGACTTGTTCACACCAGATGCAGTATGTTTTTACATCAAGAACGCATGGACAGGGTTTAACTTGGATTCCAATTACCTAGTTCACACCCGTGCAGCGCATTCTAGGGCAGTCATCAAAAGTAGGAGCTTACATTGTTTTGGTATGGAACACATCTGGAAAGTGGCAAAATGCATTGAGAATGCATCAAGAACATTCATGCACAAACACATCTGGAATACAGAAATTGTGGTGATCGGGCCATCAGGCTTGTACAGAATCTATTCAGTGACAGATTTTGCCGGTCAACCAGCAATAGCGTTAACTTCGAGGGTGTATACTCTCCTATATTCCTGATACCCAAAGCATCCAGAGAGCTCAGAACTGTGTTGGTCCTGAGGTCCTTAAATCAATTCATCAGCCCCAGAAGATTCAGGATGGAGCCAGTATATACAATATCAGTAGTGCAACCAGGAGCTTGGCTAATTTCAATCGATTTGGCAAATGCCTATTTACATGTCCCGATTCACAAACACCATCAAAGGTAACTCAGATTCGGAGGAAGAGCATTATCAATTCAGACGTTTGCCCTTCGGCATCAACACAGCACCCAGAGTCTTCTCCAAGATCCTGTTGGCAACCATAGCATTTATCCGTTTACAGGGGCTAAAAGAATTTTCATTATCTAGACGATATCCGGGTCATTGCACATTCAAGTGAGCAGCTTGCTCTACAGCGTGACAAGGTAATAGGAATCCTGTCCAACTTTGGATGGCTGATATACAGTCAAAAGGGCAATCCCTCCTGCTCAATGGATGGAGTACTTAGGCACGGTATTCAACACAGGGCAGATTCTTCTGTCATATTGCAAGGCGACTGAGCTGAAAGCATGTGTCTACAGCGTGATGGAGGCTCAGATGTTATCGGCAAAAGACTGTATGACAATGTTGGGAATATTCACCGGCTACCCCGGCAGTACTATAGGCAAGGTTCCACACGAGAGCTCTTCAGATGTCCTTCCTGAGGCAATGAAACGGCTGGTCATTGGACCAGAAGATCTGGGTGCCAGCATGGGAGCTATGGAGTCTGATCTTGCCAGATAGCAGACCAACTGAGCCGGAGGTTCCCAGCAATGGAGAATGGTCAGACGCTATGTTCAGTCTTTGCCAGAGGGGGGATACCCAGCATAGACCTTTTGGCGACACCAGGGAATGCACAGGTGCCAGAGTTCACAGCAAAGTTCAGATACAACAAGGCAATAGCCCAGGATGCCTTCTCAATCTTATGGCAGTCCCCCCTAGTGTACCTGTTTCCTCCAATCTCATTAATCATGAGGGCTTTGCTGAAGATTGCGGAGGAGGTGCATACCATCATAATTGTACCCTTCTGGCCCAGGAGATCAGGGTTTTCCTCTGCGCTTGCAGAGGGTGTGTTCCCCACCAGTACGCCTACCTCTAAGGAGGGATCTACTACAGCAAGGACAGTGGATTCACCTGAATCCAGGGAGACTGCAGCTGATGGCCTGGCTGTTGAATCGGCCAGATTGCATGTACAAGACCTCCCAGAGGAAGTAGTCGCTACATTGCTGGGGGCAAGGAAGGCTACAACAAACGCCACATACTCCAGAATTTGGAGAAAGTTTGCAGACTTTGCATCGCAACAGTTTCTCCCCATTAACTCGAAGTATTGCGAACATTTTAGAGTTTCTGAAAGCAGCTCTGAATGTTGGCTTGGCATATAACTCTATTAAAGTGCAGGTGCTAAGGTGCTCTCAAAATTTCAGGTAAACTGAGAGTCAGTGCTACCTCATTTCACGCAACCTCCAGAACAAAGGAGCCAGTTATATTTGGGACCTCTAGACTGGGCCGGTTTAGTATCAACATATCTTCAGAGGGCACAACAGATACGCAAGTCGGGTTATCTGTTCATCTTCCCGTTGGGACCCAGGAAAGGGGAGGTAGCACCTTCAAGAATTTTATCCACCTGGATTACAAGGACTATCTCCTAGGCATACAACCAGCAGGGCCTTGCCCCTCCGCAGACAATACAAGATCATTCTACTAGAGGGATGGCAGCTTTGTGGGCATCCATGGCAAAGGTCCTGGCGGAGGACATATGCAGGACCGCTAGCTGGCGGTAGTGTCAGCTTCTTTATTCAATTAAAGTGTGGTAAAGCATGGAATTGGGCGAGTTGTCGTTTCTTTCCCACCCTATATTGGCTTGGGTATATCTCATAGTGTGCTGACAGAAGGACAACCAGGAAAATGGAAAATTGTTATCAATACTCACCGTAATTTTCCTTTCCTGGTCCTTCCTCACGTCAGCACAACTTTTACTTCCCTCCCTAAGTAGCCTGTCGCTGATAAACAAAAGAACACGAGGGGAAGGGGAGGACAGGGATTTATTGCACTGGAAGAAGGTGGTCCTAGGGTTAATCAGGGAGAGTTAACCCATAGTGTGCTGACATGAGGACGGACCAGGAAAGAAAAATAATGGTGAGTATTGATAACAATTTTCCGTTATATCCTGATTGGCCTTAACCCTACATATAAACGGTTTCAAGGTGAGTATAAAAATAAGAGAGGACAACGGACAACCTTGTTGGGTACCATTCCGTATCGAGAACCCTTCCGAAAAAGTATCATTGATCCTTACTCTAGCCGAGAAGACCCAGTAGAGTGCCGCAATCCAACTACCCATCCTCTCATCGCCAAGACTTAGATGTTCTAAAGTGGTCTTTATAAAGGTACAGTCTACCCTATTAAATGATTTTTCCTCGTCGGCAGATAAAAGCACTAAGGGTACCGTTTGTCTCAAGGAATGATGTATTACATTGATTACTATTTTACATTTTCCCTTCCTTCCCTCCCTTGAACAAATCCCTTGGATGAATTAAATACATTATATGTTCTGTTATTCTTGATGCCAAAATCTTAGTAAGAATTCGGTATTTAACAACAATATGGGCCAGTAGCTCGAACAAACTAACGGATCCTTTCTCTCCTTTGGTATAACTGTTATGTTTGCCTGTAGGATATCCCTAAGCAGAATTTGCCCTACTCTCAAAGAATTGTATGCCTAAACAAATCGGGTGGCCACTTTGTCTGTAAAAGACGTATAGTAGAGCAAAGTATATCCATCTACTCCCTGGACTTTTCCTTTCTTCATCGATTCTAATGCTCTTCTAAATTCTTCCTCTGAAATTGGTTCATTTAATTTCTCAATAGCTACTATAGGAAGCTTCTGCATCCCTGAGTCTTTTATATATTGCCGAGCCACCGCGTATTTAGCTTCCTGTCTCTGAGTCGTATCATGTGCATCCAGATTGTAAAGGGCCACATAATATTTTTTAAACTCATGCATGATTTCCTTGGAAGATTGCACAAAGATATCCTCACACGTTTTAATTTTCATGATATGATGTGTCTCTCTTTAAACTCAAACATTCTGTTATCATTCTGGTGCTTAGAAGAGCATACCCTTATATGAGTGGTAATTAGCATGTGCTGTAATTCGTCCAGCTCCCCTTTTAAAAGTAATTTTGACTTTAACAGGTTGCCTATCATACAGTTTACTAGCTTTTGGGTTCAACTTTTTGTATTGTTTTTAAAGTGGATGTAAAGCCAATTCATGCAATTTGAGCTGAGCACATTTATCTGCAATGTTTTCTTATCTCTCTTCAAAGTGACACAGGAGTTAAAAGCAGCCTGAAATATGTGTTGGGGTGGTTGCTATAAATAGATTAGCAGACAGCTTGCCATGTCACAAGAAGCTCTGAGAGTCTCTGCCTATGTGAAGTGGGGGTGTGTGCCTTTCCTCCAATTAGCTGTTTTGGCTGTATGCCCAGACTTCACACTCAGTGCTGAACAGGAAGAGAAAATCTGTAACACATCTGAATTTTCTAAACAATATATAAATCTGAAGACAGCAGATATACATGTAAAACGTATGCAGGGAGATTTGTTTCATCTCTGTGTATCATCTGAGGCTGTTCACTTCACTGGGTATATGTGAGGGTTTACATCCACTGTAACTACTTAACAACCGGTCGCCGTCATTTTACTGCAGCGGGTAGGCTCTCCTGTGCAAACCGCCGTAGATATGCCCGCAGGTCCAACCGACTCTATGTCCGCCGGCAACCCACAATCACCTTGTACAGAGGCAGAACGGGGATCTGCCTATGTAAACAAGGCAGATCCCCGTTCTATCAGATGACATGGCAGAGATCTTCTGTTTCCAGTCATAGGGGAAAAGCGATCTCTGTCATGTCCCTGGCAGCCCATCCCCCTTACAGTTAGAACACACCCAGGGAACACAGTTAACCCCTTGATTGCTCCCTAGTGTTAACCCCTTCTCTCCCGGTGTCATTTATACATTGATCAGTGCATTCTTATAGCACTGATCAATGTATTAATGTCACTGGTCCCCAAAAAGTGTCACATAGGGTCAGATTTGTCTGCCGTAATGTTGCAGTCCCACTAAAAATCAAAGATCGCTGCCATTACCAGTAACACATAAAAAAAAAAAAGTCCATAAATCTATCCGGTAGTTTGTAGGCACGATAACTTTTGTGCAAACCAATCAATATACACTTATTGCAATTTTTTTACCAAAAATATGTAGAAGAATACATATTGGCCTAAACTGATGAAGAAATTGGTTCTTTTTATATTTTTTTTGGATATTTATTATAGCAAAAATTATTGTTTTTTTTTAAAAAAATAGTTGCTCTTTTTTTGTTTATAGCGCAAAAAATAAAAACTGCAGAGGTGATTAAATACCACCAAAATTAAAAACAATAATTAAAAACATGTGACCTTGTACGTCCAACAATGGCAGGTCTCCGCCCCTGTTTAAATTAGATGCACAAAAAAAAGAAGAAAAAAGGTTTTGAGGGTTTAGATGAGGTCTGCCAATGTAGCTGATAGTGTGGGAACTGTGTATAAAAAACAATGTAAAGTTCCCATGATTACATCACACATATAATAATCACAAGAACCATATAAATTATCATTTGGCATTCATGAATTTATTAATTGTTAGATAATTCCTCTTATATCAAAAACATGATACAATGGTCAAATGGTTCCTTGTATATAAAGTGCATGATACAATAATCAAAGAGCATGATGGAAAATGACCGTAAAATATATATACACAGATCAACATATATGCATAATTGGCAAAATTCATAAATGACTCGTACATCCTATATACAAAAAAAAATTATAAATCGGCAAAAATATACATATTGAAGACTAGACTTGTCTGGCTGAAATGCCACGAAATGCATTGAGTTCCAAACCAAGGGCTCCCAATAGGAAGTTATTGACCAAGGGCACCCAGACAAGTCTGGTTTTCAATATGTATATTTTTGCCGATTTATAATATTTTTTTGTATTGGACTGTTTTATGCGTATTCAGATGGCACTAACATATCTGATCTATGGACTTTGATTGATTGCATCTATTGAATGTTTTTTATTATACTTTAGGGGAGGCACTTATTAATATTGTGTATATTTTGTATTGAGGACTACCCACGACCACTCTACTACCTGCTCCCTAGTACCTTTGCCGCCAGCCCGTTAACGAACTCTGCCTGTGCCCGACCACTCTTCTGTATGACCCTTCTGTACTGCACCGCCAGCCAGCTACCGACCCGGCCTGTACCACCACTCTGTTCAACTAGCACGAGACCGGAAGAACCTCTTCAGTTGTCACCGGTGACCATCTCAACCCTCGTGCCATCCTCACTCCTGAGTCTCCTGTCTGCTCTACCAGGGGTTCACGAATCAGGGTCACAAGAGAGGTTACTCCTGCATAAGCCAGACTCCACCGCCAGGTATGTGACAGTATCAGACAGCCATGCCTGAGTCTGCGCAGGAGGCCTTGCCCATGGACGATCTCTGTTTGCATTTGGCTGGCCTGACCCGGGCCATCAAGACCCTGCAGGATGACTATACCTGACTAGAGGAATGGGTGCTTGAGTTTGCCGTAGCCACGGCTCCTGGAAGTAGCCAGCCCATGGCCCGTACCGTGGCAGTGTTGCCACCGGAACCTAAGGTTCTCTGGCCGGAGCGGTTTTCGGGCGACCGCACCAAGTGACGGTCATTTCGCAATGCCTGTGAATTTTACCTTGCACTTCACCCTTTTCCCTGGAGACCACAAAGGTGGGGTTAGTGATTTCCCTATTGCTGGGGAACCCCCAGTCCTGGGCACACTGCCTACTGGAACAAAAGGCCGCAGAAGTGAGCAGCTTGACTTTGTTCTTCCAGGCTATGTCCGTACTATGTGAGGATCCCCATCAAGCCGCTACTGCCGAGGCAGCACTCCATGCACTCCAGCAAGGCCACCGCGCGGCAGAGGACTATGTAACGGAGTTCAGGCTCTGGAGTGCTGACACCGCCTGGAACAAGGCAGCTCCCTGTTACCAGTTCCGGTTGGGCCTCTCTGATCCCCTAAAAGATGAACTGGCCCATGCTAGAGTATCCCGCACCCTGGATTCCCTAATAAATCTGTCTATCCAGATAGACAGGTGACTCAAAGAGCGCATGGCTGAGAAATCAGCGGCACCTGATCAGACTGAACCCGGGCAGTGGGGTCTTCATCGGCCATCTCTTACAGCGGAAGAAAGGCAATGCCGCCTCGGCGACCGCTTATGTCTGCACTGCAGGGAGCCCGGTCATATAGTGAGGTTGTGCCCTGCCAAGGGTGGTAAGCATCCACCAGTCTTCTGTGGGGCCGCACCAGCCACCCCGAATACTTCCTCTTACCTCACCCTTCCACTCTCCCTGCAGCTTCCCGACAGGAGCATCCTGGTGACCGCAATCATGGTGCCTGCAGTGGATTCATTGATCAGACTTTCGCGGCCCAGCATCTCATTCCGTTGCGACCCAAATCCCATGGGATGGTCGTACGCCTGGTGGACAGCACTACCATTATGTCAGGTGTCGTCACACATGAGACACTACCCATACCTGCCTCTACCCCTAAGGGGCATCAGGAACTCCTGCTATTGGACGTCATTGCATCCCCACTTTTTCCGATTATCCTTGGATTACCCTGGCTGCAGGCCCACAGCCCCAGCATCAACTAGACTACTGGCAAGACCAAATTCTTGTCACCATACTCCCGCCAGCACTGCTTCCCTGGAACTGAAGTGCCTAACCTCACTCTGCTCAGTCTGGATAGTAACCCCGACTCTGAGACCTGCTTATCGGTCCCTCCAGTCTACCACTGAACAACTACCACCCCATAGGCCATATGACTGTCCTATTGAGCTCCTTCCCGGAGCTGAGGTCCCCATTGGAAGGATTTTTCCCCTGACCGAGCTGAAGCTAGCAGCCCTCTAGATCTATATAGATGAAAACCTGGAAAAGGGCTTCATCCGGCCCTCTACGTCCCCAGCAGGAGCTGGAATCTTCTTTGTCGAAAAAAAATATCACACCCTGAGGCCTTGTATAGACTATCGGGAACTGAACAAGATAACCTTCAAAAACCGGTATCCCCTGCCCTTGGTCCCGGAGCTCTTTCAGAGACTTGGAATCCGGGAGGGTGATGAATGGAAAAACGCCTTCCACACCCGGAGTACTTTGAGGCCTTTTGGACTTTGACTCCAGCTACTTTCCAGCATTTCGTGAACAATGTGTTCAAGGATTTCCTGGATCTCTTTGTGATTGACTACTTAGACGACACCCTGATATTCTCCCTCACGTTGGAAGAGCATCGCAAACATGTTGCCTGTGTTTTGAGCCGCCTTCGGCAGCATGTGTTGTACGCCAAGGCCAAGAAATGTGAGTTCGAACAATCCAGCATCTCCTTTCTAGGACTCATCATTTCTTTCACAGGTATTACTATGGACCCCCAGAAGGTCTCTGCTATTCTCGAATGGCCTGCCCCCACAGACAAAAAGGGAATTCAACGTTTCATTGGCTTCGCCAACTTCTATAGAAAGTTCATAAAGGGATTCCCGGCTATCATCGCCCCGATCACACAGCTGACTAAACTGTATACACGATTCGTGTGGTCTGAGGAAGCCCAAAAAGCCTTTGAGACCCTGAAAAATCTATTCACGTCTGTCCTGTTTTGAAGCACCCTGATCCGGCCCTGCCATTTATCCTAAAAGTAGATGCTTCCGAGGTCGCTGTTGGGGCCGTCCTGTCGCAGAGACAAGCAGCCAAAGCGGTCCTTCACCCGGTGTCGTTCTTCTCCAGAAAGTTGTCCTCTCCAGAAAGGAATTATGACGTCAGAGACCACAAGCTACTGGCCATCAAAGCTACCCTGCAAGAGTGGCGCTATTTGTTAGAAGGAGCCAGGCACCCTATTCTGATCCTGACAGACCACAAAAACCTTGAGTATCTCAGGTCGGCCAGAAGACTGAAACCTCGTCAAGCCCGATGGGCTCTCTCATTTTCACATTTTCTCTTCCATGTCACGTACAGGCCTGGGTTGAAGAACACCAAACTGGATGCCTTGTCCCGGATGCTCTGCAAACCCAGAGACCCCATAATTCCGAACACTGCTGCATCCCAGAAACATTCTCTTGACACAGGGGGACTTACTGACCCGTATCAGGCAGTCTCTGTCCAAGACTCCCAAACCAACAGACCCCAATCTGATAGCAAAAGATGGATTGCTGTGGCACAAGAACAGGCTTTTCGTACCAGAGGGACAGCGCCTATCTGTTCTGGCATCCTGTCATGACCATAAGCTAGCAGGTTATTTTGGAACCCGCAAGACTGCTGAACTTCTGCTACGCTCTTTCTGGTGGCCCCAGGCAGACGAGGACTGTCGGAAGTATGTCAGCTCCTGTCCCACCTGCTCCCAACACAAGAGTAGTAAAGCCAAGGCATGGGGGCTACTAAGGCCACTTCCTGTACCTGAACGGGCCTGGTCTATGATTTCCATGGACTTTATCGTGGAACTTCACCCATCCCAGGGGTATACAACAATCTTTGTGGTCGTGGACCGGTTAACTAAAATGGCGCACTTCTTTCCCATGAAGGGTACACCAGCAGCAGACGAAACGGCTGAAATCTTCATCCGAGAAATAGTCAGGCTCCATGGAGTTCCCTCGAGTATTGACTCTGATCGCAGAGTTCAATTTACGTCCAAATTTTGGAAAGCCCTGTGTGCCTCCCTGGACATCAAACTCTCTCTCATCGGGCTACCACCCACAGACTAACGGCCAGGCGGAGAGAACCAATCAGACACTTGAACAGTACCTACGCTGTTTCTCTTCGTTTTCACAGGACAACTGAGTCTCTCTGCTACCGTTGGCTGAATTCACCTTCAACGATATGGTGCACCAAACAATCTCCATTCCTGGCCAACTACAGCTTTCATCCAACTTTTATGCTCACAGGCAACTCGGAAAGCATAGTACCCACAGCACAGGAGACTATCAAATTTCTTGAGGAGAATAACAAACTTTTACAGTAAACCTTGGCCCGGACTCAGCAGTACAACAAGGAGATTTTTGACAGAGGGAGACGGGGAGAGTTGGACTTACAACCCGGAGAGCAAGCCTGGCTCGCCACAAAGAATCTCAAGCTGTTCTGCCCATCCAGAAAATTGGGACCCATGTTCATTGGGCCTTTTCGGGTGAAGAAAAAAGTCAACCAAGTGGCATATGAGTTGGAACTCCCGCCGTCTTTGCGGGTCCACCCTGTCTTCCATGTGTCCCTGTTAAAATCCGTGACCCCAAATCCTTTTCCTGGGCGGAACATAGACCCGCCAGGACCAATTTTAGTGGATGGTGAAGAAGAATTTGAAGTCTAATCCATCCTGGACTGCAGGGAAAGGGGAGGTGGGGTTCAATACCTCGTGAAATGGAAGGGTTACAGCCCTGAAGAGAGCTCCTGGGAGCCCAAAGCCAACATCCACGCGGATGAACTTATTCAGTCCTTTAAGGATAGTAATCCTGTTAAGTTTGCCCGAATGGGTATCCGGAGGCTGCCCCTGGGGGGGGGGGGCAATGTTAGGAATGGAATTTGCAATCTGAAAATGTCCTGTGCCCCTATGTGTGCGCTCCCGTGCACGCGCACGCGCCAGAAACGGCGCCAAACGGCCCTATTTGGGCTAGCAATGCCCAGCAGCCAGTGCTGTCTGATCTACAGCATTTGTGTGTGTGTGTTCCTGAGCAACCTGATTATCTGATACCTGTTCCTGTGACCCGGCTGGTCTCGACCCTGCTCTTATCTCCGCCTGCACTGACCTTGGCTACCCACGACCACTCTCCTGCCTGCTCCCTTGTACCTTTGCCGCCAGCCCGTTAAACTCTGCCTGTGCCCGACCACTCTTCGGTCTGACCCTTCTGCACTGCACCACCAGCCAGCTACCGACCACCACTCTGTTCAACTAGCACGAGACCGGAAGCCCCTCTTCAGTTGTCACCGGTGACCATCTCAACCCTCGTGCCATCCTCACTCCTGAGCCTCCTGTCTGCTTTACCAGGGGTTCACGAATCAGGGTCGCAAGAGAGGTTACTCCTGCATAAGTCAGACTCCCCCGCCAGGTACGTGACACCTTTTTAGCATTTTTGTCACTGGTAAGATGTCACTAGTGGCAGAATCACTCATGTGTCATCAGCCTAGTGATGCACCAGTGACACAGGGTGAGACACTGAAGAACACCAAGTCATTGTTGCTAAAGTATTTTTATTGCAACCTTGAAATTGAAAGAAAAATAAATTCCACAGCATGTGATCCAGCCGGCCAGTGCAAAAAGAATAAACTAAAAACTGTTTCATCATATCTAGGCACATTTATAAAGCAATGAATGTGACATTTAACACACCTTTACGAGGCTCTGAGGAAGAGGTCAAAGAACCTCGAAACGCGTTAGCCTTCATGGTGTGAGAACTACCCTGACTTGAAGTTTGGAAGAACGGGCAAGACTTCACAAATTGTTTTAATGCTTGTGTGCAAAGCTTGTTTGTGAGTATATCTATTTTAACTTTTTAAATAAAGGCTTTTGTCAAAGGTAATGCGCCAGGCCAGTGCGCCATTGTTTTTCTGCTTGCATTATAGCACACCTTTACTCCTGGTTAATTAACCTCTTTGCTCCCAGGAGGGAGCCTATGTACCTTCTCCCGAGCATGCAGTGGGCGGTGCGCCCTGTGATCAGCGAGTCCATGAGACTCAGCTGATCACAGATCAGAGTAAGGGGGCGATTGCAGCCCCTTACCATGTGATTAGCTGTCAGACAATAAACAGTAAACAGAAGCCAGTAATTGGCTTTTTTTTTCCTCATGCTGACAGCTTGAGCAGAAAAAAAGCCAAGTACTGGCTTGTGTAAACAGGACATCGGTCCTGCACACGGAGAGCCACTGCAGCCCCATCCGTGCCCACCAGTGCCACCTACTAGTGCCCATAAGTACTGCTAAGCAGTGCCCACCAGTGCCACTTACCAGTGCCCACCAGTGGCACCTATTACTGCCCACCAGTGCTGCCAATCAGTGCCCATCAGTGCCTTATCATTAGTACCACCTATCAGTGCTTTCTATCAGTGTCACCTACCAGTGCCTATTAGTGCCCATCAGTGCCACCTATCAGTTCCCCTCAGTGCTGCCTATCAGTGCCCATCAGTGCCACCTATCAGTGCAGCTTCATCAGCTCTTCCTGATCAGTGCCCACCAGTGCCACCTCATCAGTGCCCATCAGTGCAGCCTATCAGTACCTATCTGTGCAGCCTCATCAGTGCACACCAACGAAGGAGAAAAATTACCTGTTTGCAAAATATTATAACAAACTATGAAAACTGTTCTGGTTATTTTCGTGTTTTTTTGTTTGTGTAGCAAAAAATAAAAACCCAGTAGTGATTAAAGTGGTTGTCTACCCTATTTTATGACTTTTACCTACAGGAAAGCCTATAATAAGGCTTACCTGTAGGTAATATGAATATCTCCTAAACCTATACGGTTTAGGAGATATTCCCCCTCTAAACAGCTGCTTCGTTATGGCGCATGCGCCGTGTATGTCCCGGCAAAGGCCCGGCACTAGGGCCAGACCTTGCCGGAAAGACGGGTCCTGCGCGCATGCGCGGGAGTGACGTCTCGCGGCTCCAGCCAGTCACAGCGCCAGAGTCGCGTACCCCGAAGCAAGATCCGAGGGAAGATTTCCACTCCCTTGGGACCAAGCAGCCCGGTCGGATCTTCGTTTCAAGGTGAGTATTTCATAATGAGCTAGTATGCAGTGCATGCTAGCTCATTATGCTATTAACTTGCAGGTTTTTATTTTTTTTTTTAATGGCTAGACAACCGCTTTAAATACCACCAAAAGAAATCTCTATTTGTGTGAAAAAAATAAAATAAAAATGTCATATGGGTACAGTGTAGCATGACCGTGCAATTGTCATTCAAATAGTGACAGCAGTGAAAGCTGAAAATTGGCCTGGGCAGGAAGGGGGTTTAAGTGCCCAGTAAGCAAGTAGTTAAAGCCCAACTGCAGAAAAATATTCCCTCATATTATTATATTCCCTTATATTATTTTCTTTTCAGTCAAATGTTCTTAGCCTATAATGTTAGGCTACTTTCTCTATTGGTCAAATGTTCTTTAACTGTTCTGGTCGAATGTTCTTAAGGACATTTTCTCTTAGGGTGAAATGTTAAGTCCTGCTGCACTGTGGTTCTACTATACATCCTCAATATATAAATGATAAAAATAAAAGTCTGTAATATTTTTGTTTGATTCTTCATTATCATCATCAGTAATCCTGCCTGGATTTTCTTAAAAGTTTGAAAGATCACCCCATGAGAGGAGTAGATACAGGAACTGGGTTCATTGGAGCAAATGGTTTTTATCCTCCAAAAATAACCAGGGAGACACGGAACAGATCCTGGTAGTTGAAAAGGACCTGAAATATATAGCATATCATATACTTCCTGATTAGCTTCCTGATTCTTGACTTAAGCTGGGTACACACTGTTTTTTTTTTCATTCACCCAGCTGGCTGAACGAAAAACCTCACAGATTCCCACATCCACACAAGCAACATGGATGCAGGAATCTCCCCCACTGTAGTATTGTATTCTGACAGTAGGGATTCCTCCCCCCATCCTCAGAATACATTGATCAGCACTACAGCCATTGGCTGACAGCTTACTTTTGTTGAATGGAGAAGGCTACACACAGATCGAAATCCATCTGGTTCCTGCTGCTCCCAGCTTTAGGTGTCCGTTTATGAAGCAGTGTAAAAAATCCACTGCTTCATTCTCCAGGATTCACAGAGGAGATCGTTCTCCTCTGGGTGCCAGTTTATGAACCTGTGTAGATTGCTTCACCTCTTATGAAGTGAAGCGATCTACAAATGGTTCAAACAGTGCAGAACGCCCCATGATACTGGAATCTCGTGAGATCTAATGAGATTACAGTACCAGAAATTCACAGAAACACTGAGATGTCAGTTTGTTAAGCAGTGATAAGTTATCACTGCTCAGTCACGGACATTCTCGGAGGAGCCCGCCCAAATCATTAATAAAATAATTAGTCCCCCTACACTATATATGTATACATAAACACATACACACATTATATATGCACATATACACACTAAACATCTAGCGAAGTGAAGTATTCTCCACTTCGTTAGATGTG
>BLSH010151895.1:890411-907217 GCA_018402905.1 Glandirana rugosa | reverse complement strand
AGTTTGGTTGCCCTTCTTTGTCCAGTTCTCTGATATCCTTTTTTCTGAACTGGCGCCCAAAACATAAAGTGGTTCTAAAGGCAGAAGGATTTTTATCTGAATGCATTCAGGATAAAAAACCTTCTGTGTGCAGCGGCCCCCCCCCTAATACTTACCTGAGCCCCATCTCGCTCCAGCGATGTTGCACGAGAGCCTCGTTCCTCGTCGTTGGTCCTGCCATTGGCTCCAGCTGCTGTCATTCAAAGTCAGTGAGCCAATGAGGAGAGAGAGCGGGTGTGAGTCATTAGCTCCCACTGCTGTCATTCAAAGTCAGTGAGCCAATGAGGAGAAAGAGGGGCTGGGGACAAGCCATGGCTCCCTGTCTGAATGGACACACAGAGCAGTGGCTCAGCGCGGGTGTCCCCATAGCAAGCTGCTTGCTGTGGGGGCACTTGGCAGCCAGGAGCGCCGGCAAGGGACCCAAGAAGAGGAGGATCTGGGCTGCTTTGTGTAAAACCACTACAAAGATTAGGTAAGTATAACATGTTTGTTATTTTTAAACAAAAAAACAAGCCTTTAATATCACTTTAACTGCATTTTCTGTGTGAGGTCTTATTAATGATTTGTACAGGGGCAAAAGCATGCCTTTTTAAATAAAGAAGGTGTTTTGTTTGCTTTAGAAATTGCAGCTTGGCATTGCATGCTATTATTAAGTCTATGATCTGCCAGAACACCCAGGTCCTTCTCAACCATTTACTCCCCCAGTTGTTCTCCTCATAGAATGTGCGGTGTGTGCATGTTTTTAGCCCTAAGTGCATAACATGAATATACATAACATTAAGGACCCCTCCTAGTGCTCGTCCTACCCCTCTATTTCTTTATTAAATGTGGATGCCAAGCTAGTGGCAAAAATCCTTGCCAATAGGTTAAACTTAGTGATAACAGAGCTGGTCCATCCTGATCAGACCGGATTCATGCCGGGTAGAGGCATGGATATCAACATCCGTAGGCCCTACATGCACATAGAATTGGCTGCTCCTGGAGGGGGGAGGTGGTGGCCTCACTGGACACCGAAAAGGCTTTTGATTCAGTCGAGTGGGGCTACCTGTGGGTGGTCCTGGCAAAATTCGGGTTTGGCCCTCGTTTTTTGGCCTGGGTGAAACTATTGTATGCCAGCACGAGAGCGAGGGTCCGCACCAACAACAGCTTATCTAAAATCTTCCTGCTCGGTAGAGGTAACCGCCAGGCTTGCCCACTCTCCCCAGGGTTATTCACTCTTGCATTGGAGCTGCTGGCTGTGCTCCATCCAGATAGGACCCATAGAAGAGAAGATAGCATTGTATGCAGATGACTCCCTATTATTTTTGGCGGATGCTGCCTCCTCGCTCAGGGTGGCATTGGCACTCTTTGGCCAATTTGGCAGCTATTCTGGCATCCACATTAATTGGGAAAAATCCCTCCTTTTCCCGCTACACCCTTCTGGACATCGCATAGACTCGCACACACTGTTAAAATGGGTTGAAGACTTTACCTATCTCGGGATTAGGGTGGGACCCAAGACTGAAGACTATATGGAGAGTAACGTCTCCCCCCTGTTGGCAAAGTTCACGCAGAAATGCAATGCATGGCCTAACCTGCCCATGACACCTGTAGGGAGGGTTAACCTGCTCAAAATGGTGTATCTCCACTTGGAGAGCATAATACTGTCTTTTGTGTGGGCAGGGCAAGTCCCTAGAGTAGCGAAGAAAACACCGTATCTCCCGCTTTCAAACGGAGGTCTGGCACTGCCTAATTTCCAACTTTATTACTGGGCAGCAGTGCTTGTCACAGATGGTGGTTTTCCCAACCCAAAAAAACACTGCGGTAAGACTTGAGGCAGCAGTCTTAGGATCCCATGCTGCCCTTAGCAATCTAGTGTTTAGGGGGATTAAGGCACACCCTGCACTCACCACCTCTATGAAAACCACGGTAACAGTGTGACAGCAGGCCAGAACCGTGTACAAAAAACGCACCATTTCTCTTCCCATATGCCTCTGTGGAACAATTCAACTCTCCCACATCTGAACTTTATACCTGACCCATCACTGTGGGCCAATAAGGGGATTACCAAGCTCAAACACATCCTGACTAATGGCGAACTCCTTACATTTAGAGACTTACGAGAGAAATACTTAGTACCTAGGGCATTTGAATTTCGTCATTGGCAGTTGAAACATGCTATAAGGGCTTAATTTCCGGAAGGGGTGGTCCTGGAATCATATTCGATATAGTGACTTCTTATTTCCTCCCTGTATTTGTATCTTACTGTGGCCCATGACAGTAAACAGACTAGGACTCTGGATAAATTGAGAGCAGATATTCCAGTCTTGGGAGAGGAGGAGTGGGAGGACTGTGTTTCCATGTTCATACCTGCCCTGATATCCGCCAGGGACAGGTTTACGCAACTAAAGTTTATACATAGGGTGATACACCACAAAGGCTAGCAACCTTATATCCTCAGCGTAACCAAAGGTGCACTAGGTGTGGGATAGAACCCGGCTCATTCTGGCATATGGCATGGACCTGTCAGAAGATTTGTGGGTACTGAGAAGTGGTTGATGAAGTACTTAGGACGGTGAATGGCCTGCATATTATCCTTGACCCACGTTTTATGTTGCTTAGTTACATGGAAGACATAGAGAGTGACAGATATACCAAACTGTGCCTCACATTTGTGTTATTCTATGAACGTGGGGAAATCCTGGTGCGCTGTAAGGACACGGACCCCCCCAACCAGGAATGCCTGACTGAAGACAATAGACAAAGTGATACCACTATACAGAATCACCTATGAGAGTAGGAGGTGCCCGCGCAAATTTGACAAAATCTGGGCGAACTGGGTTGAGGCATGTGGACATATTCAGGACTGAGCCCTACATAGAATGTGAAGATTTTCATGCAGTTGATCTGAGTGTGGGTCTTGACTCAGGGACATATGTGATCCTCCCTCCTGCTTGGGTACCCCATTTTTGCCCAGGTTCTTCCTAACATCTCCCATACTCTTGACCCCCCCCCACTGCTCCATCAGCCCCCCCTTCCCCCCCTCGCCCCGCTTGGGGGACCCTAGGTACCCGGAGAACTAGATAATCCCTGCAGATGGAAGTCATGACGATGTTAACATTAACATTCTATTGAGCCAGTAATGTCACAATTGCAGAACTATACTAACAAGGAGTGACTTTGGAATGTAATTCTTTTGCTTAGACGATGTACATGTAATGTATTTTTTTTTTTTTTTTTTTGATGCTGGTGTTTATTTCAAAATAAACTGTTTCTGTTAAAATATATATATATACATAAAATTTGGCAATATTAGGCCTTATTTGCCACATAGATGCCCAATCAAATAATGCACTGAAGTTAGCATTTAAGTTGGAGACATCCCATAAGGATGTTTTTACACTACATGGCTTGGTGTCATCTGGAACCACTGAAATAGTACTTTTAACCCCACACTCTGAGGCTGGGTTCACACCTCCGACTGATGCAGCTCGCAGCAGGGGGCGGTGCATCCCTGTTCTCCGTTTTAGGGATGAATCAGGGCCCTGAAACAGAGCCAAAGATGCACAGCACTCCTGTGCAATCCACTCTGCAGCCACAACGGAGATATGTGAACCGGCTCCATAGAGAGCTGGTCACAATCTCCTGCTATGCGAATTGGATGCGGATAAATCCGCATCCAATTCACATAGGTGTGAACCCAGCTTAAATCATTCATAAATATGTTAAACCGTAAGGACCCAACACCGAACTATGGGGTACACCACTATATATCTTGGACTATTCAGAGTGTGAAACATTATTCACTACTTTCTGAATACAATACAGTTTCCTATCCATTTACAAATTGGATTTTCTAAATCTGTAGACTTCAACTTAAACATTAGCCATGTGTGGAGCACTGTGTCAGATGCTTTTGCTAAATTCAGGTATACTGTATCCACAGCCAATTCTTCGTCTAAGTTTTTGCTTACTTCCTCATAAAAAGATTCCGATTTTTTTCAACTTTTGTCTTTCGTGAATCTGTCTAATGCCTAAAATATTGTTTTTATGCAAAAACTCTTCTGTATAGTCTCTTATTAACCTCTCTAATATCTTCCCAATATTAGATGTTAAACTAACCAGTCCGTAACTACTTGGTAAAGTCTTTGACCCCTTTTTTAAATATAGACACCACAATGGCTTTGAAATAACATAACTCAGCTCTTTGAGGACACATGGGCGCAAGCCATCTGGTCCAGGTGCTTTCACCTTTATTTTGCCTATAAGTTTCTGGACCATATCAGTTTTGAGCTATTGGGGTTCTTTTGGGGCTATGCCAATGCTGTCCACAATATGGACTTCAGCTCCCCCATTTTCCTTTGTATACACAGAGCTGAAGAAGGTATTTAATACATTTGCCTTATCGTTGTCCCCAGTCACCAACCCTGAATTTTGTAAAGGGCTAAAATGCTCATTTCTGACCCCTTCATTATATATATATTACACAAATTGACTCATGTTTTAGGCAGAAGAGACTGCGTACTTGAACACATTGCTGTGCTTGTCAATAAAATATTTTTACTTCTAAAATGTGTTTTGCTGAAAGGGGCTTGCTGTAGTACAAGTACCCAACTATAAAGGTGTGAACCAAGCATCTGTTTATACCTATCTATGCTAAATGTATACCCTTAATTTTTTATTTTCAGTGTAAATTTTTTTATTGTTCATACTATGTCTAAGCTGTATTTTCTGCACACCTCCACACAAAATATTTAAAAAATGTTGCTGTGCATTGTTCAAAACATACATGTGCATCGGGTTCAGAAAAACGCAGCTCAATAGACATGGTGAGAACAAGCCCTAAGTCTGACCTAACTCAATCTGCTACGATATCACAACCATTGCATAAGCACAATTCTTTTTCCACCTGCAGCATTTTTCATATAAAATTAATGAACGTTCCATTGAATGATGGTGACATGAGTGGAAATTCATACGCTAAAACCGTTGAGTGGTTAACGCTACAAATATATTTCTGAGCACTAAACTAAACTGTTTAATAAATTACTTTGATTCGTTCATATGCCTTTTTTGGTAGTGGAAAATAAAAGACTGCCATTTAAATGTGTGTCAAATAAATTAGATAACATAGAGTGTGCATTTTTATTAATTTGCAGGACAACGTAACTTTTGTGCCACCTTTTCACTACGTGTTCATAATCTTAATCTAAATTTAAAATTGTAATACAGAGTGCTCCATGATATGAGAAAGAGACACTTACTTTGGAGCCATAGGGACGGGGAGGGGTCATGTCCCTTTTGTAACCATACGTCAGTGTATCTTTTCTGAATAAAGCTGAACAGCAACCTGGTGAATGCACATTGTAATTATTAAGCATTCAGAAGCAATATTTAATACTTCATTAACAGAAATAAGAAAAACTAAAATCATTAAATAAATTACGTACATGATGTTTTTGTATTCCCTGTAAGATGTTAACATTGTCCTAGTATCAAAATGAATCATTTTCCCCCTCTGTAACAACAATCTGCTTTTCTGAAGTATTTGATACATTATATATTTTACATTTTTACAGTACTAGTTTTTAGAATTTTGTAATGTTTATTTCATTTACAGATATGCCCTGCATACAGTATAATCCCACACCACCTGGTTCTGCCTACATTACCCAGGTCTGTGGTCATGCCTCTGATTTCAGTTCAGAAATGATGAATTCTACAAGTACGAAATGTAACGTGGAACTAAGGAGCACAGAGATTACTGCTTCTGCAACTACATCCTTGCCAAGCTTTAGTACTTTTATTGAAGGGTATTCGGGAAGCTATGAATGTAAACCATCGTGCTTGTATCAAATACAGGCATCCGGACAGAGGCCACTGATAAAAATGGAGAATCCCAGTTTATCCAATTACCAAGGTTCAGCTCCACAGCAAACAGAAGATGCTCTGCCAAGCACGTCAGTGTATTTTAAAACATCTCCACCATCAACTCCAACTACACCAGGATATTCAACTCACAAATCACCACAGTGGGAAGAACCGCATGCCTTGCCAGGTACTCTTTCTTGCATGACTCCTAGTAACTTGATGGAGACTTCACATAGAACTCTTTCTCCACGTTTTCCAATTTTCCGCTTTAAGAATTCTCCTTCTCATACTCCACTGTATAACCCTCAGGTGTGCTATGAATCTTCTCATAACATGTCAGCAGGCCTTCCAGGAGACTCAACACAGATATCAGTGGAGTCCTTGTCATTTAATTTACCCATGGCAAAGGTGTCAAATCTTGTCTTTTCTCCTCTCGCAACTGGCCAAGCTATTAACATGGTAGGTGAGGGCAGTATTCCATCACCACCCAGCAGAAGCTCCTCAACTGGGGAGGGATCATGCGCAGTGTGTGGAGATAATGCAGCCTGTCAACACTATGGAGTTAGGACATGTGAGGGATGTAAAGGCTTCTTCAAGGTAAGATTTAGCAGATTGTAAAATCAATCTCTGTATCAGGATACATTTGTGTAAAATATGCTTACTAACAGTGTCATGATTAAAGAGATAATGTTTTGCAGTACTCCAGAAAATGGAAAAATAATCACTAAATTGAACCTTTTCACAAATTTATTCTAAATCATTCATACTCACTTACCAGACTCGCTGATAGATATATCTTGATTAAAAGATAGCAGGTATTCAGTGCTTGGACAAGGTCCTTTAGCACTAAAAGCGAAAATGCCAAAGTGGGAGATGAGTCTCACTGGGAGAAGAAATAATGATCCTAGAAGTTCAAAACACTTCTCAGAAACGTTCCTCGTAATTCAGAGTTTCTAAAACACCTTTCCTCACAGACTTAAACATGAATGGCTGCCTGAAACAACCATTCACATTCAGCTGGGGCAACCATTACAGTTGGATAGAACCACAAAGATGCCTGACGGTTGTAGGATCATGCCTACACACCCAAATGTAGAATGGTGAGTGAAAAGTGCAGAAATTAGTAACTTTTCACTAGCCCTAGGGTTTCTACTTTTTAGATCATGGAAAACTAAGCCAGCGTGGAGCAGAGTTGCAGTGCATGTAGCATGGTAAGATGAAAAGTGGGCAAAACATACCTAAAATGGGTGTGGCTCAATAGGTATGGTTTAATATATGTGATTTAGCCATAATGGGGGATGCTTTCCCTTCCCATATGCAGGCTCTTCTCATTTAGTATATGATTAAAATAGTGTGGATGCGCTACCAGCTGATAAGTACATCAAAAAACAAAATAAAAGGTAATATAATATATATGTGAACGTGACTAGTATTTAAAAGATAGCACATAAAGATGTGAATATGGGAAATATCACTTGATGATATATATTTGGAGAATAGTATAGGATGGACTCCCTAAAAATGCTGAAAAAAAGTGCTGAGTGCTAAAAGTATAATGTGCATAGTAAATAAATGCTTCATGCAATAAAATTGAAGTCCAGAAAAATCTCCCTATAAATACCAAAAAAAGTGCTGAGTGCTAAAAGTATAATGTGCATAGTAAACAAATGCTTCATGGAATGAAATTGTAATCCAAAAAAGTCCTTGTGTATTCAATGCCAATAGTATTTTGGCAACTGATGATCTTCTTTCTTTGGAAGAAGTGACAATTCTTTGATTTGCACACAAGCACTTACCAAAATAACTAACAATATTGTAAAAAAAAAAGTATTTATAAAGCTTGCAACCATTTATAGAGTCTGTGACAGAATTACATAGTAACACTATAGTTACAGTGCTTTTATGAATGGAACCTGGATTGATTTTTTGCAGGCTTCATTCAAGCAGAAACCACTAGCTCTTCATACTCAGAGAGCAGGTACAGTGAAGTCAATTGAGCACAGGGGAATAAAACCCCCTTCACTGGCGTGGTTTTCAGGCGCTTTAGCGCTAAAAAATATTGCCTGCAAAGCGCCTGAAAACTGCCTCCCCTGCAGCCCCAGTGTGAAAGCGCAAGTGCTTTCACACTGGGGCAGTGCAATTGCAGGATGGGAAAAAAAGTCCTGCAAGCAGCATCTTCGGGGCAGTGTCGAAGCGGTGTATACAGCGCTCCTAAACACCCCTGCCCATTGAATGAATGGGCAGCGCTTGTGAAGCCCCTGAAAAGCGATTCGGAAGTGCCGCACCATGGGCGGTTTTAACACATTCTTTGGAAAAGCGCTGCTATAACAGCGGTAAATCGCTGCCAAAACTAGTGGTGCTTTACCGCTATCGCCCACACCGCCCCAGTGTGAGAGCTCAGAAAGATAGATAAAAACTAAAAAGATACAAGTCTGGCATTCATATTGTACAATACATATAATAAATGACCTAAATGAATTGCTCAGTATTGTCCACCTACAATAAAAGAAGCCACCTTCACTTCCCCACAGAAAACAGAATCGCTGTTATATAAATCGTCCAATAGCACTGTCAATTACCCTTAGCAGCCAGAATCACCACTTGAAAGAAAGCTGCAATCCAATACTTCAGGTTTCCTACTCATCAATACTAAACCTCCACTCACTCTGATTTAAGGTGGGCTTGTAGGTAGAAAGCAAGGAGTTACAAGCTCAGCTCAATTCAGCTACCTGCACTCCTATTACCTGCATTTGCTTGAAGTGTGCTTTTCAATAGAGTCTGATGAGTGAGCCTACTTTACTACTCTATGTGTTCTAAATCATTTTTAAAAAATTCCCAGATCCTCTTCAGCTTTCTTTGTTTGCTTTCCTGTTTATTGATGTTTATCTTATAGAGTACTTACATAAGGAGGCAACAGTATTGTTAATGTGATAGGTTAAAATCCTGTCATTTAAAATTTCAGAATGCTAGGCCCATCAGGTATAAGAACAGAGAATAGCATAGTGTACATAAGTGTCAATCCTATAAGTGTGTTGCAGTGATTTTCTGAAGATACATTACTGTGTGTAGTTATAGTTTGGTTTACTGATATAGGTACCTCTAAAACAGGCATGTCATGCTGGCATGTTATGGGCTTGCATTCACTACTTTTTTGTGGCTATCATTGGTTAAAGAATGGAAAAAATGCACCCCAGTTGTTCTCCAGTTAATAAGTTACTCTTCCTTACATAATTTTGTAGCTAAATACTTTAAGGAATGTTATGAATTTCTGCCAGGAATGGTTTAATCTGAGCAGCTATTGCTCAGAACATGAGTTTTTGAAATGTGGGTTTTTAGCTGTTAGATGAGTACTGGTTCTGGCCTAGTTAGTGTCCATGGGTGTCATTCTTTTACAGTGAAAAACAATAGTGCAGTGAAAATGGGGTTTTGAGGACTGTGAAATTGGTGGTTCCAATCATGTGTGATGAGGAAGTTCCATTCCTCAGTTGTCAGAGAAGCAAGTAACCTGAAGCCCAATCTGAATGATCACTTAAAACCTAAGCATTCTGAAGTCAGTCACTGAGGCCTTACATCTAAATTTTTCCTACTATAATGAAAACCATGCACTGACCAAAAGATAAAGGCCACAGAGGGTGGTCATTCATGCAGACACAATCAAATGACTAAGGCATTTCTGTAGACCGCCAGTTCCATAAAAACATAAAACACACCCCTTATCAGGGAAAACCTAAAGAATTGGACAATGCTTTTCAGAATTTGAATCCCTTCTGATCTGGTCAGATTTAGGCTTCATGTACACGGGACGTTTTAAAACCTCTCCTGAACGATGGAACTTGACAGCTAGTAACCAGCGTTTAAAAATGTCCGTTGTGCCGCGTTTACATGCTGCATTTGCGTTTAGAAGTGTTTTTTGCATTGCAAATGGTCATAAATGTATCTCCATAAAAAATGACTATAAACGAACCGTGGCTAAACGCGCGCTACCACGTTTACAAGCTCTTACAGGCATTTGGCATTTCAAATGCCTCTGAACATCCGTCCTGAACGCATATTTTTTGATTTCTAAAAAATGCTTCTAATCTCAACAGCCTTGAAACGACTATAAACTACTCAGTGTATACAGTGGGTACGGAAAGTATGCAGACCCCCTTAAATTTTTCACTCATTGTTATATTGCAGCCATTTGCTAAAATCATTTAAGTTCATTTTTTCCCTCATTAATGTACACACAGCACCCCATATTGACAGAAAAACACAGAATTGTTGACATTTTTGCAGATTTATTAAAAAAGAAAAACTGAAATATCACATGGTCCTAAGTATTCAGACCCTTTGCTCAGTATTTAGTAGAAGCACCCTTTTGATCTAATACAGCCATGAGTCTTTTTGAGAAAGATGCAACAAGTTTTTCACACCTGGATTTGGGGATCCTCTGCCATTCCTCCTTGCAGATCCTCTCCAGTCCTGTCAGGTTGGATGGTGAATGTTGGTGGACAGCCATTTTTAGGTCTCTCCAGAGATGCTCAATTGGGTTTAAGTCAGGGCTCTGGCTGGGCCATTCAAGAACAGTCACGGAGTTGCTGTGAAGCCACTCCTTCGTTATTTTAGCTGTGTGCTTAGGGTCATTGTCTTGTTGGAAGGTAAACCTTCGGCCCAGTCTGAGGTCCTGAGCACTCTGGAGAAGGTTTTTCATCCAGGATATCCCTGTACTTGGCTGCATTCATCTTTCCCTCGATTGCAACCAGTCGTCCTGTCCCTGCAGCTGAAAAACACCCCCACAGTATGATGCTGCCACCACCATGCTTCACTGTTGGGACTGTATTGGACAGGTGATGAGCAGTGTCTGGTTTTCTCCACACATACCGCTTAGAATTAAGGCCAAAAAGTTCTATCTTGGTCTCATCAGACCAGAGAATCTCATTTCTCACCATCTTGGAGTCCTTCAGGTGTTTTTTTAGCAAACTCCATGCAGGCTTTCATGTGTCTTGCACTGAGGAGAGGCTTCTGTCGGGCCACTCTGCCATAAAGCCCCGACTGGTGGAGGGCTGCAGTGATGGTTGACTTTCTACAACTTTCTCCCATCTCCCGACTGCATCTCTGTAGCTCAGCCACAGTGATCTTTGGGTTCTTCTTTACCTCTCTCACCAAGGCTCTTCTCCCCCGATAGCTCAGTTTGGTCGGACAGCCAGCTCTAGGAAGGGTTCTGGTCATCCCAAACATCTTCCATTTAAGGATTATGGAGGCCACTGTGCTCTTAGGAACCTTAAGTGTAGCAGAATTTTTTTTGTAACTTTGGCCAGATCTGTCCCTTGCCACACTTCTGTCTCTGAGCTCTTCAGGCAGTTCCTTTGACCTCATGATTCTCATTTGCTCTGACATGCACCGTGAGCTGTAAGGTTTTATATAGACAGGTGTGTGGCTTTCCTAATCAAGTCCAATCAGTATAATCAAACACAGATGGACTCAAATGAAGGTGTAGAACCATCTCAAGGATGATCAGAAGAAATGGACAGCACCTGAGTTAAATATATGAGTGTCACAGCAAAGGGTCTGAATACTTAGGATCATGTGATATTTCAGTTTTTCTTTTTTAATAAATCTGCAAAAATGTCAACAATTCTGTGTTTTTCTGTCAATATGGGATGCTGTGTGTACATTAATGAGGAAAATAAATGAACTTAAATGATTTTAGCAAATGGCTGCAATATAACAAAGAGTAAAAAATTTAAGGGGGTCTGAATACTTTCCGTACCCACTGTATGTGCTGATAAGATAACATAGAGGAGCGTTCAAGGGCAGCTGAAAAAAACACCCAACTGCTCCTAAATGTCCATTTATTAGCAGCAGTGTACATGAGGCCTAAGAAACTTTCCTCTAATGGTAATGGGCACCTTTTATACCTATTACCGTCAAAGTTGGTTCATCTGTAATTACCTTAAGTTTTCCACATATATCAAATGGCAGTTGGCTGCGGATGCACAAACTAGCCACTAACAAAGAATTCTAGAAATATGAAAGTTTGTACTTGTTAAAAAAGCTTTATTCAGCATGTGTATTGTATATATGCTACACTACCATTTCAACTGTTATCTGTTAATAACAAGTCTGTTATCAGTTAATAATAAGTAAATAGATGAGTCTGGCAGCAGCATTCATGATAGACTGAAGAGGGAATAGCGTATGGAGAGGTAGGATTACGAGGAGGGAGTTGTAATAGTCAAGACGCGAGATAACAAGGGAGTGAATGAGTAGCTTGGTGGTTTCATTAATTAATTGCCGGGGGGGGGGGCATCAATAGACGTCCTCCCATTCATGAGCTGCCTGCACTCCCCCCGGGCAGTGTGCTCTGTGATCATCGATCCCGCTGATAGCGTGAGGGGAAAAAAAGCTGATCATCGGCTTCTGACAGAGACACATCAGTCCCGAACAGGGAGAGGCACTGCTGATATGCAGTGCTCTCCAGTGCCACCTGCCAGTGCCCACCAGTGCCACTTACAGGTGCATATCAGTGCCGCCTACCGGTGCCCACCAGTGCCACCTATCAATGCCCACCAGTGCCACCTATCAGTGCCCATCAGTGCTGCCAACCAGTGCCCATCATTGCCTCATCAATTGTGCCACCTATCAGTGTCACCTACCAGTGCCCATCAGTGCCACCTATCAGTGCTGCCTATCAATGCCACCTATCAGTGCCCTTCAGTGCCACCCATCAGTGCCCTTCAGTGCTGCCCATCAGTGCCACCCCTCAGTGCCACCCATCAGTGCCATCTATCAGTGCCGCCTTATCAGTGCCTATCAGTGCAGTCTATCAGTGCCCATCAGTGCTGCCTCATCAGCGCACATCAATGAAGGAGAAAAATTACCAGTTTTTAAAATTTTTAACAAACTATGAAATAGTTTTTTTTTTTTTTTCTAAATTTTTGGTCTTAGCAAAAAATAAAAAACCCAGCAACGATTAAATACCACCAAAAGAAAGCTCTATTTGTGTGAAAAATGATAAAAATGTAATTTGGGTACAGTGTAGCATGACCGCGCAATTGTCATTCAAAGAGAGACAGCGCTGAAAGCTGAAAATTGGCCTGGGCAGGAAGGGGGTTTAGGTGCCCAGTAAGCAAGTAGTTAAAAAGGGGAAACTTTTAGATGTGTTACGGAGGTGAAGTCTACAAGCTATTGGCAACAATTGGATTTGGGGCTGAAAGGACAGCTCAGAGTCTAGGATTACACCTAGAAACCTGGCGAAAGGAAAAGGATTGATAGTTGCATTATTGATTTTAATGGAAATGTCATGGAGGGGAGGGCACAGGCAGGGGGGGAGTATTATCAGCTCGGTTTTAGAGAGATTTTGTTTAAGGAGGTGGTGCGACATCCATGCTGATATGTCAGTTTGTAAGTTAGTGATGCTAGAGAAGACTGAAGGAATGAGATGAGGAGTAGAGAGATAGATTTGAGTGTTATCAGTGTAGAGGTGGTATTGGAAGCCTTGGGAGGTTATCAAGTGACCAAGGAAAGAGGTGTAGATAGAGAAGAGAAGGGGTCCAAGAACAGAGCCTTGAGGTACCCCTATAGAAAGAGGAAATGGAGAGTTGGCAGAGTTTTAGGTAACACTGAAGGAGCACTGTGATACGTAGGAGGAGAACCAGGATAGAGAAGAATCTTTGAGGCCAAGGGAACAGAGTTTATTAAGGAGGAGCGGATGGTCAACAGTGTAACATATGTGCATGTTATTTGTTGTTTTACTCATAGTAAGGCCAAGAAACAATAGTGTGCATTTTACTTTTTATTAGCTTTTCATTATCCTACCAAAAACACACTGAAACTGACACTAACTGCCACTGATACAAAATTTTAAAAAAAATGTTATCCTACCAAAAATACATGGACCCTTACCTTTGACTCTGATTGTGACATTTGACCCTAACTCTAACCCTGATCTAGATAAAACCTTGATCTAGTTCTTTTTTTTTGCTTTTTTGTTTGTAACTTTCTTCTGTAGGGACAAGGCAGTGACCCCGGCCCCCGAAGACTCACTCTGTAAGTAAGTAAGCACATGGGTAGAGGCTAGGAAAGCCAGGATTGTGACTGTCATTTGCCCCATTTTGCTCCAATCAGAGGGGATCTGTGAGTGGATCCTCTGCTGATTGGAACACAAATCGCCCATGTGAAAGGACCCTTAGAACCAAGGTGCAGCTTTTGATGTATCCCAATCTCTGACAATTCTCTGTGTAAGAATGCCTAAAGTAAGTTACCTTGGATACTGTGCTCTTATGTGCTCTTACTGTGGAGGTTCCCAGACATGTGTATACTGTGTCAGCCACAGGGCATTTCCTTTTATACGACTCCCTGTGTGAATGTTCCTCGTGTAGCAAAGGAAATACATGTCACCTTTGGACACTAAGTTCTGGTTTTTGGTGTTTTTCAGTCCTTCTGTACTTCATCATCTATAGAGCGTTAGCTCCAAGTCCATAGTTTTGCCAGGGTTCCTGTGGGACACTTACTAATATGTGATCTATGATCACCAACTTTTGCTATGTGTACCACTCTGTTCTTTTGAACTGTATTTGTACACTGCAGAGTATTATTAATGCCTAAGGTAGTGGTACATCTTTTGGTCTTTCTTCACTCAGTTAAAGAGCAGAGCGGTCATTGAAACAATAAAAAAATACCTTATGTTTTCAACCACTCCGCTTATTTGTTATATTATCTGCCTTTTAGCTAAGCTAACAGTTTAGCCTTCTACAAATTCTGTGCTGTTGTCACCCTCAGGGTGGAGCGCCATTTGTTTCTACTGGAAATACCTGTGCCTCGGGCCGCATGTACCCCATGTAAATGTAGTCTGCTTGGTTTTGTAAGTACATCATCTCCTAGGCCTAGTTATTTACCTCTACTAGAGGTGCCAAATGTCTTTTAAAGATTCTCAGAGGACAATAATGCTACAACAGGTGACCTAGTCTCATATTCCCCTACTAATTTGTGGGACCGATTCACTGGTCTTCCCTGAGGGAACCAATGCCTCGATCCTGGGATGCCTATTTATATAAGATTGTCCTCTCCACAAGATTCTATACCTTCGCTGTCTAAGCCAGAGACCTATTCTATGTCTACAAGTCTCTTTTATCTCCACTGCTCAATTTTTTTAGTTGTGTATATTTAATGGAACAATCTGATAGCAGACATGCTAAACATGCTTCAGGGCCTGCCATTACTGATTCTAATTCTGGCCTTCCTGGGCCTAGGTCCCTTAGGCCAGCCATAGAGGGAGCGATTTTGGTTGCAGGAAAGAAAATTGCTAGATTCCCCCATCAACACAGTCAGTGTTGATGGTGGAATCCCTCCTGTGGAACCATTGTGTTCTCCTGGCAGTGATTTTTGCTAGCGACTATAACAGTGGCTAGCAATAATCGCATGTAAAATCTGACAGGCTGGTTGTACCCAAGTTGATCGATTGATCAACTTGGGTACATTCAGCCTTCCCATACATGGTTCAAATGTCGGCCTGTCCCTGCTCAACTGGCCGAGATGCAAACCATCCATGGCCAACTTTAGAGTGCCTGAGACTCCTATTATCATCTCTATCACAGGGTCAGAGCGAAAGAACTTTTTTAGTCTTATGGGACCTATGTAGAAAAATGCTAGGAAGGAATAAAGTTACGGATAGCCGCACTCCTCGAAATGCTCTTTATTATTTCTTAAGGTTCCATACAGTACAGAACAAAAGAAAATGCAAGCTAACACATTTCGCAACCCTTGCTTACGGGTGCTTACTCATATGTAGAAAAATGATCTCTACCTGTTGTGGGTTCCTCTGTCATACATGTTGGCAGGTACTCAACCTTTCACCCTGAGAGTATTTCTATCTTTAGGGACTTAACTGACAGTTGGAATCCCCATTTAAGTCACAGATTCAGTTCAAGTTAACTGGTACTATTCTCCAGCCTCTTTTAGCTGCCACTATGACATGTAAAACCATGTCAAAATAAATAATATACTATAGAGGGCTACCTCTCCAACACCAGGACAAATGTCCTAGTATCTTGCAACTTTTGGATCAAATGTCTGAAGCACTGCTCTTCAGTTGTGAAAGTTTGTGTCTCACATGGAGAATTAATTTAACCACTTGCCGACCGTGTAACATATATACACCGCCGCAAGGGGGATCCATTATTCTGGGAGGGCGTACTATTACATCCTCCCAGAATCGCGCTCCGTGAGACCCGGCGCATCACGGATCAGGGTAAATGGCCGCTTGCAGCGGCCGTTTACCACATGATCGCTCCATCAAATGGCGGAGCATCACATGTAAACAAGCCGGCGGAAGTGCCGGCTTGTCTCTCCCCTCTCCGCACCGATCGGTGCAGTGTGACAGGAGAGGGGAGAGAGGGGGGAGAGAGGAGATGCAGTGGTGCTGTGGGCAGGATCTGAAGTGCCCACAGCACCTCTATGTGCCAGGCAGGGACCCCCATCCACCCATCCAGCTTCAGCCATGCAGCCTCATCCATGCACCCTCATCCATGCCCACCCATCTGTGCCCACCCATCCGTGCCAACCCATCCATCACCCATGCATCTGTGCTCTCCCATCTGTGCCTACCCATCCGTCACCCATGCTCACCCATCCATCACCCATACATCTGTGCTCACCCATCCGTGCTCACCCATCTGTAACCCATGCATCTGTGCTCACCCATCCGTCACCCATGCATCCGTGCTCACCCATGCATCCGTGCTCACCCATCCATGTCCACCCATCCGTCACCCATGCTCACCCATCCATCACCCATACATCTGTGCTCACCCATCCGTGCTCACCCATCTGTCACCCATGCATCTGTGCTCACCCATCTGTCACCCATGCATCCACTCGTGCCTACCCACTCGTGTCTACATACCCACTACCTACCCACTCGTACCCACTGCCTAC
>BLSH010151895.1:853500-887228 GCA_018402905.1 Glandirana rugosa | reverse complement strand
CTTCAAAAGTACAAGAGGTAGTCAGGAAATTATATGTGTAATTTATGTACTTAGAATGCCTGATGGTGCTCCCCACATATTGGGCCTCTGTATGTGGCCAGGCTGTGTAAAAGTGTCACACATGTGGTATCACCATACTTGGGACGAGTAGCAGAATATATTTTAGGGTGAAATTTTTTCTAGGTACATGCTGTGTGTTAGAAATATTATATAAATGGACAACCTTGTGTAAAAAAAAAGCGTTTTCATTTTCTTTCCACATTTTCCAAAAACTTGTGTGGCCAGGCTGTGTAAAACTCTCACACATGTGGTATCACCATACTCAGGAGGAGTAGCAGAATGTGTTTTGGGGTGTAATTGGTGGTATGCATATGCTGGGTGTGAGAAATAATCTGTTAATATGACAATTTTGTGGGGAAAAAAATGAAAAAAAAAATCTTCATTTAGCAAAGAATTGAGGGGAAAAAATTACAACTTCAAAAAATTTGCCATGCCTCTTACTAAATATGTTTGACTGTCTACTTTCCAAAAAGGTCATTTGGGGGGGTATTTGCACTTTTCTGTCTTGTTAGGGCCTCAAGAAATGAGATAGGCCATCAGTGCATCAGATGTGAATTTTCAGTGATTGGCACCATAGATTGTAGACTCTATAACTTTCACAAAGACCAAATAATATACACCAATTTGGGTTATTTTTACCAAAGATATATAGCAGTAATAACTTTGGCCAAAATTTATGAAGAAAAATTACTCATTTGCAAAATGTTATAACAGAAATAAAGAAAAATGCATTTTTTTACAAAAAAAAATTTCATATGGGTACAATGTAGTATGACTGAGTAATTGTCATTCAAAATGTGAGAGCACTGAAAGCTGAAAATTGGTCTGGTTAGGAAGGGGGTTTAAGTGCCCAGTGGTCAAGTGGTTCAATCACATTTTGAAGGTAGACACCTATTTCATCATGCATATGACAGTGACATTCCTGAACCTTTTGGTTCTTACAATGTGCCCCTATCTCAAAGTAAGAGATGTGTAGATGAAACACAACAATCCCTATTTTCTTCTTCACTAATAGGTAGTTGGAATCCCCATTTACATCTGCAGCTTCTCGTATGAATTCAGAGTCTGATTCCCAATCAAACAGCATAACTCCTAACCAGAATCATTGAATCCTTTTGTTTATTATGTGTAACTAAAGGCAAAACTTTTTTTTTTATTAATTTGGTTTTGGATAGAGTGGCAGGGGATTAGAATACCTGTCAGGTTTTTATTGCTGTGTGTATCCCCTTTATGGAATTTTACCCTCTCCTATATGTCCCGGTGACTGTTACTACCAAAATTGAAAAAAAAAATGCAAATTTTGAGTGGTCACCAGAACTGGAACTGAGGGGAAATCTTGCAAAGTTGAACCAGGTGACTACCAGGGATTTCCTTCATTTGAAGGGATGTCCTTTCTTTTCCTGTTGTACTATGTGACAGGAGGTGAAGGGAAGTCTTCCCAATAGGAAACTTGGCAATTCTACTAACATAGTCCACTATCCTTTCATCTTGGCCTTTCTGTATTATATCCTATTCCCCTTTTCCTCTTCTAGGATTAGAACCATTTTTTTAAATCTTTTTTGTTAATCACTGTAGAAAATCTGTATTTTAAGACTACAATTCTCAGTTTCTATAACATGGTAAATGTGCAGGTGCTTTTCTATCTATTTTGTAAATGCCCTCAGTTGCAAGTATTTTTCCTTATAATTCTCAAGAACAGACATAAAGTGAGAGAATTTTCTTCTTGGTTGTTTTTTCCAACTTTTTAGACCTTTCTTCTATTTGCAACCCTTCTCTTCTGCAGTAGGGTTGAACCCTTTCTTTGTTTATAGAACAGGGTATAGTGTGTATCTGCTATTGTATGTTTCATGTATATCTCCTCCTGATCCTGTTTCTTCTTAGAATGTGAGGAGTAAACAGGCAGGTCACATTGTGTATACAAATACAATAGTAGTGGCGCATGCTGTTAAGCATTATAAATTCATGCAACGTCCATCAATAGTCCTGAGGATGCTTTGACTCTATATTAGAGTGTAACGCAGTAGCAGCTGGTAAAATTTTAGGATGGGGGGCAGACCCCACCCTTCCTTTTTGACCCCTCCCACTTCTCATAAGCCACACCCCTTATAGATTAGATAGGGTATATAGCAAAATTAACACTTTTCAAAATAAAGTTTAATAATGAAAAGGTAAAGTTTTAGGTGCAGTAAAATATTTACAGAAAAAAAAGTACAAAGTGAGACAAAATTACAGCGAAAGAGAGCAGAATGAAAATACCTGCATTTGAAATGCCCGTGCCTAATCAGTGTTTTGAAGATTATTTCCTGGTTCTCTGATGTTGTTTCATTGATGGTAAGATGAGAACTGACCATTGATCTTGGCAGTCCTTTTTTCTCTGGATCACAAGGGGTGGAGCCATACCTCTCTGGCCATTCGTATGAGCGGACGTGTTCTTAGACAATGTCCAGGGTGGGCCGTGGCGAGACATGCTGCATAATCATGCATGGATTATTAAAATCATAACTTGTGATTGGACCGCCCGGTAAGAAATTCCATTTCGGCATGTGTAAAGCTTTCAAATGACTCCAAACATGACAGTGCTGAGACCTTCTAGGACCCTGGGGAGGGAATCAACTATTTCTGTCCCTCCTTGGGTAACAAGGGGTGAATGTTTATACTTGAATTATCCGGGCCGAAATTCTACATTCAAATATGTACGTTTTATCACTGTGGCATACTTATAGCGGAAGTTATGACTATATATATGTTTTTCTACCTTCTCATATTGTTCCAAAGTTACTGAAAGGGTCAGGATTGCTGGGGGGTGATTTACGGTGTGCATGTCCCACATCAGTTTGGGGCATGTTTGTTTAAGATAAACAATCACTTTCAAGTAAAGAAAACCACAGACAGATATCTTTTCTGGCTTGTCCAGATAGCCCATTGAAGTTGATCTGGCCAGAAAAGGAGGGGGGATGTAAATGAGGAATGTTGTTCAAACTGCCATGTTAGAAGGAGAGAAACAAAAAACTTAACAGCCATTTAAGTAGCTCCCCTTCCAATATGGAGTCAGACTTGCTTCGGGCCTGGTATCATTACTTTGTGGGGGTCTCACACGTGATATCATCACATCTCCCCCCTGAGGTGGTTGCATGGGAGGGGAATGCGATTCCCGTCCTGGTGCAATCCATGCCTACAGGCTCAGCTTAGCGGGACAGACCATCAACATTCCCATGGGCACTGCCTTTCTTGTGCTGGATGGTGAAATCATATTGCTGAAGGATTAAGCTCCAACAAAGTAGCTTGCCATTCTCCCCAGCAACACAATTTAGCCAGCTCAAGGGATTGTGATCGGTGATCACCGTGAAGTGCCTCCTTTAGAGGTACGTCTGCAGCTTCTGGAGAGCCCACATGATCGCGAGACATTCCTTTTCAATCATGGCATAGGCTACTTCACTGGGAAGCAGTTTCCAGCTCAGGTAGAGGATGGGGTGTTCCTCTCCGGTGTCATCCACTTGGCTCAGGACTGCACCCAACCCATAGGCAGAGGCATCAGTCTGCACTAAGAAACGGCGGGTGAAGTCAGGAGCCTGTAGCACAGGGGCACTGACCAGCGCCTCCTTCAGGGCCTGAAATGCCCTCTCACATTCTGGTGTCCAAGACACCACTTTGGGCAGTTTCTTCTTGGTTAGGTCAGTCAAAGGTTTTGCCAGGCTACTATAGTTACTTACAAATTTCCTATAGTAGCCAGCTGTCCCCAAGAATGACATAACCTGTTTCTTGGTTTGAGGGGTTGGCCAGGCCAGTATGGCCTCCACCTTCCCTGTCTCAGGTCTTAGAGTGCCTCCTCCCACCTGGTGTCCCAGGTACTGGACATCGGTTATGCCAATCTGACACTTGCTGGGCTTGACAGTCAGATTGGCAGCTGTCAGTTGGTCCAGGACCCGTGACAGGTGCACCAAGTGTTCCTCCCAGGTAGGGCTGAACACCGCGATGTCGTAAAGGTTTCCAGCCCCTCCAGTAAGTCATTCATGGCCCTCTGGAAGGTGGCTGGGGTGTTCTTCATCCCAAATGGCATGACGGTAAATTTGAACAAGCCGAATGGGGTGATGAAGGCCGACTTTTCCCGAGCTTCAGGGGCCAGAGGAATTTGCCAGTACCCTCTGCTCAGATCCATGATCGTGATATAGCGGGCCGCCGCCAACCTATCCAACAACTCATCGATCCGGGGCATGGGGTAAGCGTCTGCAGTGGTGATCGCATTCAGCTTTCGGTAGTCCACACAGAACCTGGTCGTCTGATCCTTTTTAGGGACCAGGACCACTGGGGACGCCCAAGCACTGTGGGACCTCTGAATTACCCCCAGCTGCAGCATCTCCTCCCCCTCCCTCTTCATGTCAGCCAGCACCTCCAGAGAGACGCGATAGGCCTACTGTTTAATGGGGAGATGTGCCCCAGTGTCCACCTGGTGGACAGCGAGGTCCATCCACCCCGGTTTCCCCATAAACCGGCTCCCATGGACTGCCAGCACGTCCTTCAGCCCAGGTACCTGTGCGGGGGTAAGGTTGGGGTTTATCAGGAGGTCGGAGTTGACCTCCCTGGTGTCAGCTAACAAGTCTAGGAGTGGGTCAGCCTCTTCAGGCTCCGGCCTGCTGCAGACCAGCATGGCATAGGCCGTGCGCTTACGATGGGCTTTAATCATGTTCACATGGAAAGGCCTTCTGCCGTCTACTCCCTTCTCCCAACCGGACTACGTAAGTAACGTCATTCAGGCGCTGGGTAATGGGGTACGGCCTTCCCATGCGGCCTGGAGTTTGTTCTGCCGCAAGGGGAGCAGAACATACACCAGCTGCCCAACGTTGTATGCCCGCTCCCTAGCATTGCGGTCATACCAACGTTTCTGTCTGGTCTGGACCTGGGTCATGTTTTCCCGCACAATCCCCACCAACGTCTCCATTTTATCCCGGAATCTCAGGACGTAATCCACCACAGAGTCCTCTGGGTCTGGAATCTTGCCCTCCCAGGTCTCCCGGATTAGGTCCAGGGGTCCTCTAACCCTTTGTCCGTACAGCAGCTCAAATGGTGAGAAGCCTGTGGACTCCTGGGGCACCTCTCGGTAAGCGAACAGCAGATGAGGCAGGTACCTTTCCCAGTCCTTACCCTGGGACTCCACAAAGGTGCGCAGCATTTGTTTCAGGGTACCATTGAAAGACTTGCACTAGCCATTCGTTTGTGGATGGTAAGGACTGGCCATGATATGCGTCATCTGTATTTTCTGACAGAGAGCGTGCATCAAGTCAGACACAAACTGAGGGCCTTGATCACTAATGAGCTCGGCCGGGAATCCCACTCTTGTGAAGATTCCCAGCAGAGCATCAGCGACCTTGTCTGCATGGAGGGAGGAGAGAGCCACCACCTCTGGGTAACGTGTGGCATAGTCAACAACTGTCAGGATAAAATGTTTGCCTGAACTGCTGGGGATAGCTAGAGGTCCAACAATATCCACTGCTACCCTCTTAAAAGGTTCATCAATCACAGGCAAAGGTTTTAACGGAACCCTGTGTACATCTCCTACCTTGCCAACTCGCTGGCAGGTATCACAGGACCAACAGTAGTCAGCTATGTCTGTCAGCATGGTGGGCCAATAAAAGTTATGTATTAATCGCCGCCGGGTCTTAGTGATCCCCAAGTGACCTGCTAGGGGGATCTCGTGGGCCACTCTTAAGAGCTGTCCCCTGAATTGGCTTGGGACCACCAGCTGCCTGCTTCCGAAGCCAGCTATGTTTTCCCTTGCAAACAAACTCTCCCTGTACAGCTTTCCTTTGTCCCAGTAAATCTTTTGTTTGTCATTCACTGCAGGGGGGCTGTCAGCTAAACTCCTGAGCTGTGCCAGCGTTTGGTCTATTTGCAGTGCTGCTTCAAAGGCTGAACCACAAGTCCCAGCCAGCAGTCCTGTGGCAAACGAGGACAGCTGCTGAGGCCCAACAGAGGTAGAGTCCACTGGGTCAGAACAGGGAGAGGGCCCAGAGACCTCCTCCTGCTGTCCGGCAACCCTAGCCTGTACCTCTGCAGCCCTTGCAGCACTGCGAGTGACCACCAGTATGAGTAATACATTGTCATCATTATCAACATTACAGTCAACAGGTATACATGTGACATCATTGGCACATACATAATTTACATTTACATTCAATTGTGTATTTTCTTCTTTCTCTAAATAAGGAGAAACTTGCATTTCCACTTCCCCCTCCCCCTCTCCAGGTTGCCCAGATATCATACCCACATCAGCACACAGTACCTTTGGGAGTCCAGAGGTTTCCAAGGGGGTGTCCTCAGCAGGGGCATAGTAGGAGACAAGGGTCCCCAAGTCAGCACCCAGCAACACAGCAGTGGGAATCTCCTCAGAAACTCCCACCTCTCTCATCCCACTTCCAGCACCCCAATCAATGTACACATAGGCCCGGGGTATGCGGGAGCGGGTTCCCCCAACTCCGGTGAGGGTGAGGAACTTCTTGGGGATGATGTCCGTTTCTTCTATCACCTCCGGTCTGACCAAGGTGACTTCAGCTCCGGTGTCCCGGAGACTCGTTACAGTCCCACAATGACTGTCTGCAAGTTGGCATTGGGTCCTTGAGGTCTCCCCCTGACGAACAGCACGGAGGAAGGGTTGCTGGCCGGGTGGCCAGATGATGTCATCTTCTTCTGCTCCGGGCACTGTGTTCGCAGATGGCCAGGCTTGCCACAGGTGTAATACCTGCGGTTATCAGTCAGGGCGGGTTTGACACCAGGGAGGCAGTTTCAGACCGCTGAGAGGCTTGGTTGGCTTGCAGAGGAGGGGTTGCCGCGTGCGATTTTCCCCCTTTCCAGCCATTTGGTGGAGCTTTGCGATGGTCCAGTACCCGAGTACTGACGAAGGTATCGGCCAGGTCTGCTGCGGCTTTAGCAGAACCAGGCTTCCGCTCTAGCACAAACTGTCTGACGTCTGGAGGACAGATGTGCAGGAGGTGATCTTCAATCTTGAGATCTTCCAGGACCTCAAAAGAAGTGGCTTTCAAGCCCCCAGTCCACTGTTGGAATGTGATACGTAAACGGCTTACCACATCCATATAAGAGTCCCCAGACCCTTTTTGTAGGGACCTAAACCGTTTTCTGTATACTTCAGGGGTTAATCGATACTTTTGAATGATTGCTGCCTTTATGGCTTCGTAATCTTCGTCCTGCTCCTCTGGCAGGTCAACATACGCGTTCAGGGCCTTGCCTCGTAGCCCTGATGTCAGGTACCGAGCCCATTGTGCTCAGGGCTAATGGTACTGACGGCAAGTTTTTTTCAAACGACAGTAGATACATGTCAATGTCACTGTCCTTTTTCATGGCTGGAAATTTAGCGGCTGGGCTTGCAGGCAGAGAGGTGTCCCTGTGCTCTAGGGATCTGAGGTTCTGATCCTGTCGGTACTGCTGTTGGAGCCTCAACATCTCCAATTGATGGCGACGATCAGCCTCCTTCTGCGCAGCCTCTCCCTCAGCCTGGCGTTCCTCTCTCTCAGCTGCAGCCTGGCGTTCCAGAAACTGCAGGTACATCCCAGGATCCATTTCACTGATGCGCTGGAGTGTTGCCTGCATTTGAGAGTCTCTGCTGTTTGCAGGCAATCTGGGGCTAGCCTGCTCCTGCTGTGGCCCAGTAAGGACAATCAGTAGTATTCCCGTTTCAGTCCCTCTTTGCTCATCCTACGAGGTCATTGAGTTTGAACCACTTGGCTCTGGAGTATCGGGAACCCCTTCAGCTTCATGTTCCCCGAGTTCAGGTCTGCTCGTATATCATACTCCTGTAGGGCCTTTATCATGCCTTTACAAGTTTTGTTACTGACGTCAAGGCCTCTTGTTGTACACTCAGTAGTCAGTTCATCTTTGTTCATCTTCTTATACACTGATGGCCCAGACATTTTGCAAGCAGAAAACAGAGAACAGAAAGCAGAGATAGAAAGGAGTTGTTGCTGTTGTATGTCTCTTTAAAAACAAAAAAAAAATATGCACCAGCTTGTCTCTAAGGACTGTTTCCAAAAAGGTTACAATCCTTAAGCGCAGAGCTAATTCCTAACAATGCACTGAATGCTCTTAAGGCAAAACTATCCGACCGCTGCCAACCAGTATGTGACGAACGTGGGTATCAGATCGCTGCCCTCCTCACCGACCGGCGACCGAGGACCCCCCCCTGATCTAATACCGCACTTGTCACCAACGTAACAATGCCACTCTCAGCTGCTTTCAGCACAAATATTTCCCAGTTTGTGGGACCACCGTCTAAGTGTCAGCCGCCTGAAAGCGATTGTTACCGGGCTAATTCAACCAATTAACCCTTTCACTGCCACAACTTCTGGATACGGGCCAGAAGACTCGGATGTTAGCAATACCAGTATTTTAGAACAACACCTGTAACACACACTGTCACCGCAGACAGATATATTCAGATGCATTATTTTAAAAACAGTAGCGCTCTTCAAAGAAACAGATTGGTAATAGTTACTTTAGGGACAATTAACACTTTTCAAAATAAAGTTTAATAATGAAAAGGTCAAGTTTTAGGCGTAGTAAAATATTTACAGAAAAATAAAAGTACAAAGTGAGACAAAATTACAGCGAAAGAGAGCAGAATGAAAATACCTGCATTTGAAATGCCAGTGCCTAATCAGTGTTTCTAAGATGATTTCCTGATTCTCATCTTACCATCAATGAAGCAACATCAGAGAACCAGGAAATCATCGCTCTCAGGTGGCTGACACTTAGACGGTGGTGCTGCAAACTGGGAAATCTTTGTGCTGAAAGCAGCTGAGTGTGGCATTGTTGCGTTGGTGACAAGTGCGGTATTAGATCAGGGGGGTCCTCGGTCACTGGTCGGTGAGGAGGGCAGCGATCTGATACCCGCGTTCGTCACAAGTATCACCAGAGGAATATATAGCATCACCAGAGGAGTATATACAGCATCACCAGAGGGGTATATAGTGTCACCAGAGGGGTATATAGTATCATCAGAGGGATATATGGTATCACCAGAGGGGTACCTAGCATCCATCTACCCCCCCGCCGCGGGGCTCGCGGCACTGACAGTACCCTCCCCCCCAGGGCACAGGACTCGGGACATCAAAGTTCCGCACTTACCCCATCTAGGAGCGGGCAGGCAGACAGCGTTGTCCAGCGAGCGGGGAGCGGCTTGGCTTTGGCCATGCATCCCCCCCCTTCTCCGAGAAAGACATCCAATAGGAATGCCTGTCTTCTTCGCCAATCGGGAAACCAGTAACATACCAGTGACATACCTGTGCTTCCTGATTGGCGGAGAGGTGGTTTAGTGTTAGAAAGGCAAATGTTCATTTGCCTTTCTAAGGGCTAATGGCAGCATGCTCTGCACCACAAGCCACTCTATGTTGAAGCCTATTAGAGCCTACGGCTCTAATGAGATACTTCAAAGAAACCCCCCGCCACGGTAATTCATGCGGCTGGTGTCCTGAAAGGGACTGGCCTCATTAATAGGAGGTGATCGCGGACGGCCATGGATAGATTCATGCTGTGCATGAATCTATCCATAGCATATAGGGGGTGGCAAGGACAGAGGGGACGGTGCCCGTGCGCCCCTAATAGACGGGCCGTCCCTGGTGTAACGGTGTGTCACATTGTGTCTTTTAGGTACAGTGTAACACAGAAGGCCTCTACCAAGACCTGCTTGTTGATACCTGTTTTCAAGTACCATCGCCCTAGGCTGCTTGCACCTGGTTTGTACTATAGAACACCTCTTCCTCTCCTCATCTATATAACATAGGGGGGTGTTCTATAGTTCACAAAAGAGAACTATGCATGGCTGATAACACCACTTTTTAGATTTAAGTACAGCCTAGGGAGAATGAACAAGATGTTAGGAGCTGACTAGATTTGTGGCAAGATCAGCATTTTTTTCCCCAGATATAGCAATATATTTTAATGGTGTATGTAACAGACCAAAAGGGATTAAAAAAGAGAAGGTCATTATCCGGGTTACATAAACTTTACATCCCTATTGAATAATGGTAATCAACTGTTTTTTAACCTTATTAACTATGTAACTATTTTTCTGCAAGCTGTGTTCATTCCTTATCTATCAGTGCTCTTTTGGCTTTTTAACGTACACATGCCTGAATATTAACATTTGAAATAAAAAAAAACTAATAATACAAATATCGTGTTAATAAGACACTAAAACTTTTGTGATAGAAAAAAAGTTAGGTACTTGGTGACTCATTTTCTAGGAATTTTCCACAGCAGCATCTGAGCACCGTTTTGAAAAAAAAGTGATGTGTCTTCTGTAAAACCCGCTGACAGGCAGCTTAAACCTGCAGGGGGAAACTTTTTTTAGTCAAGTACAGAAGGAACAATAGGTAAACAGTGTGTAACATGATAATCTATAAGTTTACATTGCTTTTCCAAGCCTCTTATGAGTTGTTTAATATCATCTCTTCAGTAGCCAAGCTGAAAGTTTTAGGATCTTCAGATTAGGATGCATTACTGGACCCTGTTTCACAAGATCTTCCTTCAGCAGCAACAAGATGTGAGGTTGTACACTCATGTTTTGCAAATGAGTGAACCATGCCCTTTGTGGGCAGCAGGGTGCGATCAGCATAACTGTGGCCCTGTTCTTGATCTTTAGGATTGCTTTTGGGATCATATTTGTCAGGGGGAATACATAAGTTATAGGGTATGACCAACTCTGGGTAAATACATCCAATCCTGCATTGCTGTCTATGATTAAGCCCTGAAAAAGGCAAAACATGCCTGAGCAGTTCTCTGCAGGTGGAGAACAGGAGCTGAAGCTATCTTTTACCCATTTCATTCACACTCATGCAACAGGGAGTCAGTGTCTGTGTGCAGACGGTCACCATTTTGTTGAAGTGTACCAGAGACCGACAGTCCGATCCTGTCTGCCATGTACCAGTTTATTCACATGCTGGTCTGACTGATACAGATTTGGGGGACATTTGAGCTGTACTATTTTCATTGTTTTGGGCTACACCTGCATTGCTATCATTTGATGTTAAGGAGAAGAATTTTGGTGTCTTAGCATTTGTTGTTGAAGTAAAGAGGTCTACTACTGGAGTCCCCCATATCTCTGCAAGCCAACTCAATGTTTCATGGTCAAAGGATCATTCTGCTTATGTCAGTTTTTTTTTCCTGCTCAGAAAATCTGCCAATTAATTATGAGTCCCTTTCAGATGGATAGCTGATAGAGAAAATAGGTTTGCTTTTGACCAAGTTAGAAGGTTGTCTGCTAGGGTCATCAATCAGTGAGACTTGGTGTCCCCTATCTGTTGATGTAGGCAGTGGTTGTGGTATTGTCTGATTGAATTTGAACATGTTTGCCTCTGATCTGGCATTGAAAGGAGAGTAGGGCTTGTTCCACTGCCTTTATTTCCCTCATGTTGGAGCACTTGTTCCATTTGTCCTGTGTCAGTTGGTCAGCTAAGTGTGCACCCCCACCCCCACTTTCTTGCATTGGTGGTTATCCTGACTATGTTGGTTTGAGACCACAGACGTCCCTCCCACTCTGTGTTCCACTACCAGCGCATGGAGTCATTGACTTGAGGCGGAATATGGGTCAAGTACTCTAGTGTCTTTGAACTTCCATCCCATTGGGAGAGCAGGAAGTTTTGCAGGGGTCTTCTGTGGAGTTGGGCCCGTGCTCTTATTATGGTCCTTAATGTAGTTGTTGTTGACACGCAAAGGGATGTTATTTTTTCTATTAACTTCTGCTTGTCAACAACACCTACAGTAAGGGCCATAATGACTGACTGGAATCTATTGTGTAACCTAAGTAGGTCACTGTTTGGGTGGGTGTTACTGTAAGTGTGATGTTTCTGCATCTATCAACCAACCGAGTTTCGTGAGGTGAGGTATTAGGTGACTATCTGCAGTTTGTTCCAGCATTTAGATTAAGTTGGTAAAAAATAGAAGGCTGCCTAGGTAAGATATGAGACTCCAATTCCCCTTAGACATAACGTTTTATTTTACTTTTGTAAATATTCTTTGTGCCAATGAAAGGCTGAAGAGTAGGGCAGTGTATTGTAGGTGTATCGTAGCCTGTGAACCCTTGCTTGCTAACCTCAGGTACCGTTTGTACCCGACTCTTATCGGGATATGCAAATAGTCTCACGTTGCCATAAATGCTCCCGGGAAAGCAGTATGTTCCAGATTAACTATGTTGATTCCATCCAAAAATTTTTGTACCTTACAGTTTTGTTTAGGGGTTTGAGATTTAGAAAAAGTCAGAATTTTTCTGAGGGCTTCCACCTGGAAAAAGTGTGAAAGTAAAACCCTCTCCCCTCCTTTTTGGTGGGGACAAAAGAAATTACTTTTTGTGCTAGAAATTCTTTCAGGCAATGACAGCATGCCTGTTGCCTGGTCTTTGTTTGTTGTGGGGAGATGAGTAATGAACTGCCACCTGGGGGAGTCCTTGAGAATTCTATCTTGCGCCCTTGTTAAATAATAGAGGAAAAATGTGTTTTCTGTAATCATTTCTCGTTGCGGTAAATATTTTGCCAGTCTTTCCCCCACTAAATGTGAGTCATTGGTTATTTGGAGTGGTGGTACGAGGTTTAAGTAGGAACCCCTCTTTCCTTTTCCCTTTGGGGAAGGACTGCCTCTTTTTGGTATTGTGCTTCTGAGATTATTTGAAATACCCCTTATGAACTAGTGGGATTTTTAAGGCAATTCAAAAAACTTTTTCCTTTTATATAAAAATTATACAAATTTATTGAAAAACATGGACATCATTGAACATTTTCATGGATTTTAAAACATTTTTACAAACGGCATTGATACAGTCGATTGTACAATAGTGTGCATTTTAACAAAGAGTGATATCACCCGGCCCTGGTGGTCCCTTTGAGTTGGGGTGACCCCAAGGCACGGTACATTCTAACGCTTTTCGGATTGACTTTATTACTTCCTTCTTCAGGGAAAGATATCACCATCTATGAAATAGATAATCGATAAACTAGTGTCTTACATATATGTGCCTAAATCATCTCTATATATTATACATAGATTAGTACTCACATAGCAGCACAGACTCAGCCCTCTTAGAGATCACAGACCCGGGCAAATCCCCCTCCACCATAGGTCCTATTTCCCCTGTATCAGAATGGCAGGCCGTTAGGCCAACAGCCGGTGTACAAAATATCTTCAAAAAATCTCTATATAAAGAGAAAAAATCAGAAAACAAGGATTTATTATCTGGAGAGGCAAGTATTAGCTCCGAATGGACAAATCCATGAGGCTATCTTTAACTTACCCCTCAAAGGAGAAATTGTAACTGGAGTGCAGCACAACCCCACTATGAGCTTGTGAACAGGGAGTGGTTCTGTGGTTCCAGGAGAAGAAAATCCTCCTCCATAGGCCGCTCACTGTACCTGAGTTGCATCAGTTGGTGGACCTATGTGGTTACCACCACAAAGGAAGGGAGAAATGGCGCCGGCTGCCATTCCCGGCGTCCTTATAGGCCGCATGCGCGATCGCACTTCCGGAAGTGCGTCACCGCGTGCTCACGTCATTTCCTGACCTCCGAACGTCCGTTCAGGGGGAAGTAAATGACGGGCCATAGGACTTTGACCGACAGCACAAGACAAGACAGCGCCATCCATTGGGGGGAGAGAGAAACCACATCTCCCCTCATACATGGCGCCATTCAAGAACGGGCCCCGGGCAGCACAAAGCTAAACCACAAGGGCCCTTCTTGTGCTGGATGCAGGGGGGGACAAAAAGGTGGAGGAGGAAAACACCTCCCAGGGAATGATCTCTAAATACCATATCTGCATTGATTGAGTCCGTGATTAGATTTTTTTGAAAAAAGAAAAATTATAAGGCTTTAGTCAAAGAGGACAATAACATTGTAAAAATCTCATTACAACAAACACAATCTCATTACATTTTCAAGTTATATTTTATAGATCTCCAGGTTGTGCATCAGTACGTCTAGGGTGGAATCTCCCAGAAGTGGGGAGCCCCGGCCAGGACCGTATGGGATCCCAAGCATAGGGACCTGAGAGTCTGTGTTATATGCCAAGGTCGAACATATATGAGGCCAAAGGAACGTGGAGAGAGGCTGGGGAGAAAGGGGATAAGGGAAAAAGAGGGGGGAGAGGGGAAGAAGAAAAGAGGGAGAGGTAAAGATCAGTAAAATGGGCAAGGAGACAAAAAATAGTTGAATCAAATTTAATCGGTTTTACCAGAGCTATAGCCCTCCAAGAAGGGCCTATAACTTTCCATTTCATTCAAACCTGGGGGGGTGGTGGCCCTAAGTTGTCTAATCCAGCGCATTTCGCGCTGGAGCAGGGTCTTATTCCAGTCACACCCCCTGGCAGGAATTTGTATCCTATCTAATGCTGTTAATAAAATTCTGGGCATATGATAGTTATGGACTTTGGCTACATGTCTCCCCAAGGGGAGATATAAGTTGCCCATTCGCATGTCCTGTAGGTGCTTGCTCACCCGTGCATGAAATTCCTGCTTAGTTTTGCCAATGTAGAAGGAGCCACATTGGCAATAAGCCGAGTAGACCACCCCTCTAGTATGGCAATTGACAAAATGTCTAGGGGCCAATGTCTCGCCATTAGGTAAGACCATGGATCCCCTTCCACCTATGAAGGGGCAACACGAACATGATCCGCAGGGATAAGTCCCCCTATCCCTACAGGGGTCACTTCTGCTGCTACCCTTATACTCACTTTTTACCAGGAGGTCTCGTAAGGAGCCTGCCCTCCTATAGGTAATCTGGGGATGAATTCCCACAAGACTACCAAGGATGGGATCCTCCTGTAATATTGTCCAATGTTTGTTCAGTATTTTGCGAATATCCTCATGTTCACAAGAAAAACGAGTGATTAATCTAATGGTGTCTGATTGACTCTGTACTTTTTTTCTATTGTTTTGAGATTTGAAGATCAATTGGTGTCTATCTAGGTCTTTAACCCTGTTGAAAGCTTTCCTTAATGTAGTTTTAGTGTACCCTCTGTCATATAGCCTTTCGTATAGAGAATCTGCCTCTATTTTAAAGTCTTCAAATGTAGTACAATTCCGTTTCAGCCGTAAGAATTGGCTATAGGGTATAGATTTTTTTAGGGGTTCTGGATGAAAACTGTTAGCGTGCAACAAAGTGTTGCCCGCAGTCTCCTTTCTAAACAATGTACTACTTAGTTTGCCACTATTGTCCTTCTGGATATAGATATCCAGAAAGCTAATTCTACTTTCATGGTAAGTCATGGTAAAAAATAAATTTAATGTGTTCCTGTTCATTTCTCCCAGAAATAGTTACATAGTTACATAGTTAGTCAGGTTGAAAAAAGACACAAGTCCATCCAGTTCAACCAAAAAAAAAAAAAAAAATGTATATACATATATATATATATATGTATACACATATACACATACACACATACAACCAAATAATCCCATATACAATCCTTCACCCACAGTTGATCCAGAGGAAGGCAAAAAACCCCAGCAAAGCATGGATCCAATTTGCTATAACGGGGGAAAAAATTCCTTCCTGATTCCCCGAGAGGCAATCGGATTCACCCTGGATCAACTTTACCTAAAGATGTTAGTACCCAGTTATATTATTTACATTAAGGAAAGAATCCAGGCCTTTTTTAAAGCAATCAACCATGCTGGCCAAAACCACCTCTGGGGGGAGTCTATTCCACATTTTCACAGCTCTTACTGTGAAGAAACCTTTCCGTATTTGTAGATGAAATCTTTTTTCCTCTAGACGTAAAGAGTGCCCCCTTGTCCTTTGTGATGACCTTAAAGTAAATAACTCCACACCAAGTTCACTATATGGACCACTTATATACTTGTACATGTTGATCATATCCAGCCTTAATCTCCTCTTCTCAAGAGAGAATAAATTCAGATCCTCTAATCTTTCCTCATAGCTGAGCTCCTCCATGCCTTTTATTAGTTTGGTTGCCCTTCTCTGCACTTTCTCCAGTTCCCCGATATCCTTTTTGAGAACTGGTGCCCAAAACTGAACTGCATATTCCAGATGAGGTCTTACTAATGATTTGTACAGGGGCAAAATAATGTCTCTATCTCTGGAGTCCATACCTCTCTTAATACAAGAAAGGATTTTGCTTGCTTTGGAAACTGCAGTTTGGCATTGCATGCCATTATTAAGCTTATGATCTACCAGAACCCCCAAATCCTTCTCCACTATGGATTCCCCCAGTTGTACTCCCCCTAGTATGTACGAAGTTCTAGAAGACCTACTGGCCCATCCCACACTATCACACACAATGTATCTTTGCCACACAACGACGTGTTCGGTGTATTGGACAAGGTCCTCCCTTGAAAGAAGTTCTTTTTCCCACTCCCCCAGGTACAGGTTTGCATATGAGGGGGCACATGAGGTCCCCATTGCAACACCCTGCACCTGGAGGTAGTAGGAACCCTTAAACATGAAGACATTGTGTCACAAAACAAAATCTAACATTGTTAGAATAAAGGAGTTAAACTTCCACTCATGAGTAGAGTGCTGACGTAGGACTCTCTCCACGGCAGCAAGCCCAAGGTGGTGGGGGATGCTGCCGTAGAGGGACTACACATCAACAGCCACTAATATTGCAGTCTCTGGAATCACCAAGTTCTCCAGGATCTGTAGAAGGTGGATTGTGTCCTTGGTGTATGAGGCCAGACATAGGACATGAGGTCTTAAATACCAATCAATGAGTTGACTCATTGCCTCGGTCAGACTACCATTCCCAGAAATGATAGGTCGTCCCGGGGGATCTTGTAAATTCTTGTGCACCTTCCGAAGGGCATAAAATGTTGGAACACGTGGGTGTCTGGTACGTACGAACTCCCACTGTTCTACTGTAAGAATTCCTTTTTGTCTGGCCCCATCAACCAAGGAACAGAACTCTCGAACAAATCCATCCACCATGGCGGCAGAGATTCTCTTATAGCAATTAGAATCATTTAGAATTTTTAGACACATCTTTTCATATTGATCATTGTTCATCAGCACAATATTTCCCCCCTTGTCAGCCATTTTAATTGTAATATTCACATTATTTTAAGTGATAGGAGTGCTTGTTTATGCTCCTCAGTGAGATTACCTCTATTTGGAGTAATTTTCATATTTTCAATGTCCTGTCTTACGAAAAGTCCCAAGGCTGGATTTTGTGACAAGGGGGGAAATTTGTGCGATTTCCTTTTGAGACGAGTCATCTCCGTTTGTTCCTGACCTCCCCCCCAACCTCCCCCATCCTCTCCCTCCACCTCCTCCTCCCATGCCGCCTCAATCTCCGTCCAACCACTTTCTTGGAGCAGGAGATTCAAATCCCGCAGCGCCTTAAAGTCAGCCGCCGTGAGATTTGGAGCCGGCTCCCCCCTCTCCTGATGTGTCTGTTTGTGATATAAGCTCTTGAAAAGTAATTTACGGGCAAATAGGTTTACATCCTTGATCATCTCAAACTTGTCAATACTTCTGTCGGGACAGAAGGAAAGACCCAAGGAGAGGATCTCCCCTCTGCCCGCGACAGAGCATACGAGGACAAGTTGATGATGCTCAATTTTCTTTCGTCTGAGATTTGATTGTATATGCCTCGATTCCCTTCTGTGTTGTGGGTGTGGGTGTAAGGGGGGCTGGAGGAATTTTGTCCTTCTCTAAAAAAATGTCTACAGGGGTCTTGGGAATGGCCCCCATATCCTTAGTGCTTTTAAACATCTTGGTGGTTGATTGAGTACCCTTTGTGTTACCTTTACTTATTGTATTTTGAGATCTCACCAAGCTGTGTCCACCACCTTTTTCCTCGTGTATGTTTTCTGTGATCCCTGTGTTTGTGGTACGTTTTTTAATTATTGGCTGTGCTCCATCTTTTCCTTGCTGTTTATGTGTAGAATTTATTCTTTTCCCAAATTGTCGTCCTGTGTGTGAAGAAGAGACTGAAGAAGAGGAATAGTTCGATGGTGTATCATAAGAATAATCATTGACCATACTCTTATTCTCAGACCTTTTAATACTCCCTCCCCTTTTGTGGTTATTGTTCCATCTATATGCCTTGCCCTCACTAAAGGCATTTTTATCCCTCCAATATTTTTTCTCTTTCTTTTGGAGTATATTTTTACTAAATTCCTCCAAATGTACCTTGAGTTTGTGTTCATATGTACCATAATCTTTATGTGCCTTTAGGGGAGCCAGTTTGGTATAAATACCATCTATTTCCCCATCCAGTCTCTCCAAAAGCTTACGGTACTCACCCTGCAGAAGCAGCATCAGGTCCCTGGAACATTAGTTTAATTTCTTTTCCCAATTACTTTTTAGGTCATTGGAAATATTGTCCAAAATGGGAAATATTTGTATTCTCAGTCCCACTGGGTTGATATATTCACGTATGTATCTCTCAAGGGACCTGGTGTGCCAATGTAGTGCAGATTTCTTTTCCAACTTTTTGGTTAGAGAGAAAAAGAGAGAAGTTAGATCAGAAAATGCCTGTTCCTTAGCAACATAATTAGTCTGAATGTTGAGCATGAGATTCTCCCACTCCTGGCCCGAAAGGTCCCCCATGCCGAGAGATCCACCCAGACAGACCAACACCTTAAATCGGAAAACTGGGGTTGCCCCCAGTTTCCTACAAGGTTTTCTTTTATGTATTGTAAGAGGGTTAATTCTAGATCAGGGGTCCCTTGGCCAAGAAAGGCAGCATAGGGGACACCCTGAAAGATTTTTTTCCCTGTAATACAAACAAGAAATCCAATCCCTCCTCAAAATATTTTTACTTTGTCTCTTAGTTGAACCTGGAAGAATCCCGTCCCAATTTGGGAGTAGGCACTTGAATGGGGTTGGGTGTTTTGTCCACCCTATATATCTAGATAGCTATAAAAGAAAGTGCCACCACAAATTGGGATGTACATTGCCATCATCCCTTTAATTGATTATTTGAAATACCCCTTATGAACTAGTGGGATTTTTAAGGCAATTCAAAAAACTTTTTCCTTTTATATAAAAATTATACAAATTTATTGAAAAACATGGACATCATTGAACATTTTCATGGATTTTAAAACATTTTTACAAACGTGCTTCTGAGATTGCCTTTGAGGGTGAAAAGTGCTTTTGTTTTGTTTCTTCATGGGTAGGGGGAAACCTTTCTTTTAGTTAACTGATCTGTCCAGTACCGACTCCAGTTCTGGCCCAAATAAAAATTCCCTTGAGAATAGGATGCTGCATAGTTTAGCTTTGGATGTCTCCTTTCCCGGTTTTTAGCCATAGTGCCCTTCTGGATGAGTTTGTGAGGGTTGTGGAAAGTACAGTGATCTGCTGAAGCATCGTCAATGAATGTCGCTGCTTTGTTTAGAGTCGGTATGGTTTTCAGCAGTTCCTCTCTTGCTGTTTCGACTTGCAGATGAGCCTGGAATTGGGTTAGCCAAAGAATTATCGTACAGGCAACACAAGTGGTGGTGATGGCTGGTTTGAAGTTGGCCGCTCTTGCTGCCTAGCCCTTTTTAACAGAGCCTATTGGATTCCTCAATGTGCCTGTGTCTTAAAAAGATAAGTCTGTTGTTGTCTTTGATATTTCATATAGGGAGGCATCTATGTTGGGACAATAAGCTCAGGGGTCCATGTCCTCTTCCAAGAATAGGTATCTGTGGTTTAATGAGGTTGGGGTGAACATTTTGTTCTCTGAGTCTGTCTATTCTTGCTTAATGAATTAAGAATTAGTGGAGTGGAAATGTACAGGGTTTTTTTCGGGTTGTAACCCTTTGTACATTTTGTTGTGTAGAGATAACGCAGTATGCTCTTCCTTGATAACAAGGGTTTCAAATATGGCTTTGAGCATTTCCTCAGTGTCTTCTGTGCTCTCACCACATTTCCCATCTTCCAATTCTGACCTGGACTGTCTCTGAGTCCCTGCCCTCCTATCTGTCAGGATCTTCCTAACTGCAGGACAGAATAGGAGGTTGAATAATAGGAAGAGGATTCAATGCGGGCCTTGTGATTGGTTGCATTTGCATGTTTTGAACTAGGAACTGAAGGTAGAGAAAGGCTACTGACATCTCTTCTTTGACTGAAGAACCCCTGTAGTATTCATTGAGATTCTTTTGCGACAAATTTGTTGACACATTTCTGACACAAATGTTTAGCCCAGCTAGCTGCCATTTTAGCATTGCAGGAAGCACACTGCTTAGGGTAAGACGGTGAGCCTCTTTTTCTAGGGTTTCTGTCCTTTGTGGTCTTTGTCTGGAAACAAAAAGACACAAGACCCAGTAAGGAGGTGTGTGGAAAAAGACGCCATTCCTACTAAAGTCAAAAGGAAATGCATAGTGGGTAGGTAAAAAAACTTGGGATTTACCAGAGAGACCCCTGCCTTATGTTAGAGCTATCCTGGCAAGCAGGATCTGCAGTGTAGGCAGATGGAGTGGTGTTCAACATGGTCAGCTTAACAATGGTCTCCCAAGTCTGTCAATTTAAGCATGCTGCCTATGCTCTGGCCCCTTCCCCAGCTGTCCATATGTATAGGTGTTATGTACTGTACATACTGCATTATGCTGTATCCTTAGCTGCCTCTGCACACAGAGAAATAAATGCCTCCTCCAGGTTCCTGGTCTTCAGAGCTAAGGAGGACCATGGCTTCCAAAACTGGAAATGACGTAATCTGGAAGTGTGAAGCACTGGAATCAATGCCTGTCTGGTCAGCCTTTACTGACTGGAAATGATGCCTGAGAGGAAGTATGTCACCGGAAGTGATGTCATCAGTATAGTCCATCCCATTTCTGCCATCTTGTTATACCAATCTTCAGCACACCTGTACTGCGCTTGGGGTGTCCTCTCCCTGGGCTGGGCATTTGTGGGGTCACAGAGGAAAGCACCTCTGCCAACTAACTGGCAAAGCCTTACAACTGGGAGGATGGTTGCAGACCTCCCAGTGGAGGTGAAACCTCAGGCTGTGAGAAAGTTTGCATGGGGAGCTACGTCCATTCCCACACATCCCCAGCACAAATCAAAACCCTGCCTAGGCAAGCCTAGCATCCTGTGATGCCATGGGAGGCATTCAGACAGGGAGGCTCTTGCAACAAGCATGACAGCCTTGATTAGAAAAAAAAACATCTGATGCTCCTCTTGGTCCAGAGCAAAAACTGAGGAATGTGTCACTTTTTTTTTTATATTGGTGGATTATGTATTTTTTGTGTTAGGTGGAAAGAGGCCTTCTCTCAGATGCTGCCCTGAAATATGACTTGAGAAAAAAATGTGTATACCCCAAAATCTTTTTATTGTACCCGTATAATTAAAGGTTAAATTAATTAAACAAATATGCATGGATATACACAAAAGTTGGTTCATTATACAGTATATGTGTTATATACCAATAATTGTGGATATACAGTTGTAGTTTTGTCACAGAAGTAGGATTTTTTAGTCTTAAACATAAAGTAAATATTCTGTACTATACACCAGTACAGGGCAATATAGTAAAAATGTAACTAATCATTGTCAGATGTTGCAGTATGCACTTTTGATTCAGTCGCCAGTTTTGCAATATTATACTTTCATTACATTAACTTTTTATGAAGTTTATACGACTCAATCCAAAATTCCTTGAAGTGGAAATTAAAGTCCACTAAAAAATATTCTAAATGGTCCCCCAGGAGGAAAATGCCATAAAGTACTATTATGCATTGCATACTAACACATTATGACAGACTTATCTATTAAAGGAAGTCCTCCAGAACAGTGTAACACCCAGTTACGTTGTTCTGCTGCTTGAATGGCCGAGCCGCGATGACTTCACTCCTGCATATGCACATAGGAGTCACTTCATCATTGCAGCACATGGTGGGTACTGTAAATGTATTCTGAGCTGCGTATGCGTGGCTCAGTGTACATTACCACTGGCAAGCGGGGGGAAGCATTTATGATAGAAGAGACCATTAGCGTCTCTTCTATCATGAAAAAACCCTGCTTGTCAGCACTTTTTTTTTATTGAGCTTAATACCAAATCATACCCAATCTGATCTAAAAGTTTTCAAAGAAAACAACAGTGCTAAAGTGTAAGCATCTTGTTGTTTGTAAAAGTACCTCTATATTTCTTCAGATGTATCCCTGTTGAACCTCCGTGGATTCTAGTCTTAAGCTGTATATGAAGCCTTTTCTTTTACAAAAGTTTTATTGACATGTACTTCAGTATAATAAATCAACATTGTTGTTAAAACAGAGTTTGTAATGAACAGTCGCAATTTTGTAGCATATAAACATATAGAGAGGTATGAAAAAAACAAAAAAACGCATAGAGCAACAATTTGGCAAATACAGATATTGTATCCCCTGAGATAGAACGTAATATAATAAGTCACATATAAGCATCTTAGGAGTCCCTGGATGGGCTTATTCACTGTAATCAAAAATGTTCACAGTCCAGAACCGTCAACCTGGAACTTTAATCTGTAGTCCAAAACCTCCCGGCTGACAGGAAAATACACGGGATCTAACTTAAAAGAGGGGGAGGAAAAAAAAACCCTAACAGGCAACCTAGTATACTCATAACTGGTTCATCCAGCACATTGCCTGGTACTCTGAGGTATATATGGATTCCATGCAGAGAGCAACGCTGATAAAGAGAAAGTAATAGTAAGAGGAAAAAGATCAGGGCAGTAAGAAGAATACAATGAAAGGAAAGACAGGAGAGAAGAAAGAAAGGAAAAGAGAAGAAAGAGGGTCCACGGGGGCACGGGCCAGGGGAGCTCTAAATGTGGAGTAGAACACTATTGAATCAGGAAGGCATAACATGTGTAATCCATGGCTGCCAAACCCTAAGAAATTTATCATGTGAGTCCGAAAGAATAGCAGTCAGCTTCACCATGATGTCGTTCATGCGGTTCTTCACTGCCTCAAAACTTATTAGAGGGGTCTTCCATGCCTTCGCTATGGTCAATCTAGTTGCAGTAAAAAGATGCTGAACCAGCTGCCGCTCCGGTCGTAATAATTCCGGGATCGGTTTGCCCAAGAGGGCCTCACAAGGGTCCCTTTTTAAGTTGACCTGGAACAAAGTTCTGAGAAGGGCATAGACCCTGACCCACAGTCTGCACACCCTCGGGCATGACCACCAGATATGAGCCATGGAGCCCTCCTGGGAGCATCCCTGGAAGCAGAGAGGAGAATAAGATGGGATGAAACGGGCCAATCTAGCCGGCATATAGTACCATCTATAGAGGACTTTATAAGCATTCTCCAGTATGAGAACGTACTCCAAGCATTTGGAAAGAGCAATGATCATAGTCTGCCAGTCCTCGGGGTTTAGCTGTCTCCCTAGTTCCTTTTCCCATTGGAGATGGTATAATCGCAACAGGGTTTTTTCGCAGAAACTATAGATGAATATATGAGCGATATTAAGCCCGGGGAGTGAGGTCTATCACTGCATAGACTCTCAGAAGGAGTTAAAGTATATGGGGTGGGGCGAGCTCTAATCAGTTGTTGAAGGAAATGCCTCAATTGCAAATATCGAAAATGCTCCCTTAGAGAAATAGCATAGGGCATCAAATGTCATTATTCTAGTGGAGTTCAACAGCGAATGGACATCAGTAAATCCATTCGCAGTCCACCATGAAAATTGTGCTGGGTTATCTTGACCCGGGGGGAACATAGGACAATAAATTAGTCGTAGCAAAGGAAGATGGGGGGGAGATCAAGCCTGCGGAGTATTTAATTGAGTCTCATAGGGTTAGGGAGTGCATCAAACATGGTCCCAAGGGAGACGGGAGCGGTGGACGGGGGGAAGCCAAGGTAAAGAGGAAATGGGTATTAGGTCAGAGTCCACAATATCTATGGTGGCCCATAGCGGCATTTGGAAGGTTTCATGAAGGTGGGAAAGCGGTGCTATATTTGCAGCTATATAGTAGGCCCGCAAATCGGGGACTGAGAGGGGGACTGAGAGGCCTCAGAGAGTTGTGGTCTGGTTGCACCCCATATAAACTGCAAGATCTTGCGTTGTTGTATACGTAGAATGTGCGGGGCACAGGGATGGGGAGGACTCAAAAAGCGTAAAGCAATTTAGGGAAGTAGGACATCCGGATAGCAGTTATCCTTCCAAACCAAGATAAGATAGATGAGACCAAGAGGATAGCATCTAGTTTTTCATTTTTTAACTAAAGGTGGGAAATTAGCTTAGTATAGACCAGCATATGCTGGAGTCAGACGAATACCCAAGTAGGGTAGGAAGTGGGCCACTGAAAAGGAAAGGCTGATTTCAAGTCCACCTGGACTGACTGAGACAAATTGATTGACAAGGCCTTAGACTTGGATGGGTTAACTCGGAGGCCCGAGAGGGTTGCAAAGGAATCTAGTAAGGAAAACAGGTTTGGTAATGAAATCCTGGGGGAAGTCACTGTTAATAATATATCGTCGGCAAACAATGTTAGTTTATGGGATGAATCCACTAAATCAATGCCCCTTATATCGGGATGTGACCTGACCGCCTCCACCAGTGGCTCCAGCGCCAATACAAAAAGAAATGGCAAGAGTGGACATCCTTGACGGGTGCCCCTCGCAATTGAAAAAGTGGGCGACTCGAATCCGCAATATTTAATTTTGGCCTTGGGCGAGCTATATAGAACTGCCAGCCAATTTAGAAAGGAGGCTCCGAAGCCCTAGTGTCGAAGCACGGTCATGAGATAAGGCCATGACAAAGTGTCAAAAGCCTTATTTACATCGAGCAACAGGAGCATCAATTCCAGCGAACGGCTATGGGCTAGATGCTGCAACTGTAAAATCTGCCAAAAAGCATCCCCCCCCTGTCTCTGTGGTACAAAACCTACCTGCTCTTTCTTAATTAGGCGGGGAAGGAATGAGTTCAAACGATTAGCCAGGATTTTGGTCAAAATTTTCATGTCTATGTTAATTAAAGAGATAGGCCTAAAATTAGAAGAGTGGTCACGGTCTGGCTTAGGGAGCATTACTATATTCGCAGTCAACAGGTCTGGTAAAAAAGTCTGGTCTTTCTGAACAAAATTGGGTGAGGAGCTATAACATCTGCTAATTTCCTATAATAGAGTGTTGTGTACTTGTCCGGCCCCGGTCTTTTACCCACTTTTAATTCTTTAATACACTGAAGAACCTCCGAAACCTGAATGTCTCGGTCCACAAGGGTCACATGAGACTCAGTTAAGGTAGGAAGTGAAAGATGATCAAGAAAGCTTTCGACATCACGGTTATCTACGCGATCTGGTGTTTTGTACAATTTAGTCAAGCAATAGCGAAATTCTTCCAGGATCTTTACAGGGTTGCTGGAAAGTATATTGTGTCGGGTGCGTAAGGTGATGGGTGTGAATTTAGGAGTGAATGTGCAAAGTCTATCGGTTTGTTCGCTTTAGGGTACCATTTCTGACGGGACCATCGTAAAAACCCGTTCCGCCCCGTCTGTGAGACAGAGATCCAGTTCCGAGCGAGCCTGGTCTAAGAGCTTATGGTGAGCAGCCGTAGGAGACCGCTTAAATGTCATCGAGAGCTGTGCCAAGCGAGCTTCCAGCTCACGTTGGCGCCAAATCCGTTCCCGTTTACGATTTGAGGCTATTTGTATCATATGACCCCTAAGGACCGCCTTATAAGCCTCCCACAGAGTCATGGGGGAGGAGACTGAGTCCATGTTGTCCCTAAAACATTCCACAGAGGCCCTCAGGATGTCTGCTTGAATCTCGTTGATGGATAAAAGCGAGTCATTCAGTACCCAAGGGGAGTACTGGGGTTTGTCTAAGACCTCTCTTTGTTTGGTCGGCCCGTTGGCATGAAAAACCTGAGGATATTGAGTATCAAAGTATTTGGGGCAAGAGGTTGAGGAAAAATGAGTTTCTTGCAGGCATGCTATGTCAGGATACTTAAAAACGTTCTCTTTGGGGGGAGTTCATTCCCTGAACATTCAGGGATAACCAATTTAGTGTCATCTTAAAAATATATCGGAATTACAGTAAGAAGAAAGAGTGAGAAAGAAGACAAAGACCGTAGACAAAGAGAAGTAACACGAAAGAACCGAACACCATTCGGAGCAGAAGAGATCTGAACAGTATTGTTGTAATCAGTAGTGGGACAAAGGGCCCACTGGGGGGTCGGAGGTTGACCAGGACAGATGTCATGGCCAAATTCCAACTTGTCTTAGGGCGCAGTGGCCCGACGGAACTACCCGGCATTTTTATACAGAAATTGACAACAAAACAAATCTAAGTTGTAGATATAAATAACTCAATAGAATTTATTTAAATGAGACAGACAGTAAATGATAGAGACACCATTGCAGCTAACACACCACAGTGATGCTGCTAAGGTCAGCCCCCCATACCCGGGGCACCCCTGCGTAAGCGAGGGGGCCCGGGGTGGGGGGGGCCAGTCAGCAACACCCCGTCCCCATCAGCCACCATATCAGTCAAGGGTAAACTGAGTGGAGACAGGGTTACCCACAGTATAACGATAACACTAAAGATAACCTGGTAACTAGAGGATCAAAGCCATCCATTTATAATGTTAAACACGGAAGTGAAGGGTAAAGAAATACTGTCCTTCTGTCCCCAGGAGGAAGGGGGCCCCCATAAGCCAGGTGGGGGCCCCCCGTTCAACACCCAGGGGACTCCCCATTGGCTCCGGAGCTACTAAATTTGCTCACCAGCAAGAGTCTGTAAAAAAAAAAAGGGGGGGGAAGGGGGTCAAAGGGGACAAGGAACAAAGGTATAATATCCAGATGGTTCGGTGTCAGTAAAGTATCAATCCACGAGAGCCAAGTGTTGCTGTCTCTCTGGTGGGGCCACCCAAGGCAAATGTCCATCTGACAGAAATATGGTGAATAAAGAACCAAAGGGAAGAAAAAAGAGAATTAGGAGGGGATGGGGGGGAGTTGAGTCGCTGAATCAACAGTTCAATAAAAGAGGACAGGGAGCAATGTGGTTCCACTGAGTCTGGATAGGCAGGAACAATAGCATCAACTAGGTCTGTTATTGCAGGTAACCCAAAGAGTTGTCAGCAAGGTGAGAACAGGAAGCTCAAGGCGAGGGGGGATCATCTGAAGCAATCCAAGCAGTATTCGTCATTACAATCAACCATTTGAACCTTCTTGGAAGCGTTGCGTTTGAAGGGAGTAGAGGGCCTGGGAATCTCATTGGGACATCTGAGAGGATCTGTGGGGTGGCTGTGAGGTCCGTGGGTGAGTGGATGAAGATGATGCCTCTTGTTGAGATGGGGGGAGATCAAATGCCTTTTCTAAGTCGATTTTAAGCTCCAGTCCTTCCTGGAGCTGAAGCCTCATTCAGCTGTCAAATAAAAGATCCTTTACTGACTACTAGTGGCATTTGACAGCTGCATTAGCATCAGGGCGCGAGTAATTAAGTGCATTAAAGTGCACTTCAGCATTCATGATACCGTAAAAAATTTTTAGGCCAGGACGGGTTTTCTATAAGGAACCACTCAATGCAATCTCATCAGTCAGAGAATGGTGTTGCAGATGTCTGTGAATGTTTTGTGTAATGTACAGCACATTTATTTTCACATTCTTCATTCTCTGATGCTTAACCATTTGCCGACGAGCCGCTGTCGTTATACTGCGGCAGGTCGGCTCGTCCCTGCGAATCGCCGTAGCTGTACGTAGACCCTTTAAACAGCTATAGCAGGTGCCCGCGCCCACTGCACGGCGGGGGATCTGATGTCCGCTGGCTACCCAAGATCGCTCCTGAGAGTGGCAGAACGGGGATCTGTCAATGTAAATAGACAGAACCCCGTTCTGTCAGGGGAGTAGAAAGTAGTCGTCTGTTCCTAGTGATTAGTAACAGCGATCTCTCTCCTCCTCCAGTCAGTACACTGCCCCCACAGTTAGAAATACCTCCCATGGAACACATTCAACCCCTTGATCGCCCATAGTGTTAACCCCTTCCCTGCCAGTGACATTTCTTCAGTAATCAGAGCATTTTTATAGCACTGATCGCTGTATAAATGTCAATGGTCCCAAAAAAGTATCAAAGTGTCTGATCTATCCGCCGCAATGTTGCAGTCCCGTTACTAGTAAAAAATAAATAAATTATAAAAATGCCATAAATCTATCCCTTATTTTGTAGACGCAATAACCTTTGCGCAAACCAATCAATATACCAATATACGCTTATTGCGTTTTTTTTACCAAAAATATGTAGAAGAATACATATTGGCCTAAACTGATGAAGAAATTCGTTTTTTTACATTTTTTTTGGATATTATAGCAAAAATTAAAAAATATTGTTTTTTTTTCAAAAGTGAGTCTTTTTTGTTTATAGCACAAAAAATAAAAACCACAGAGGTGATCAAATACCACCAAAAAAAGCTCTATTTGTGGGGAAAAAGGACGTCAATTTTGTTTGGGTACAGCGTCGCATGACCATGCAATTGTCAGTTAAAGCGACACAGTGCCGTATCGCAAAAATTGGCCTGGTCATTAAGGGGGAAAAACTTCCGGTCTTAAGTGGTAAAGTACCTTTGTACTGTATAAATTGGCCTTTCCACTTGGCTCTCAACTGGGCTCTTGCATTCATCTCTATAGAGTCTGTAATCATGGCAGTACATTGCAACAGGGGCACCTAGCGGAGAAATAGATGTAAACACTTTCTGGTTTAATGGAGAGCAAGGCAGAATGAAGCGGGTCTGTGTCTGGATATAGATAGGTGGAGGGTGCTGTAACCCATACAGGGTTTTTAGTACAAAAAGACAGCTACACTTTATATTTATTGTCTGTAGATTACATATGGAATAGAAATAGAAATGTGTAAATTTAACCACTTCAATACCAGGCACATAGAACACTTCCTGCCTAGACCAATTTTCAGCTTTCAGCGCTGTTGCATTTTGAATGAGAATTGCGCGGTCGTGCCACACTGTACCCAAACAAAATTTTTATCATTTTGTTCCCACAAATAGAGCATTCTTTTGGTGGTATTTGATCACCACTGTGGTTTTTATTTTTTGCGCTACTAATAAAAAAAAAAATTGGAAAAAAAAAAGTTTTTCTTTGTTTCTGTCACAAAATCTTGTATAAGTACATTTTCTCCTTCATTGACGGGCATTGATGTGGCTACACTGATGGGCACTGATGAGGCTACACTGATGTGCACTGATGAGGCAGTACTGACTGGGACTGATGAGGTGGCACTGATAAGGTGGCACTGATGATAAGGCACATATATGCAGCACTAATGGTCACTGATAGGCGGCACTGATAAGTGGCACTGATGGGCACTGATAGGTGGCACTGATGGGCACTGATGGGCACTGATAGGTGGTACTGATTGGTGGCACTGGTGGGCACTGATAGGTGGCACTGGGCACTGATGGGCACTGATAGGTGGCACTGCTGGGCACTGATAGGTGGTACTGATAGGTGGCACTGCTGGGCAATGATAGGTGGCACTGGTGGGCACTGGTACATATAGCACTGTTAGGGATGGCTCTGTCAGGCATCACATTTGGGCACAGTGCCATCCCTACAGTGCCCTGCATTCCTTTTACCTGGTGGTCTAGTGTGGGCTCCCTGGTGGTCCCTGGGCAGCCTCCTGATTGTCTCCCTGGTGGTCTTGGGCGGCCTCCTGATGGTGGTCCCTGGGAGGTCTTCCTGGTGGTCCTGGTCGGCTTCCTGGTGGTCCAGTGTGGCGATCCTGAGGGGGGCTGCACTGATAAACAATCGGCTCTCCACTGCTTAGGTCCGCAGACCTAAGTAGAGAAAAAGCCAATAAACGGCTCTTCCTGTTTACACTGTGATCAGCCGTGATTGGTCACGGCTGATCACATGGTAAAAAGCTTCCGATGGAAGCCTTTTACCTTGATCGGTAATGAGGTGTGTCAGACTGGCCCACGGCACCACCGATCGACACGTTGGGTGCCCCCGTGGGTGCCCGATTGCTGGTTATCCTGAGAATGTCAATAGACGTCCAGTCAGGATAACAGAACACCCGCCCAGACGTCATTTGTCTATACGCCAGGCGCGAAGTGGTTAAATACATTACATAAAATAATACAAATACATAAATAATTATTTATTGCCTTCTAGTCCACCCTGATTAAACGGGATTCATTTTGGGTAGGGAGGCAAGAGATAATACTATGTGGGCCATTAATACCATCAAGTGGGCTACCCACCAGCTAACCTCCCAATCCTCTTTAATCCTTTCTACAGATGCCGAAAAGGCTTGTGACAGGGTGGACTGGACATTTATGGAAGAACTATTGCAGTTCTTGGGGCTAGGTTTCCATATGGGAGGATGGATAACTTTGTTATACCTGAAGCCAGTATACGAATAAACTGAACTTTCTCTGATAGGCTTCCAATTGGAAATGGGATGAGACAGGGATGGTCCCTGTCACCTTTATTTTTTGTTTTAGTGTTAGAACGCATGCTTCACAAGGTTAGGCAAAACTCGGATATAAAGGGAATATCGATAGGTCCTATTGAAAATAAACTCTCGACATATGCTGACGATATTCTTTTTTATATTACAGATCCTGTTATAGCTCTCCCTATATTAATGACTGAATTGAATAAGTATGGAAAGCTATTGAACTTTAAAATAAATTATAATAAATATGAAATCCTTGTTATTAACTTCCCAACAAGTACTCAACAACAATTGCAGGCAGCTATTCCTTTTGTGCAGGTAAAGCAGTCTATGTGTTACCTAGGTATATTCATCTCTGCAGAACAGAAAATGTTATATCTAGAAAATAATGAACAATTGTTGAAAACTCTACAAAAAGATCTGCTCAGGTGGCGATGGAGTCCTCTCACGTAGCTAGAAAGGATAAATGTTCTAAAAATGAATGTTCTTCCCACAAATTTTATATCTTTATCATACAGTCCCTATTGCTCTCCAAAATGCCTTTTTCAGATGTGTACGTAAGATGTTTATAGACTGTATAGTATATGGTTATCAAAAAAATATATTTCTCTACTTTATGGAGCCCCAAAAGCAGGGGAAGGGTGGGATTACCGGATATCCAGTTATATTATAAAGATATGACATTAGTTAGGATCTTAAATTGGTATCACTATGAGAGTGATAAGATTTGGGTTAAAATAGAAAATTATATGTCCGGACACCATTGGGTTCATGCCCTATGTGTGCCGGCAGCATATATGAGTTTGCTGGAAGGGGTATCTCCATTAACAGCTACAGTACATTAAAGGTCCAGGATAGAGTAAACAGAACGGTTACAGGGCCTTGAAAAAGTATTCATACCCCATGAAATTTTTCACATTTTATCATGTTACAACCAAAAACGTAAATGTATTTTATTGGGATTTTCTGTGATAGACCAACACAAAGTGGCACATAATTGTGAAGTGGAAGGGAAATGATAAAAGGTTTTCCAAATTATTTACAAATAAATATGTGACAAGTGTGGCGTGCATTTGTATTCAGCCCCCCTGAGTCAATACTTAGAGACTTCAGAGTTCAATGATGGTCTCATCTGACCAGAGCACCTTCTTCCACATGTTTGCTGGGTCCCCCACATGGCTTTTCGTAAACTGCAAATGGGACTTCTTATGGCTTTCTTTCAATTTTTAAAAAAAATAAATGTGAAAAGTATGGCGTGCATTTGTATTCAGCCCTCCTGAGTCAATACTTTTTAGAACCACCTTTCACTGCAATTACAGCTGCAAGTCTTTTTGGGGATTTCTCTACCAGCTTTGCACATATATATAGTGACATTTTTGGCCATTCTTCTTTGCAAAATAGGTCAAACTCTGTCAGATTGGATGGAGAGTGTCTGTGAACAGCAATTTTCAAGTCTTGTCACAGATTCTCAATTGGATCTAGATCTGGACTTTGACTGGACCATTCTAGCACACGAATACGGTTTGATCTAAACCATTCCATTGTAGCTCCGGCTGTATGTATAGGGTCGTTTATCTGCTGGAAGGTGAATCTCCGCCCCAGTCTTTTGCAGACTTCAGAGTTCAATGATGGTCTCGTCTGACCAGAGCACCTTCTTCCACATGTTTGCTGTGTCCCCCAAATGGCTTCTCGCAAACTGCAAATGGGACTTCTTATGGCTTTCTTTCAAAAATCGCTTTCTTCTTGCCACTCTTCCATAAAGGTCAGATTTGTGGAGTGCACGACTAATAGTTGTCCTGTGGACAAATTCTCCCACCTGATCTGTGGATCTCTGTAGCTCCTCCAGAGTTACCATGGGCCTCTTGGCTGCTTTTCTGATTAATGCTCTCCTTGCACTCCTTGCACGGCCTGTCAGTTTAGGTGGACAGCCATGTCTTGGTAGGTTTGCAGTTGTGCCATACTCTTTCCATTTTCGCATGATGGATTGAACAGTCCTCCATGAGATGTTCAAAACTTGGGATATGTTTTTTATAACCTAAGCCTGTTTTAAACTTCTGCACAACTTTATCCCTGACCCGTCTGCTGTGTTCCTTGGCCTTTATGATGCTGTCATTTACACACAGGTGGACTCTATTTACTAATTAGGTGTCTTCTGAAGGCAATTGGTTCCACTAGATTATAGTTAGGGCTTACGGAGTGGGGGCTGAATATGCATGCCACACTTTTCAGATATTTATTTGTAAAAATTTTGAAAACCATTTATCATTTTTCTTCCACTTCACAATTATGCGCCACTTTGTGTTGGTCTATCACATAAAATCCTAAAATAAATTTACGTTTTTGGTTGTAACATGACAAAATGTTGAAAATTTCAAGACGTATGAATACTTTTTCAAGGCACTGTAAATTGGCTCCTGCAGTGTCCCAGCTAACTCCGTTGGGAGGATTTCCATGGTTTGTTTCAGGAAAGGGTATTTCCCTCTTTGCTACCTGGTGCAGTGGCACAGACATAAGCTGTGGTTTAGTAGCCCCAGGTGGCAATTTACTTATCCTTGCTGATCTACGGCAGCAGTTTGGTTTTTCTCGAATAGGTTTTTGGAGACATTTACAGCTTTCACATTCTTTCAAAACTCTTGAGATCTGCCCCTCGTTCAATAGATTCTTTTTAACCATATGGGAAAAGATGTGCGTTAGTAAATATAATAGAATTATATACACCTGAGAAACTACCTTTCTGGGAGTGAGTGGGAGAAAGAACTGGAACAAGAAGTTCCAATTAGTAACAAGGTTACAGGGTTATAAATGAATCTCTAAATGAATTAAAGTTAAATTAGCATGCATGGCCTAGGGGCTTTCACCGAATTGATGGAGAGGCTGTACCCAACCGGAAACATTTTTGCATCTATGGTTGCAATGTCCCAAGATACAAAAATATTGGAAAGGCATCTTACTATGGATAAACAGAATTTCAACTTTCCTAGTAAGCAAGGACCCTCTTCAAATCTTATTTCATAACACAGCAATCTCAATTAAAATATATAAGAACAGTGTATTACCTTTCCTTTTAGATACATCCAAAAGTCTTATACCATGATATTGGAAGAGTCACAGACACCCAACATTGCTTGAATGGATATTAGAACTAAAAAGGATCATGGAGGCAGAGTGCTGGGTTTACAAATGTTAAGGGAGTTTTGTAAAACAAAATTACAAGATGTGGCTCATATGGATTTATTTTTCCTCACATATGTAACTCAGAGATTTATATAAATATATATATATAATATATATATATATATACAGTATATATATATATATATATATATATCTTTCAACTTTAAGACAAA
>BLSH010151895.1:833492-853490 GCA_018402905.1 Glandirana rugosa | reverse complement strand
TATATATATATATACAGTATATATATATATATATATATATATATATATATATATATATATATACAGTGGGTAAAATAAGTATTGAACACGTCACCATTTTTCTAAGTAAATATAGCTTTGAAGGTGCGATTGACATGAAACTTTCACCACATGTCGGTAACAACCCATGCAATCCATACATACAAAGAAATAAAAACAAATGCGTTTAGAAATTAAGTTATGTGTAATAAAATGGAATGACACAAGCAAAAATTATTGACCACGCTAACTGAAATTTGTTTAATACTTCATACAAAATCCTTTGTTGAAAATGACAGCTTCAAGATAGATAGATAGATACAATTTTATTGTCATTGCATTGTACAGGTACATAACAACGAAATGCAGTTTGACATCTACCAGAAGTGCAAAAAGTAGCTATCGTGCAAAAGTGCCGATAAATATATAGCATGTATACAGGAAGTAATAAAGTAATAAATATGTAAACAATAATTAAAAAGTTAACAAGCTAAATAAGCAGTCTTGTGTGTATGTATATATATATATATATATATATATACACACACATTACACGCACAAGTGAATAAAATGTTGGACAAAATGTACAGTAGGGATATTAGTACATAATACAGAGTTTATATGCAGTGTTTTGTTGTGTTTTGTAATGATCTAACGGTGTAGTGTAGAGTTCAGTAGTGTGATGGCGGATGAGAAAAAGCTGTTCCTGAACCTGCTGGTTCTGGTACGTGAATTCCTCTATCGCCTTCTTGATGGAAGGAGGTTAAACAGTTTATGACTGGGATGTGAAGAGTCCTTGATAATGTTGTGAGCCCTGTGCAAACATCTACCGTGATAAAGGTGTTCAATGGCAAGTAGTTGGGTGCCAGTGATGCGTTGGGCAGTTTTTACCACCCTTTGCAGGGCTTTACGTTCACACACAGTGGAGCCTCCGTACCATACAGTGATGGAGTTGGTTAGGATACTCTCTATGATGCAGCGGTAGAAATTCGTTAAAATCTCTGGAAACAGATGAGATTTTTTGAGACTTGTACAGGCGCTGTTGTGCTTTTTTAACCAGGGCTGAAGTGTTCTGCTGCCATGACAGATCCACAGAGATGTGAACTCCCAGGAACTTAAAGCTGGAAACTCGCTCAACCTCAGTTCCATTGATGTTCCATTGATGTTTATTGGTAGATGTCTCCTGCTGTTGGATTTCCGAAAGTCCACAATGAGCTCTTTGGTCTTTGTGGCATTGAGTGTCAGGTTGTTATTGGCACACCATGCTGTCAGATTACGGATCTCTTCCCTGTAGGCCAATTCGTCGTTGTTGACGATCTGGCCAACCATGGGGGTGTCATCTGCATACTTGATGAAGATGGAGTTATACAGAGGAGCACAATCGTGGGTAAACAGGGAGTAGAGTAGTGGGCTCAGAACACAGCCCTGCAGGATGCCCGTGTTCAGAATGAGGGGTGAGGATACCTGATTGCCCAACCTGACAGATTGAGGTCTGTTGGTGAGAAAGTCCAGAATCCATCTGCAAATGGAGGTGCAGATACCCAGATCACTGAGCTTAGTGATCAGTACAGTGGGGAGAACTGTATTGAACGCAGAACTAAAGTCAATGAACAGCATTCTGATATAGGTGTTGCTTTTATCCAGGTGGGTGAGGGCTGAATGAAGAGCTGTGGAAACTGCATCCTCTATTGACCTGTTAGTCCGATAAGCAAACTGGAATGGGTCCAGTGTAGGTGGTAGGCCCACAGTGAGGTGATTCAGGGCCAGTTTCTCAAAGCACTTCATAACAATGGGGGTGAGTGCAACTGGGCGAAAATCGTTCGGGCATTCAACAGCTGAGTGCTTAGGCACAGGTATGATAGTAGTGGTCTTCAGGCATGTAGGAACCGTGGCTTGGGCCAATGACAGGTTGAAAATGTCAGTAAAGACCTGTGCCAATTGTCTAGCACATGCTCTGAGAACACATCCCGGTATGCCATCCGGGCTGGCTGCCTTGCGTGCATCCGCTCTGCTAAAATCTGAATATACTTCCGTTATTGAGAGTGAAAGTGGGCTATAAGCTATAGAAGAGTCTGTGATTGAGGTCAAATGACCTGTGCTTTGGTCGAAACGAGCAATAAATCGATTTAGCTCATCCGGTTGGAAGGCACTGCTGATTGGTTGAGATGTGCGTTTGTAGTCTGTGATGGTCTGAATGCCTTTCCACATACATCTGGGGTCAGAGTTGTGGAAGTGCTCTTCTATGTGGAGTTTGAATGTGAGTTTTGCTTTCCTGATGCCTCTTTTCAGGTTGGCCCTGGCTCTTTTGTAGGCCTCTATGTTGCCAGATTTAAAGGCAGCATCTCTTGCTTTCAACAGGAGACGGACTTCAGAGTTCATCCACGGCTTCTGATTAGGGAAGCATTTCACGTGTTTGACAGTAGTGACATTATCAATGCATGTGTTGATATGGTCCAAAACAGATGAAGTGTAAATGTCCATGTTTGTGTGAGAGTCTAGTGTGGCATGTGAGGCAAACATATTCCAGTCAGTATCCTGAAACTTGCTGTAAAGAAGAAATGGCCCCCTCTGGCCACACCTTTACCATCCTCACCGCTGGTTTCACCGTTTAATCAATGGTGTGTATTTGGTTAGCATAAACAAAGAGAGATGATCAGACTGACCCAGGTGGGGGAGGGAAATGGCTGTGTATGCCCCAGGTATATTTGTGTATACCTGGTCCAGTGTTTTGTCCCCTCTAGTGAAACAGGAGACATTGCGGTGAAATTTTGGAAAAACAGATCTTAGGTTGGAGTGGTTGAAATCTCCAGCAACAACGATAGCACCTTCGGGATGTGCAGACTGCTGTTTGCTGATAGCTGCGTGCAGTTCCTCCATAGCTAGCTTAGCATTAGCATCCAGCGGAATGTACACCGCAGTCGCAACAATGGCTGAGAATTCTCTCTGTAAATAAAAGGGTCTGCACTTAATCACCAGATACTCTAAATGAACAGAGCAATGACTTTCGGTAACAGTAGAGTCCGTGCACCATGAGTTGTTGATATAAATGCACAGACCTCCACCTCTGCGCTTACCAGAGTATTCTGCCATCCTGTCCGCCCAAAAAACACTGCGACCCCCGAGCTCAATGGCGCTGCTGGGAATGTTGTCGTTAAGCCATGTTTCGGTTAAAATCATGACATTACATTCCTTAATCTGCTTGTGTGATGTCGTCCGGAGCAGCAGCTCATCCATTTTGTTTGCGAGAGACCGTACATTAGCAAGGAAGATGCTTGGAATCGATGGTTGATGCGGGTTTAGCCTTAGCCTAGCCCTGATGCCGCCTCACTTCTCCCTCCTTTGTTTATGGTCTTGGCGCCGGCGCTGTGATCTCACTATCAGCTGAGCTGGATCAGCGGTCCGCAGTTTTCGGGCGATTTCCCGAGGGAGTTCAAGGTCCATTGAAAGCACATATCTGTAATTGTAGCCGATGTCTAATAATGCTTGTCGGTTGTATGAGATGTGTGCAAGCCTGTTCTGAGTGAATAAACTTGCTGTTGATGGAGGAATTGCTACTAGATCGCAAAGTCTGGAAAGACGCTGGACCTCGCGTTGTGCATGCCCTGCCAAGATGCCTCCTGTATGGAGAAACAAGTCGCATGCATTGCTCGGGTGTGATTTTGGTCCATTCTTCCACATAAACAGCCTTCAAATCTTGGAAGTCCGTGGGCTCTTTAATAAACTCTGATCTTTAGTTCTTTCCATAGATTTTCTATTGATTTCAAGTCAGGTGATTGGCTGGGCCATTCTAGCAGCTTTATTTTCATACTTTGAAACCAATTGAGAGTTTATGGCAAGCCAATTAAGACTTCAACTGGGCGGACTTCAACTGGGTAGACATGCAAATGCAAAAACGCGCTATTGCCCGTGTCAAATCGGCATATGAGGGAATAGTTTGAGTCAATGGGGTTTGAACCTGCAAAATCAAAAGTCCTCATTGAAGGCTTGTATGCAAGTTATTGCCATAAAAAGTGTATGGAGACCTGGGTACTGCCCTGGGGGACATGTATCAATGCAAAAAAGAGTTTTGAAAACAATTATTCTTAAAGGAGCAGTGATTTTAATGATGCGTAAAATAATAAAAAATGAAAAAATCCTTTAAATATCAAGCCTGGGGGGTACCCTTAGTCTGGTTGTAAAGTGACGCATCTGTGCGATGTATAGAAAATGCCACAGCAATAATGAAATTTCTAAAGGAAAAAATGTAATTTAAACTTGCTTGTGGCTGTAATGTATTGCCGGATTCCAGCAATACAGATTTATAAAAATGGAAAAAAAAAACAGAGTGCAGTCCGCCCCCAGTACATACCAGGCCCTTTGGGTCTGATATGGATTTTAAGAGGAACCCCACGCCAAATTTTTTTTTTTTAAATGGCGTGGGGTCCCCCCAAAATCCATACCAGACCCTTATCTGAGCATGCAGCCTGGAGGTCAGGATAGGGGGGGACGAGCGAGCGCCCCCCCCTCTGAACCATACCAGGCCGCATGCCCTCAACATTGGGAGGGTGATTTGGGGTCCCCCCAAAGCATCTAGTCCCCATGTTGATGAGGACAAGGGCCTCTTCCCGACAACCCTGAACAGTGGTTGTCGTGGGCAGGGGGCATTTCAGAATCTGGAAGCCCCCTTTAACAAGGGGGCCCCTAGATCCCCCCATGTGAATGAATATGGGGTACATCCTACTCATTCACCAAAAAAAGTAGTGTAATGTGACAAAAGACAATAGCCAGTTTTTGACAAGTCCTTTATTAAAAATGTCTTCTTATTCTTCCCCCGCTTCTTCCTCCAGTCTTCTCTTTCCCCCGCTTTTTCCTCCACTCTTCTCTTCTCTTGTCTTTTGTCACACTACACTACTTTTTTTGGTGAATGGTTAGGGGTACGATGTAACCCATACTCATTCACATAGGGGGGGCGGGATCTAGAGGCCAGGGTTGTCAGAAAGAGGCCCTTGTCCTCATCAACATGGGGACAAGGTGCTTTGGGGGGACCCCAAAGCACCCTACCCATGTTGAGGGCATGCAGCCTGGTACGGTTCAGGGGGCGCTCACTCATCGCCTCCCCTTTCCTGACCTGCCGGGCTGCCTGCTTCGATAAGGGTCTGGTCTGGATTTTCGGGGGACCCACGCCATGTTTTTTATAATTTTGCCGTGGAGTTCCCCTTAAAATCCGGACCAGACCCAAAGGGCCTGTATGGATTGGGGGGGGCGCACGCCGTTTTTGGTCTGGGTTTTTTCATAGCCGGGTGCTGGCAGTTGTGACCACACTATACAACACTACACTACAGTACACTACATTATTATGCATGTCTCAGTGTACTTAGCACAATGGCTTGGTGCTGTGCACTGATGTTTACAAAGCACTCAGTTTATGAGTTTTCAAATGCCAGCCAACTTACCACCCACATAAGGTAGCACAAGCGAATGAATGCCAAAAAAAAAAAAAAAAAAAGTAAACTAACACCCTGCATGTTAACTAGTGTGTGATTTTTGAAATATGCTGCTGAGTACAATGCAAGTTTTCAGTAGGTGATTCAAACCCATGGCTTGAACCTTTGAAGGTAGCAGAGCACACCACTAACCTACTAAGTTGACCACAATAATACAATGACTAATGTTTGATTCTTTTAATTCTATATAATAATGTTTTGCATTTGAGGCATTAATGTTATGGAAACAACCATGCTCATGTGGCATTGGCTATTAAGCATTTGCCTATTGTCAGCATATGCTGCTGATGAAGATGTAAGTTTTGTGCTTTTTATTTTCACAGTATATACCTGGTTGCTAAGCAAGGGGCCGGGAAGCCGGCGCGTCCTTAACAACCGGTGAGTCATCCGCTGTCAGTGGGATTCCCCGGTGACAGCTAAATATAAAGAAAAAAAATTGCTGGCAAAAAAAAATCATGTAGGGTCCCCCCAGGTCCATACCAGGCCCTTTGGGTCTAGTATGGATTTGGAGGGGACCCCCGCATGCCAAAATGTATTTTAAAAAATGGTGTGGGGTCCCCCCAAAATCCATACCAGACCCTTATCCGAGCATGCAGCCTAGAGGTCAGGAAAGGGAGGGGATGAGCGAGCAACCCCCCCCTTCCTGCACCATACCAGACCACATGCCCTCAACATGGGGGGTGGGTGCTTTGGGGCAGGGGGGCTCCGTGCCCCCACCCCAAAGCACCTTGTCCCCATCAACATGGCCTCTTCCCAACAACCCTGGCCAGTGGTTGTTGGGGTCTGTGGTGGGAGCTTATTGGAATCTGGAAGCCCCCTTCAACAAGGGGGCCCCCAGATCCCACCCCACCCCTGTAAATGAGTATCAGGTACATTGTACCCCTACCCATTCACCCCAAAAAGCAGTGAAATGTAAAAAGAAGAGCCAGTTTTTGACAAATCTTCTGAGCTGTCTTCTCCCCGAGCCATCTTCGCCCTGAGCTGTCTTCTCCCCAAGCCATCTCCCCCTCCGCCACCGTCTTTTCCCGTTGCTGTGTTAGTGGTTACCCACTAAATTTTTTTAAAAAGCCGCTCTTCTTCTGTGGCTGTCTTTCTCTGTTGTGTAGTTGCTCGCTGTCTGGCACCTCTTATATAGCCATGGGACGTGGCCATTGGATGATGTCACCCAGAGAGCCTGCCCCTTGTGTTTTTGTTTTTTTTTAAGTGGGTAACCGGCGGCAAGGAAGAACACAGCAGCGGGAGAAGACAACGGTGGAAGGAGGAGACGGCGACAGGAGAAGATGGCAGTGGGAGAGACAGCCCCGGGAGAGACGGCAGCAGGAGAAGAGAGCTCAGAGCTATATTGCACCCTCCCCATGTTGAGGAGTACAGTTCAGGGGGGGCACTCGCTCATCCCCCCTATCCTGACCTCCAGGCTGTATGCTCGGATTAGGGTCTGATATGAATTTTGGGGGGGACCCCACGCCAATTTTTTTAAAAAATCTTGGCGTGGAGTTCCCCTTAAAATCCATATCAGACCCAAAGGGCTTTTTTTGCTAGAAAAATACTTAGAACCTCAAACATTATATGTTTTTTTAGCAGAGACTCTCGGGAATAAAATGGCGATCGTTGCAACTTTCTATGTCACACGGTATTTGCGCAGGAGTTTTTCAAACGCGTTTTTTTTGGAAAAAAACTTCTTCATAAATAAAACAAAAACAAAACAGTAAAGTTAGCCAAATTTTTTGGTATATAATAAAAGATGATGTTACGCCGAGTAAATAGATAGCTAACATGTCACACTTTAAAATTGCGAACATGTGGAATTGCAGCAAACTTTGGTACTTAAAAATCTCCATAGGCGACGGTTTAAATTTTTTACAGGGTACATGTTAAGAGTTACAGAGGAGGTCTAGTGCTAGAATTATTGCTCTTGCTCTAACACACGCGGCAATATCTCACATGTGTAATTTGAACGCCGTTTACATATGTGGGCTGGACTTATGTATGTGTTCGCTTCTGTGTGCGAGCTGGTGGGGACGGGGGCACTTTACTTTTTTTTTCTGTTTTACCTTTATTTTTTATTTTTGCACTGTCTCTTTAAAAAAAAAATTTGTTCACTTTTATTCCTATTACAAGGAATGTAAATATCCCTTGTAATGGGAATAGTGCGTGACAGGTCCTCTTTATGGAGAGATATGAGGTCAATAAGACCCTACATCTCTCCTCCGGGCTGGAAAGACTAAGACAAAAAAAATGAACGACCTCAGTCTCTCCAGCCACGTCCACAGCTTTGTTTACTAAAGCCGGCCCGGACGTGAAGTCATAACGTCGCGCCTCTGAGGGTCATAGAGATGACTGCTGACCAGATGACGGATTCCTTCTCCCTGTCCCCGTTCGTATGGGCAGCCCGGGAGAAGCACCGGAGGGCAGTGAGAGGGGGGAGTCCCCTCCCACTGCCTATAAGAATGATCAAGCGGCTGAACTGCCACTATGATCGTTCTTATGGTGCAGGAAATCGCCGGCCAAAAAAAATGATATCTCAATGATGCCTGTAGCTGCCGGCATCATTCAGATATCACCACTCAATGTCCAGGATGTCCATGTACGTACCTTGGGTGGGAAGTGGTTAAAATCCATACCAGCCCCAAAGGGCCTGAAATGATATTCCAGCATTTGATAATATAGTTAGAAGGGCCCTGCTCAAAAGAGCTTACAAACAAATCACATTAGAAAAAATTCAGCCCTGTTCTTAGGCCAAACACCCGACACATATGCAGGCATTTAAATAACCTAGCTAAGATTGCTCACATCCACCCACCCAGTAAGGGACACACCCACCAGTGTAATTGATCCTGTCTCTTGAGGTAGGCCTCAAGTGCTCACACCTGTTCATTAGGAATACACAGTCTTTACAAATGAAAAAATGCCTCAGCATTGATATTTGTGCAGGGTAGAGCTCAAAAAATAAAAACCAAATGGCCAAGGTTCTGGCTAAGACCAGTGATCCCAAAAATCTTCAAATCAAACGTGTACGTTGTTGGGCATGTGGAGGGTCCAAAACAGGAAATGGCAACTTTGTGAGGGCTGAGAAACATCAACATCACAACATACAAACCTCTAGCCAGATAGCAGGGTTGGGATTCCAACCAAGAACCTCAGTACTGCTAGTTAGTCACTGTGCTACCACATGTTTATACGCTGCATCTCTGTAGTGTCAAACATTCCTAAGTCCCAGGGGTGCAAGAAGTAAATCAATGCAGATGTACTGTGGAAGACCAGAGAGACAGTGAACAACCTGTTTCTGGCATATACCATCTGTTTTGAAGGCTGGTTATGGCTGATTACTGTCAAAATGCTGAAAGATAAACAGCTGTCATTTTGTTGGTTTAGGCTTGCTAAGAGGCTGCAATTAGTCCTGGTGGGGAAATGTTAAGGCTGATTATAGCCCTTGCCCATGGAAAACATATGACACCATTTGCAATAGTGGTGGAACCCTCCTACACATAAATACTACATTTAGACATAATTTAGGTAAGGCCCTGAGTCAGGAGTTATGTTTAACAACATAGGGAGAACAGACAACTTATCTACATGAAGTGGCATGTTTGGGATTCAAACCAAGAACCTCAGTGCTGCTAGGCAGAAGTGCTAACCCACTAGCCACTGTGCTGCCATGTGTGGAACCCTCCTACTCATACATATATAGATACTGCATTTCTTTGGACATATAGGTGGTGTAAATACATTAGTCTGAAGTTATTCTTCTTGATTTATATTGTGATATTTGGTGGTTCTTGGTTTGTGAGTGTAGAATAGTGATGTAACTCTCTCATTTTTGGCAATGACATTTTTATTTCTGATGTTGGTACACATATCACATTTTTGGGCTCAAATTATAATCATTTGTAAATAATAAAGAACACACAAAATTTTGACTCATTTTACATTTGCATTAGCAATGGTATTGTTTGTGGTTTGTAAAGACACCTGTGTGAGTTTGGGTAAAGATTTTTGTGAGATGGACAGCAACAAGTGAGAGAGAGAGAGAGAGAAAAATGTATTTTACCAAAACATGAAAACGTTACACATTCTAGCATTCTTTAAAACAAAATAGATGAAGAAGCAACATTGTTGCAAGGACAATTTATTTGAGAGAAAGATACAATTCACCTCAACATGAAAAGGATTTATTTGGGGAAGGTACAATTGTACCATTAGAGTCAATGGCTGAAACTTGTATTGGGCTACATAACTCTCATTTTCACTCTCAAAAAATGCTCTTTAACCCAGCGCTAATTTTGGTATTTACTATAGCTCCCTGAAAAAAAGGCAATGAGAGTAGTTTGCATGTCTGAGCATGCTCAGTTGTGCTGGCACCTAGTTGTAAAGAGAAGGGGAATTTATCTCCTCTCAGACTTTTAAAGATATTTCAGTGTAGAAATTACTTTTTCACCCACACTTTAAATTCAGATTATCTTTAAACAATATACCACATATTTAAGTACCTATTAGTTGATTATATCTAGTTCTAAACATTATTTCCATGTGCAATTCTCCAGGTCCTAGCAAGAGTAAGGGTTTGGGCGCTATCTGTTGTATGGGGGCTATAGTATATTAGAGTTTGGGAGTATTTCTGCCCCAGCGCTATAGTGAATGCCATATGGGCGCTAATTACAGCGGTTGTGGTATTTTAGCACTAATTACCATGATCACAGTAATTTTAGCGCTAACTAGCGCTCGGCCCTATAGTAAATGGCCCCCAGTGAGTGAGTGTGTTCACTGTGTTCATTAAGGCAGGGTTCACATATGTGTAGCTGTGGGTTCATGCCTGGGGTCCAGTGCGTCCTTTTTCACCAGTTCAGGTGCGAATCAAGTCTGAATTTTTGCCTGAATCGGAGCCAAAGATGCACAGGACACTTTCTGAATGTGGACCACGGCCACCCTGGGCCTGTGTGAACTGGCTCCATTGAGAGTCGGTTATATATGTGTGAACCCAGTCTTAGAAAAGGAAGAGGCCCGTAAATTACATATTAATTAGCCCCTTCCCCCACTCTCCATCCTGAAGCATTCCCCGCAGCAGCCAGCAGCACTGCAGTGGGAGGGAAACCTGCAGCACTGTGGTGGGGGGGCACAAAATGGGGGGAAGCACAGGCAGTATGGGGAATTGGCACCACACAGAGTGATTAGAGTGTGCCCAGGCACACCTGGCACACTCCCTGAGCACGCATATGGTTCCCACCTCTAAACTCCACTGTTGGTATGGTGATTTTGGGGTGATGTGCAGTGCCATTTGACCTCCAAACATGGTGTATATTATGGCTTCCAAAGAGTTCAATTTTGGTCTTAACTGACCAAATTATATTCTCTCAGTATTTCACAGGCTTGTCTAAATGTTGTGCAACAAACTTTAAACGCACTTCAGCATGCTTTTTCTTCTACAATGCAGTCTTGCATGGTGAGCATGCATACAGACCATGGTGGTTGAGTGCATTACTTATTGTTTTCTTTGAAACAATTGTACCTGCTAATTCCAGATCTTTCTAAAGTTCTCCACAGTTGGTCCTTGGCTCTTGACAATTCTTATGACAATTCTTTTCATTTCTCTGTCAGAAATCTTGCCAAGAGCACCTGGTTGTGAACGGTTTAAGGTGAAATGATGTTCTTTCCACTTCCGGATTATGGCCCCAACAGTGCTCCCTGGAACATTCAGAAGTTTAGAAATTTTTTTTGCAATAATAAGAATGTGAAGGTTTTGAGAGAGTGCTTTGCTTTTACCCATTATGAGATGTTTCTTGTAGTACACCTTGGGAATGAGACACCTTTTTATAGGCCATAAGACTGAATCAGCTAATATTAATTTGCACTGACAAGAGGCAGGATTGCTTTCTAATTACTGATAGATTTCAGCTGGTGTCTTGGCTTTCCATTCCTTTTCTCACCTCCCTTTCTTCGTGTGTTCAATACTTTTTCCCTGTTTCATTCAATTTTATCACACGTAACTTAATTTCTGAACTTATTTGTTTTGGTTTCTTTGTATGTATGGATTGCATGGGTTATTACCAACATATGCTGAAAATTTCATGTCAATAGCACCTTTAGAAATATATTTACCTAGATTATTTAACCTACTTATTTTACCCGCTGTAAAATATATATATATATATAAAAAACACATTTCTTCCTTTCCCCCCGATTCTTCTTTTTTTTCCAGGCTTTGATAATGTGGGTATTTGCAAACTTATGCTGTTGGAAATGTAATAAAAAGATATATACAAAATATATTTATTGTACTTCCTATAGAGCATCACTTTTGACATTGAAACATCAAATTTACACAAATTAAAAAATGTTTGTAAATGAGAATCCTTAAATGTAAAATTAATTGAGTAGCAATTTCATTCACAGTACAATTATATTGTACCATTTACGTAAATGTGTCTGAATCTTTTTAAAGTCGTCTCAATTATTACAATAGGCACAATTAGCTCTGATACATAGAATTTTGCTGCAGGCTATTGCATTAGAAAGATCTATTTCACCTAATAATGCAAATTGCATTTTGTTTATGCAGTGATAAATGACATGCCTTGTTCCGTCATCTTCTTTTGTTTTTCAACCAACTAAAAGGATTCCCTTCTATATATTTTTAGAGAACAGTGCAGAAAAATGCAAAATATGTATGTTTGGCAAACAAAACTTGTCCAGTGGACAAAAGAAGAAGAAACCGCTGCCAGTACTGCAGATTTCAAAAATGCCTCAGTGTTGGCATGGTTAAAGAAGGTAAAATATTTTATTTGTTTTTTTTTTATAAGCTTATTAGCTAAAAAACTTGAAATGCTATTTATTTTAAGTACAGCCCATGTCTCCTACTATAAAACCTAAATTGCAGGGAGATCATAAAACATAGCTTGTGGTATAACATTTGATTCCCTTTTATACCTGTTCTTAATGTTTTGATGTGCACCACCTGCATTGTGGATCCTATTCTTGAAAAGTTTTCAATAAAAATATTGTAACAGAGATCATAAAATATAATTTTTGGTAGTTCCAATGATTTGTAAGACCCCTTTCACACTGAAAGCGACCATTAGCGGTCGTTTTAGGGTAATTTACCACTGTTAAGCGCCGCTTTTGCGCTGCTTTTTGCCCACTAGCGGGGCACTTTTAACCCTTTGAATTAATTCTAATACAGCACTCCCAATCCCCCACCCCCCAAAGATGCTGCTTGCAGGATTTTTTTCCCGTCCCACAAGCGCACTGTCCCGGTGTGAAAAGACACACTGGAATAAATGAGAGGTGGTTTTCAGGCACTTAGCAGAGGCTATTTACAGCGCTAAAGCATATGAAAACCGCCCCAGTGTGAAAAGGGTCTTAGCGTTGACCTCTAGGAAGTTATTTTATTCTGCATTCATTAAAAGCCATTAAAGTGATTGTAAACTAACACTTTGTAAAACAACCCATTCGGTTTAAAATAGAAATGAAATTCAAAACATTTGTGTATAGATATAAAAAATAAACATTAGAAATACATTTTTTCCCTATTTTATAAGTGATCACTTTCCCTTTGTTCTCAGCTGCATAAGAGCTGGGGGAGGAGAAGCAGCAGCACACTGAGCTTCCCAGTGAGTGGCTGTGCAGCGGGGACATGTCAGAACAAGTCTGATCATTGGTGGAGAGCATACCAAGTTCCCAGCATAGCTAGAGAACTGGCCACAATGTGCTCTCCTGCTTAGTGTGGTCATTTTTTGTTAGGAAACAGGATATTTTCTCATACAATTACATGGTGCAGCATACACATATCAGGAAAAATGTTACGGTAACAAATGTTTTAATTCCTTATTACTATATTATCCAGCCTAAGCTTTTACATTTGTCTTAATATTAGCTTCCAGGGGGGCAGCATTAGAGTCCAGCGTGGGCCCTATTAGGGCTGGTTCACATGAGATGTATTTTTATGTGCATTTTTAGCCACGCTACTATTGAACTCTATTAGAATGTTCATTTTGATGAAAACACATAAAAGTCCTGCATGCTGACATCTTTGATGCGCTTTCATCAAAACACACATTCTAATAGAGCTCAATGGTAGTTCGGCTAAAAACGCACCGCACACATGTGAATCGGTCCTTACTCTACTATTACTCTACTATTAGTTAACACTAAACAGAGTACTGCTGCTCCTTCACTGTTCATACACAGGTTGGTGTGTGTGTCCTAGACCAGGCTTTATTGCTAAACTGCAGTATACTCTGCAAGGGAGTTGGGTACCTGGCTGTGCTGCTTGGCAGGAAAACTGGATCCCAAGACTGGCTGAGTAGAATTACAAACCATTTTGGAGTTACAGGGATAAATACCTGGTAAAAATAAAATAGCTAAAAACATCTGTTTTTTTTCTAGTGGCTTTTACTTGATTGAATTTGATGTAACTACATAAGACTTTTCTCTAAAAAAAAAAGGCATTTCAGTACAATAACTTACAATAACTAAAATAAATTATACTGCATTACTGTTTAATATTGCTTATTCAGGCTCTTGAAATATGTATTGATCCCAGATAAAAAAAAGCCATTTCACACCTAGTGCACTGCGGTAACACAAGTTTTCAGTGTGGTACACTGCAACACAATCCGTGGTGTTGGCAGGAAGTATTGATCATTTTAAAAGACTCTTGGACAGGCATCTTAGCAAAAACAATATACAGGGATATGGGAAATTATTTTTCCACACACACATGCCTACACAGGTTTAACTGGATGGACTGTTGTCTTTATTCAACCTTACCAACTATATAACTATGGAACATGATGGGTAAGTGCATACATACAACAACTGTAAGTTTTTTTCTTTTGGGGCCTATTCAAGATAAATAGGTTGTCTTAACGCAGCATCTACTTACCACAGGTTACTATGATGTGAATGGGCCCCAATAAAATATATGAAAAACAAAAATGTTTAATGATCATGGATTTAAAGTGTATAGCCAGATTGTTGCTTTTTTTTTTTTTTTTGCCAGCTGTGCCCCGCTGGGGAGATCTCCCTTCACTTCCTGTCTTTGAGATATAACGGGAAATGAGAGGAAAGTAGACTTGTACAATTTGTTTTGTTCCACATTCGTTTTTTTTGAAAATCTGAAATTTGAAAATTCGAAAGAATAAAAATCCGAAAATAAGGACGGAAATCCAAAAATTTGAAAATGATTTACACAAAAAAAATTTGGATACTTTCCATTATAATTTTAATAAGATAATTTGAAAGGAAATTCCAATACCTACCTATAATTTAATAGTTTATAACCATTATTATAGTTTTTAAAATTATTATTATTATTATTTATTATTATTAACAATAATAATAAAAAATATAATAATAGTTATACTATTAAATTATAGGTAGGTATTGGACTTTCCTTTCAAATATGGCTGTTAATGAATGTAATCAATTATTAACCATTATTATAGTTTCTTTATTATTATTATTATTTATTAATAATAAATAATAATAATAATAAAAACTATAATAATATTTATAAACTATTAAATTAGTTAGGTATTGCAATTTCCTTTCAAATTTGTCTGCCTGTTAGTGAACAAATTTCTCTGAATTCCAGAATTACGGATAATAACAAATACTGCATCTATACGAATGGAACAAACCAAATTTGAATATTTCCGAATTACCAATAATAATGAATACCGTATCTATACGAATGAAACAAACCAAATTGGAATGTTTCCGAATTCCTGAATCACCAATAATAATGAATACTGCATCTATACGAATAGAACAAACCAAATTCGATTGTTTGCAATTTTACAAATTTATTCAAAGTAACAAATTCCGATCATAACGAAAAATCCAAAAACGGAATAAATGAAAAAGACAAAAATGGAAACAACGGAAAAAAAATGAAAAAACTAATTTTTCGGCTGTTCAGGTGTCTAGAGGAAAGTCAGGGGAACCCTCATGTTAGACAGTTGTTACCAGAACAGAATTGGGATATTTCCGTTCACGTTTTGCTCATATAACAATTCTAACACAAAAAGCTCAGTGCTCAAACTTTATGAACTGACTCATGCAGAGAAAATGCCCATGGGACTTTAGAAGAGACGTCATAAAGAAGACACCTCAGTATAAAAAAATCTTACAATTTTTATTCATAACATATGAATAATAAAAAACACACATGTTGATATACAAATCCATAAAATGTAGCAATAATACATTAATCACCCATGCAAGTAAAAATGTGCTGTTTAGCCATATTCTAGATAGAGCAGAGATGATGAAGAAACATAATACATCCAAACGTGTTTCGTGAAGCGGCATTCACTTCTTCAGAAGATATTTTATTTTGACTGATCCGAAATCATTTTATGGATTTGGACATCAGCATGTATGTTTTTTAATATTTATATGTTATGAAAAAAAATTGGACATTTTTTTTATACTGAAGTGTTTTTTTTTTTGTTTTTTTTTTATGGTGTATCTCTTCTAAAGTCCCAATGGGCAGTTTCTCTGTATGAGTAAGTTCATAAAATTTGCTTTTACATACATTTTAGGAGAATTTAATTCGGCACTGCACTCTCTTCTTACTTCAGAAGAACTTTTGCAATCACATACATGACACACTAAGGTTGATTGACTGAAGGATTTGAGAATCGTCACCCAATAAATTGTAGCTGTGTTCACTTTCAGCACCAAATCATGTGTAGATGAAATAAAAAAAAATTGCTTTTTACAAGATTGGATAATTGAAGTGAACGTTGAATTGATTCATTGAGTGAACATTAGTAAATCAGCCTCACTGTATCCAAAACTATAGTTTATGTACTATATATAAAGGGAATAGTGTTGCTACCAAAATGTGCTTGCCTTAGTTATGTCCATTATAGAAAATATATTTGAACATGGTATATCTTATTCATTTAATTAGTTGTAAGAACAGACAGTCTGAAAGGAAGAAGAGGAAGACTTCCATCTAAACCAAAAAGCCCTTCTCATCAAGAATCATCTCAAAGGAGTTTGCCATCTCCTTCAAACAGTATGTTGGATGCTTTGATTCAGGCAGTAGAAGACTCTTCACCCAGGGATCTTGACTACTCTACAGTATGTTTAATTGTTTTGTTTTCCTTCATAGCCCTAACAGTTGTTTTGCAGATCATTTAGATAATTTGCATCAGTTGCTACCACTAAAGGACCTTATAGGATAATGTCCCTAAAAGAGCTGAGTGGACTATAATTCTAGTGTCACGTTAACTCCAGGCAGTTAAATTGTAGCAGAAGCTGGGGCTGGAGTACAGAGATATTATATTCATCAATAGCCATTTGAAACAGGAGCAGTTAGCCCTGGTTCTCAAATGCGATTTGGGTGTGTTTTCAAACGCACATGACAGGCTAGATATTATGTGTTCCTATTGAGGTGGTTCACACAAATGCGATTCACATGCATTGCCTTTTCAGTGTGATTATGAAAAGGGTCCTGTGTGAGTTTAGAACGGTGCATTCTAGACTCGCAAGTGATAGAGTATAGTGGCATGTGGAGATAAGTGTTCACATAGGATTGCGGTTGAGAGGCATTTTTACAGTGTAGTGAATGGAAGGTGTTTTTGCATTGAAGTCAATGGGAGGGGTTTTGCATTGCAGTCAATGGGAGGTAGTGGTGGAGAGAAATAGAGAGACGGCAAAATTGCACTTGTACTGAGAAAGCACAGAAACCGGAATGGCAATCAAAAAGAAATGCATACCTAAATTGCATTGCGATTTCAGCATGCATATGTGTGGACCCAGCCTTCAAGCCATTGTAAACCTTCCCACTTGCATTTTGAGTTTTTCATTGATCATGTAGTTTTATGGTGTCATTTTTTGGCTTGTACGCAGAGTCTGTAGTACAGTAAATCATCAAATTCCTGTGCTAGTCATTTCAGTTTGAAACATGAGACATGGCACTGGACAAGTTAATGCATGACTTCTGTCAGTAGACAGAAAGAATTTTCACTTTTCCTGTGAAGAAACATATATATCCCACAATCCATGGATCTCTTATTCTAGTGCAGGTGCAGGTGAAAGAAAATAATGAAGCTTAACATGCTGTAAGATACGTGTTTGTTTCTTAAAATTAGCATGAATTTGTGATGCAACACAGAGAAAAGACTAGGCATGCATGTGCCCCAAAAAAAGAAGTTGCTTGTCCCGCTGATGAACAGGGACAAGGTAAGTGGATTGATCAGCCATGACCAGGGCTTTTTTTTTCTCAGAGAATAGGTGCAGGACCTCAACCAAGACCCCCCACACACACCCTCCAAACCGCATCAAATTGTGGGTGTGGCCGAATTTCACAGTGGGAGGGTCATAAAGGGTCATTAAATACCAGGAGTGCATTAAGTACAGAGTGTTGAGTTCAGGGGGTTACACAGAATTCAGCCCTCTTCCACAGCTGCTTACCTTTGCATCTCCCATCCACATCTCACTTTCACCCTTGTTCGGCTCTGATATCAACACGTAACCCTCCACTGCTCCATCTTCTCCCCTCTCTCTTAAAAGCTCCACCATCTTGCACATGTTTTGCATTTGTTGTCGTATTAAGCTGAAGCACTCAGCCGCTCTAGTACCTTCTCACACATTGTAGGTGGCCCCACCAATGTCACTTGCATGGAGATCCAGCATATAGATACAGATCAGTCCACCACGCGATGCCCCCCTCCCGCCCTTGACCACACTGCACCCCTGGCACCTGCATCTCCTTTGTCCCTTTCCTTCACTCAGGAGATCAGATCTGTGGGAGATGTTGGAAGACAAGTAGTGGTGAGCGGGGAACAGAGAGCTTGAGCCAAAGAGGGTGGAACTGAGTTCCACCAAGTTCTAGCTGAAAACAGCCCTGGCCATACTACAAACTGCAGCCACAAAGTGTGAGCCCATTATAACTACACTAATACCTAGTAAAAACTGTAAAAAAAACATTTGAAAGTGTACAATGTCTTTACATAAAATAACAAGAACTGTTTTATCAATAATAAACATAAGGCAAGAAGGTGCAGTGAACAAAGGAGCAGCCAGGAAAAAGGATTTGTAAATTCTTTATCTTCTATCTACCTCATCCTAGTTTAAAGGTTGCACAGACAGAGGGAGCCTGCTGGCATGAGGAGTAAGGTAAGTATTACACCTTATTCCTCATCCTCTAGATTCAACAAGCAGTGGGGGCCCACTGCAAGGGTAGATTTTTTTGTAATTCCCAGCAAAATTTGGAGGTGGGAACGTCATGGTGTGGGGCTGTTTTTCAGCATATGGTACTAGCAAACTTAATTTCATCGAAGGAAGGATGAATGAAAAAATGTACCAAGACATGCTTGATAAAAATCTGCTGCCATCTACCAGGATGATGAAGATGAAACGAGGGGGGCATTTCAGCAAGACAATTATACCAAACACAAAGCCAAGGAACCTCTCAATTGGTTTCAAAGAAAAAAAATAAAACTGCTAGAATAGCCTAGCCAATCATTTGACTTGAATCCAAAAGAAAATCTATGCAAAGAACTAAAGATCAGAGTTCACAAAAGAGGCCCACAGAACCTTCAAGATTTGAAGACTGTGTGGAAGAATGGGTCACACATGACTAGTTTCTCCATACAGGAGGTGTCTTGAAACTGTTGTTACCAACAAAGGATTTTGTACAAAGTATTACATACATTTCAGTTAGCATGTTCAATACTTTTTTCTTGTGTCATTTCATTTTATTACACATAACTTAATTTCTGATCTTTTTTTTTTGTTTCTTTGTATGTATGGATTGCATGGGTTTTTACCGACGTGCGGTGAAATTTTCATGTCAATAGCACCTTTAGAAATATATTTTCCAAGAAAAATTGTGACGTGTTCAATACTTATTTTACCCGCTGTATAAATAGAAATATGTACAAAATCTCTACATCTCCTTAAAGCTCAGGACTGGTGTAAGTCAGGGTATATTGTGGGCATGGTCTAAAATGGTTTGTGAAGAGACAAAAAAATAAGCATTTTAAGTTTTTTGTTTAAAAAAATGACATGAATAAAATGAATTAGAAAAGGCATATAGCTAGTGTTGAGCGAACCCGGACTGTAACGTTCGGGTCCGTACCGAACTTTCGGGTGTCCGTGGCACAGACCCGGACCCGGACATTTCAAAAATCGTTCCGGTTCGGTCCGGGGTTCTGCTATTTTACTCCACGTGTTGAGAAGCTGCAGGGCAGCCAATCAACAAGCGTTTCACTGGTTTGCGGCTTTCAAGCCATGCCTGGGCTTGCAATGTCAGGCCCAAGCGAGTTGTGATCGATATACGGAAAAGATTAAGTAAAATAAGTACAGTAAAAAAATTTGTTTTTTGAATTTTACGAATAAAAAAACAGAGAAGTGTTTGGTAAAATCTGGTACGGGTGTTATATGGGACTGAATGTGGTCAGGACTCGAAATTCCTCTACATCTCTAAAACATGTATAAAGATAAATATGTCGCCCATTTTATTCATAACTTGTGCAGTGTTAAA
>BLSH010151895.1:809894-827840 GCA_018402905.1 Glandirana rugosa | reverse complement strand
GGCCTAGTCAACCTCTAGGCTCCTACTCCACATCCACCCCCCTTCCCGTTTTTTTACTTGATTTTAATTTATTTTCCCTATCCCCATTTATTTGTAGGGCACTTGCCCTAGTTTGAAGATGATTTTAGAACAGTTATATGGCTTCTACCGTTAATTAATACTTTTCAGACACAGTTTGAAGATGATCCACATTCACCTCCATTTTTGCTTTTTTTATGTTTTTATTTTTTTAAAAATATTTAAAGTTATTTCCCTGTCCCCATTTTTTTGTAGGGCACTTGCCCTACCCTTACCCCCATTTTACTTCCTTTTGCAGCCCTCTAGGGCTTTCCAGGACTTTGTTACAGCCATTTTTGTGCCTAAAAGTTCGGGTCCCCATTGATTTCAATGGGGTTCGTTGTCCGTGCGATCGTTCGGGTTCCGTCCGGACCCGGACCCGGACTTTGTCCCGAAGTTTGGACGGACCAGCAGAACCCGAACTTCCAGAGGTTCACTCAACTCTACATATAGCATTCCATAATGTACATTTGCTGTTCATTTTAAAATTAGAAATAGCAGCATTATTTGCAAAATGAAGGTTACGATTTACACATCAGTTCCCTGCAGCTAGAAGTTTTTATGTACTGATAGAGGATTCACTGCTAAATGCATTATGAACAGGGATGCTGTACCCCCAAGGCCTGGTTCGCACCAGTGCAATTTCAAATGCAACTTTAGTCACACAGAAAAGGGAAGTCAAATTGTTTTCAATGGTGTCAATTCCCATCAATGCAACTCAGCATGGAGTGATTTTAGAAAAGGTTCCTGTACTACTTTGGTGAGATTCCAGTGCGATTTTGGCTTCCTAGAATATACAAAACTTATCAAAGTTGCAATCAAGTAGCGCTGCATAATAACAGTGAAAGTTGGATCAAAATTGTATTGCAGCAGTGTGAACCTAGCTTAACTCATACTGTGAAAATTGATGTTAAAGCTGGTTTAGTGAAAAAAACAAATCAAATACAGCAGTGATAGTACTTACGATGAGTGTCCTGTGTGCTGGTGGCTCCAGTGTTAGGCTAAAATCTTCAGTCCTCTGCCCCCAGGAGGATGGAGGATGGCTGGTTAAATGAAATGTCTGCCTCCTCCATTCATAGCGTGTTTTTCACTGTGGGAACCAATAGTACGGCTTTTATGAATACCACACGGGACTACAGCAAAGGCATGAATAGTCAGCACTTTTGCTGAGTGCCTGCCACAGGTGCAGCCTCTCATATTAACCACCGCAGCACCAGGAGATCACAGTTACAAGGGTTTCAGGGGGCAGGAGATGTCAGTCTAACTGCAGCCACCCAGTGGCATTAGCTTTAACTTATTCGAAGTAAATGTCACAGACAATCACTAATAATATATACCTATTCTGACTCCAACTGTTGTAATAGTGACTTATCCCTTGCTTAGACCTCTATTCCTGGCCTTTATAAGCGGATACAGTCACCGCGAACAGTCTTTATCTGATAGCTGAACTCACCAAATACCTTTTTCATATCAGCATCGATCTTCATTGAAGCAGCAGGTAAAACAGACAACAAGATGTGGCAGATGAATGAAAAGATGGTATTTGCAGGTCAAAACGTGGTAATGTGTTCCCGAATGTGAGCATATTGGATGTGTCCTTGAGACAAGTGGCCATCTCAATTCCCACAAGACAGTGTAAGAAGGAACAGGAAATACATCACAAGATAGGTGGGAGCACAGAGGAAATATAGGAAAAGATGATATAATAACCAACTATACAGAAGTCAATAACAATGGCTTAGTAGAATTTACTACAGTAGCTCACAAAAGTGAGTACACCCCTCACAGTTTTGTAAATATTTTATTATATCTTTTCATGTGACAACACTGAAGAAATTACACTTTGCTACAATGTAAAGTAGTGAGTGTACAGCTTGTATAACAGTGTAAATGTGCTTTCCCCTCAAAATAACTCAACACAGAGCCATTAATGTCTAAACCGCTGGCAACAAAAGTGAGTACACACACACCTAAGTGAAAATGTCCAAATTGGGCCCAAAGTGTCAATATTTTGTGTGGCCACCATTATTTTCCAGCACTGCCTTAACCAGAGTTCACCAGAGCTTCACAGGTCCTCTTCCATGCCTCCATGACGACATCACTGAGCTGGTGGATGTTAGAGACCTTGCACTCCTCCACCTTCCATTTGAGGATGTCCCACAGATGCTCAATAGGGTTTACGTCTGGAGACATACTTGGCCAGTCCATCACCTTTACCCTCAGATTCTTTAGCAAGGCAGTGGTCACCTTGGAGGTGTGTTTGGGATCATTATCATGTTGGAATACTGCCCTGAGGCTCAGTCTCCGAAAGGAGGGGATCATGCTTTGCTTCAGTATGTCACAGTACTTGTTGGCATTCATGGTTCCCTCAATGAACTGTAGCTCCCCAGTGCCCCAGACCATGACACTCCCACCACCATGCTTGACTGTAGGCAAGACACACTTGTCTTTGTACTCCTCACCTGGTTGCCGCCACACGCTCTTGACACCATCTGAACCAAATAAGTTTATCTTGGTCTCATCAGACCACAAGACGTGTTCCAGTAATCAATGTCCTTAGTCTGTTTGTCTTCAGTAAACTGTTTGCAGGCTTTCTTGTGCATCATCTTTAGAAGAGGCTTTCTTCTGGGACGATAGCCATGCAGTCCAATTTGATGCAGTGTGCGGCGTATGGTCTGAGCACTGACAGGCTGACCCCTTCAAGCTCTGCAGCAATGCTGGCAGCACTCATACGGCTATTTCCCAAAGACAACCTCTGGATATGATGCTGAGCACGTGCACTCAACTTCTTTGACCATAGCGAGGCTGGTTCTGAGTGGAACCTGTCCTGTTAAACCACTGTATGGTCTTGGCCACCGTGCTGCAGCTCAGTTCAGGGTCTTGGCAATCTTCTTATAGCCTAGGTCATCTTTATGTAGAGCAACAATTCTTTCTTTCAGATCCTCGGATAGTTCTTTGCCATGAGGTGCCATGTTGAACTTCCAGTGACCAGTATGAGAGAGTGAGAGCGATAACCCCAAATTTAACACACCTGCTCCCCATTCACACCTAAGACCTTGTAACACTAAAGAGTCACATGACACCAGGGATGGAAAATAGCTAATTGCGCCCAATTTGGACATTTTCACTTTGGGGTGTACTCACTTTTGTTGCCAGCAGTTTAGACATTAAACTCTGTGTGTTCAGGGTGTGTGGGGGACAGAAAATTTACACTGTTATACAAGCTGTAGACTCACTACTTTACATTGTAGCAGAGTGTCATTTCTTCAGTGTTTGTCACATGAAAAGATATAATAAAACATTTACAAAAATGTGAGGGGTGTACTCACTTTTGTGAGATACTGTATATAAATTCTCACAACAGCACAATATCACTAAGAACATGTTTGTAGGTAATCGATCACTTCCTGGAAGGATAAAAGCATCACACCTTAGAACCTAGATTCCAAAAAGTTGTATTCATAAAAATAATATGTTATGGGAGCCAAATGATCCCCTCTTTTTCAGGGCTGTTTTTTGGATGGTTTATTATTATTTTTTTTTAGTCCTGAAGACAGTGAATGTGCTTGGAGGCTGAAACACGCTGGTTTGTTGTATGAACTTTTTGAACTATATATTCCAAGTGTTATGATTTTTAGTCATCATCTCTTTTTTAATGCTGTCTTTGTTTCTGGGGAGATTTAGCTTCTGTGAAGTGATGAGAAATGTAAAACTGTTACAAAAACTGGAAGTGAGGGAAAATGTTCCAGTGGGGACATCTGTTCCCATCACAGATGTCTAAAAGAGGATTTCCCCGCTTCAGAGAGATTTCCACTAACTACCTGTTTTGTCTCTGGTACAGGAAGCAAAAATAAATCTCCCCAATGGGACACTGAACAGTTTTGTTTACCATACTCTGCTTTATTCAAAACTGTAAAAAAAAAAAATTACTTTACTCTGTGGTACTTCCTAGAGTCATTACAGCAACATATCTATCCATATAATAATTATTCATTTTTGTAACTGTTCTGCAGTTTTGTAAATGTGCTTTCTGTATTAAGGTCCAATTTACAGTATGTCTTTGCATCAAGGTAGTGTACCGCAATGTATGATACCAACATTGCATTACTGTTGATTTTTAATGGCACTCCAACTCACTAAGGCAATACCACAATGCATGACCATGCATCATAGTGTGTTGCAGTGCATTGTGTTACAAATTTTGTGATACATCTAGTTTTCGGGACATTTTCCTGCTTACATGATAAAAATGAATAGAAAATATTCCTAAAAATAAAATAAAAGTTATTCAGAATTATTTCCACAAATATATTTTTTAATTTCTTTGTTCAAATCCACAGTACTCTGCTAATACTGACCAGGCGGCTGCCAGCACAGATATAGAATGTATTCAACAGTTCTACAATCTTCTTACTATCTCCATTGAAGTCTCTAAAAAATGGGCAGAAAAAATTCCCGGGTTTGGTGATCTTTCATCGGATGATCAGACGTTACTGATAGAAATGGCATTTCTGGAACTTTTTCTATTAAGGCTTTCAATCAGGTAATCCTGCTTTATGTTTTTATTTTTCACATTCTATAGAATTGGTTCTAACAGGAACAGATCCTAATTTGCTGAAAGGCCACATGACAGACTGAACCCCGTTTCATTCGTTTATCTCCTTTTTTAAAAAATCTGTAAGTATAAAAACTGATTTTCATTTTTAATTCAATACATTTTTATTAATTATTTTAATTTAAAGGTGACAATATGTATCTGCATGTGGCATCAGCATTCAAATGTATTTCATTATTGGTATATTTTGGTACATGAGTTTAAATCAAGTAAACATTTCCCAGAAACTTAAGCCCTGTACAAACTATGCAAATTTCGTACGGAAATTTTCGTACGATGACCGATCGTCCGAAATTCTTACCGTTAGTATGCTCCTTTCGACAGCCAATTTTGATTTTTCGGACGACAAAAGCTGGATGTGCAGACTAGAATTTTTTTTTTCGTACGTCAAGGCAACATCTGATTTTCGTATCAGTACGGTTTTGTACAAAAAAAATTGTGCAATCAAGACTACGCATGCTCAGAAACTAAAAAAAAACATACAAAGCTATTCAACACATTACATCACTTCTGACATTGAATTTGGTTGTACGAAAATTTTCGTATGGTTAGTAACTTCTTCACTTTCCACATGAGACTAGCATCCAACAAAAAACTAACATTCTGTCGTCCGAAAATCTAAGCGCTTGTACGAGGATTTAGAGTGTTGGAACATGATTAGTATTAGGGATGCACTGATACCACTTCCTTAACACCGAGTACCGGTACCGATACTTTTTCAAGTACTCACCAATACTAATTACCGATACCTATCGCCGAGGAAGAGTAGGTACAGGGGTGGTTTGGGAAGTAGGGGTTGTTAGGTAGTTGGGTGAGGGGAGGGGGGAGTAGAGGGGTAAGTGAGGGCAGGGTAGTTGAGGGTGGGGTGAAATAGGGATTGTGGGGTGGGAGAGTTGGGATGGGAAAGGCTGTGATCGGTCGGGGGGGGGAAGAGGATGCGTATAGGAGAGTTATTGGGATACATGGGGGCAGAGGTGACAGCTGGCGGATGGAAAGGTGATGCAACATAGGGAGGGCAGAGTACAGGGGGTTAGGAGGGCACAGTACAGGGAGTTAGGAGGGCACAGTACAGGGGGCTAGGAGGGCACAGTACATGGGGTTAGAAGGGCACAGTACAGGGGATTAGGAGGGCAGGGTTTAGGCACAGTACATGCAGAGTGCAGGGTTCAGGTGCATTACATACAGAGTGCAGGGGACAGAATATACAGAGTGCATGGTTCAGGCACATTACATACAGAGTGCAGGGTTCAGGCGCATTACATATAGAGTGCAGGGCACAGAACATACAGAGTGCACAGTTCAGGCACAGAACATACAGAGTGCACAGTTTAGGCACAGAACATAGAGAGTGCATGGTTCAGGCAGAGAACATGCAGAGTACATGATACAGGCACAGAACATGCAGAGCGCATACTACAGGCACAGAACATGCAGACGCATGGTACAGGCACAGGTCATGCAGAGTGCAGGGTTCAGGCACAGAACATGCAGAGTGCAGGGTTCAGGCACAGTACATGCAGAGTACAGGGTTCAGTTCTCCTCCACCAATCCTTTCCACTGCATTCTCATCCACATGATCCCCCACCCACCCCTCCTCAGCTCTGACTCGTGTTCACGCCTCCTGTACTGCTTTCATCTTCTCACTCCTTACCTTAAAAACTACATCCAGCACTTGTCTTACCGTTGTACTAATGTAAAGTGGTCGGCCAGCTCTAGCACAGACATTCCCCATGGCAAGCGCTGCCTCTCTGCAGCCAGATCATCCGGGGGTGTCAGCATCCAGGCATCAGTGTCAGAGAAAGTGCAGCCTACCTCCCACCCCTGACAGTACTACCAGGAGTGTCAGCATCTCCCTTGTCACCGCACTGCACTCAGGGAGACAAACTGTCAAAGAGCCCCAATCCTAGTACAGATTTCACTGACAGGCTGGGACTGATGTTGTGTCAGGTTGAGGTCACTTCCAGTATCGGTTTAGGTGTCAGAGCCTTTTTGCGAGTACCAACACTCGTAAAAATGCCCAGTATCGGTATCGGTGCAACCCTAATTCGTATGGTGAATAATATGGAGTGAAATTCACTGGTGTGAAGAACATCTCTAGGAAAGGTAGGAAGGACTGCAAGTGTGCTAAATGAATGAGGTAATTGTGAATATATATATTAGAATCTTGTACATATACTATATTGTCAAAAGTATTGTGACACCTGCCTTTACATGCACATGAACTTTAATGGCATCTTAGTCCGTAGGATTCAATAATGATTTGGCGCACCCTTTGCAGCTATAACAGCTTCAACTCTTTTGGGAAGGCTGTCCACAAGGTTTAGGAGTGTGTCTATGGAAAATGTTTTACCATTCATCTAGAAGTGCATTTGTGAGGTCAGGCACTGATGTTGGATGAGAAGGCTTGGCTCGCAGTCTCCGCTCTAATTCATCCCAAAGATGTTCTATTGGGTTGAGGTAAGGACTCTGTGCAGGCCAAGCAAGTTCCTCCACCCCAAACTCGCTCATCCATGTCTTTATGGACCTTGCTTTGTATACTGGTCCAAATCATTTGGTGGATGGGGTATTATGGTGTGGGGTTATTTTTCAGGGGTTGGGCTTGATCCCTTAGTTCCAGTGAAGGGAACTCTTAAGGCGTCGGTATACCAAGACATTTGGGACAATTTCATGCTCCCAGCTTTGTAGAAACAGTTTGAGGATGGTCCCTTCCTGTTCTAACATGACTACCCACCAGTGCACAAAGCAAGGTTCATAAAGACATGGATGAGCGAGTTGCATAGTTACATAGTTAGTCAGGTTGAAAAAAGACACAAGTCCATCTAGTCCAACTAGTAAAAAAAAGAAAAACTATATATAACCATACAATCCCATATACACAATCCTTCACCCACAGTTGATCCAGAGGAAGGCAAAAATCCCAGGAAAGCATGATCCAATTTGCTATAGTGGGGGAAAAATTTCCTTCCTGATCCCCTGAGAGCCAATCGGATTTTCCCTGGATTAACTTTACCTATAAATGTCAGTACCCAGTTATATTATGTACATTAAGCATGATGACATGATTTATTCTGGGTAGTAAGGTCACATATTAATTTAAGGTGTTTGGTCAACTATTTGAAACTCTATTGGGTAGCAGGCAGGTATGAGTTTGCTGAAATATTTGATGTTGCCCCACATTTCTAGCAAATGTTTCATAATTTGATTATATATGTGTCTGCATAAGGGTGGGGGGTCCAGAGAAGATTATCAATGGTGATGAGAGAGGCGTGGAAAGATTCAAAGAATATGTTTTGTGAGGTTCTAAAGCCATTCCACACAAATTTAAGAAATGCATGTTGAAGCCGACATGAGATATGCATGGGAATATGTAACAAGAAGTAGTACAAAGCAAGAAAGGAAATATATCTATGTAAAAATATAAATATATATATTAACAAAGGAAAATGAGCCATTTATCAATTAATGAAAGCAGAGTTTGCTGTGTGGGATCTTGTGTAAGAGGATTACTGGTGACAGAGCCAGGAGATGTGTGGTATTGAGCAGAAAGCAGGGACTGATGAGGGATGGAATGTGTGGCCAGCACAAGCTGGGCTGCAGATAGAAAGGAGAAGTCATAAACGAATGCAATGTGCAGGGTGAAGTGTATGACAGAGTGTGATGAGTGTCACTGTGTATGGCAACAGAAGGTAACTGAAATGCAGACAGAGAAGGATCACAGTGGTTGAAAGTACAACCAGCCTGCCCATAGATGGATCGAATCTCGGCTGGTTCCTGCTGAAGCAGCCAAGATTAAATCCATTTGTGGCTGGCTTTAGGCTAAGAAAGGGAATTGTACTTGAAATGCCTTTTCATACAGCAAACTGCATGAGTTGTGCTACCTGAAAACAGAATAGGCCAAAAAGGTCTTGAGATACTATTGCTAGCCTGAATAAAAAATGAAAGAAGAAAAGATGGGGCTTTGAATGAGAACTGTCTATGCATATCTATGAATGGGGACTGTGTGTAAAAAAAAACGTGTAGAGCAATATATGAATTCTATACCATGATTGCATAGCATAAATCATAACCACTTTGGCTGTATATAAAAGTTATGCACATTTATTATATAAAAATACTCAAAAATGAGACATCATAATAATGATATACTGTCTTGTTCCATAAAGTGCATGACAAAGCAATCAAACGTATATGGTAATAAATATGTGAAAAATATTTTGTAAACAAACACAAGTCACCACACATGTATATAGGCAATAGGAAATGTCATACTTAGTTCATACATTCCATATAATGCTCAGTTAGAAAATGTGGATATGTGACATGACAACCAGGTCTAAGCATCCGGAACCAAGGTCTAATGGTAGAGGGTCCTGGGTTAATAACCCAACGCGTTTCATGGCGTTACAGCCACTCATCAGGGGTTTAGTACTGAGAATGATATATAGGAGATAATAAATTAGTCCATGGGTGTCCATTCAAAAAATAATCAGTATATATTCAAAGACAACACACTCTATGTGACTTACACAGCCAGACCCGGATGGAAAGCCAAATGGACCCGAACAGTATCTCCAACCGGGGCTGAGGCGGGAAATCCCTCCAAGGGCCAACAGGAGGCACTTCCGGGACAGGCCGGGCCACCACAACACAACCTCCATGCGTAATTTGTGTGTGTGTGGCCTGTGAAAAAGAAAAATTGTGTGTGAGTGATGAAGGGCTATGTGAAAATGTGCAAGTGTGTTTGATGGACGATGTGTATGATGAATGAATCCTCTGCTAATGAGGGAATAATGTGTGTGTGAGATAACAAAAAATATATACATATATATATATATATATAAATAAAATATATATATATGAGTTGGAATGAATGAAGTATGGGAAGGGAAAATGAATGAACGTGAAAAACTATGTGCCCGGTGCATGAAAAAAAGTAGTGGGTGAAAACAAGCCAAACGTGATATGCAGTGTGATGTGTAAGATTACCTCCGGTGAACCAATGCAAATGGGATGTGATCCTATCCTGGTGATGGAAGCATGTGCCGTGGCGGCACCGGCCGTGCCAGGCCCACTTGTGTACCCCAAGGTCCATGGAGGAGGGCAGGTCCCGCCAACGTTATGCCGACACACCTTAGCAGTTAGGGAGCGTGCACACCTCCCACGGCATGTAGGTCCTCCATGGATGGCCGCCATTTGGCTTTCCATCCGGGTCTGGCTGTGTAAGTCACATAGAGTGTGTTGTCTTTGAATATATACTGATTATTTTGTGAATGGACACCCATGGACTAATTTATTATCTCCTACATATCATTCTCAGTACTAAACCCCTGATGAGTGGCTGTAACGATATGAAACGCGTTGGGTTATTAACCCAGGACCCTCTACCATTAGACCTTGGTTCCAGATGCTTAGACCTGGTTGTCATGTCATATATACACATTTTCTAACTGAGCTGTATATGGAATGTATGAACTAAGTATGGAATTTCCTATTGCCTATATACATGTGTGGTGACTTGTGTTTGTTTACAAAATATTTTTCATATATTTATTACCATATACGTTTGATTGCTTTGTCATGCACTTTATGGAACAAGACAGTATATCATTATTATGATCTCATTTTTGAGTATTTTTATATAATAAATGTGCATAACTTTTATATACAGTCAAAGTGGTTATGATTTATGCTATGCAATCATGGTATAGAATTCATATATTGCTCTACACGTTTTTTTTACACACTGTCCCCATGCATAGATATGCATAGACAGTTCTCATTCAAAGCCCCATCTTTTCTTCTTTCATTTTTTATTCAAGTTGTCAGGGGTGGAGACCTGCCTAGCTGGGCATGCCAGGCCACATGTCTTTTATTCATACTATTGCTAGCCACTTCAGCCCCGGAAGGATTTCCCACTTTAGGACCAGAGCACTTTTTGCGATTCGGCACTGCGTCGTTTTAACTGACAATTGCACGGTCGTGCGACCTTATACCCAAACAAAATTTGCGTCCTTTTTTTCCCACAAATAGAGCTTTCTTTTGGTGGTATTTGATCACCTCTGCATCATTTCTGATCGCCGCTATAAACAAAAAAAGAGCGACAATTTTGCAAAAAAAACTGTTTTTCTTACTTATTGCTAAAATCCAAATCCAAAAAAAAATTATAAAAAAACATTTTTTTTCACCAGTTTTGGCCAATTTATATTCTTCCTCATATTTTTGGTAAAAAAAATCAAAATCTGCATTTATTGAATGGTTTGCGCAAATGTTGCCGCGTTTACGGATGATGAGAATTCATTTCTGCGGTTTTTATTTTATTTTTTTTTTTTAATAGTAATGGCGGTGATCTGCGATTTTTGCGGTACTGCGATATTGCAGCAGACATGTTGGACCATTTTGACCCTTTTTTTGGGACCATTGGCATTTATACAGCGATCAGTGCTATAAAAATGCACTGATTACTGTGTAAATGCCATTGGCAGTGAAGGGGTTAACCTGCAGGGGGAGATCTAGGGGTTAACTGTGTTCCCTGGGCATGTTCTAACTGTGGGGGGCTGGGCTACCTTGGGCATAAAATATCTAACTGATCCCAGTGACAGGGATCAGTAGATCTCCTATGTCCGCACTGACAGAGCACGGAACCGCCGTGTTTACATCGGCGGTTCCCCGCTCTTTGGCTCTGGCAGCACATCGCGGCTCGCCGGCAGACATCAGGTCCGCCCGAGCCGCGGGCACACTCCTCAGGAGTACGGCGGTGCACACGCGCCCCCTAGCGGCCACTCCGCGAATTGCCGCTTATTTACGGCGATTCGCGGGGCGTATCCACACTGCCGCCGTAAATATACGGTAGGCAGTGTAGGCAGTGTGGAAGGGGTTAAGGTTAGTGGATATATCCTTCTGGCTTTATAATATATAACAATAATATACCGTTTTACAATGCTTTGGACAGAAGATTTGCAGTACAGTAAAACCTTGGATTGCAAGCATAATTTGTTCCGGAAACATGCTTGTAATCCAAAGCATTTGTATATCAAAGCGAATTTCCCCATAAGAAATAATGGAATCTCAGATGATTCGTTCTACAACCATTTATTCATAAGTCCTTCAATTTATACTCCATATAAAAAGATTATAGCAATGTGATAGGTTGTGTAACCATAAAATGTCCATCCACAAATGGCAGCCACCACAACGGGATTAGAAGCAAAATCCAGCAGGAACTATAGAGTATAAAAGAGAAGTTAGGCACCTCTAAGTGTAGCAATATGGTTACATTTAATGAAGGTCCACGATTTAGCAACTCACATGGTTGATGATTAAAAGAGGCACATTTAAGTATGCATGCATCCAGGGTAAAGCTGTCCACATGGACCATCCTCCGAACCACCGCCTCTCACAGCTGTGAGTCTGCAGTCATGACCGGGAAGACTATCCTGCAGTAGAGCGATCTGAAAGCAAGGCTTGAAGCGCTTGTGGAGCACAGTGTGGAAGGGATCATGTCGATGGTGGTGCGGAGGATGTTCTATGTGGACAGCTTTATACCAGATGCCTGCATACTTAGATGTGCCTGTTTTAATTATCAACCATGTGAGTTGTTAAATTTTGTACCTTCATTAAATGTAACCATATTGCTACACTGAGACCCCTTTCACACCAAGGCGTTTTTCAGGCGCTTTTGCACAAAAATTGGCGCCTAAAAAGCACCCGAAAAATGCCCCTCCCAATACACCCCAGTGTGAAAGCCAGAGTGCTTTCACACTGGGGCGGTGTGCTTGCAGGACGGTAAAAAAAGTCCTGCAAGCCGCATCTTTACAGCGGTGTGGGAGCGGTGTATTCACCGCTCCTATACCGCCCCTGCCCATTAAAAACAATGGGGCAGCGCTCCTAAAGCGCCCGAACACCGCTTCGGGGGCGCTGCAAACCGGCACTTTTAACCCCTGTTTAACCCCTTGTGTGGGGGGTTAAAATCGCATCACCGCTATAACAAGTAAAATTAGCGGCGTTTTACCGCTAACGCTCGGGTGGCTCCGGTGTGAAAGGAGCCTTAGAGGTGCCTCTCTTCTCTTTTATACTCAGTTGTGACGTGACGCTACTCTTATATCAAGACATCGCTTGTATATCAAGTCAGCATTTATTAAAAAATTGTGCTTGTCTTCCAAAACGCTCTCAAACCAAGTTACTCTCAAACCAAGGTTTTACTATAATGAAAAAAATAATTATTTTTAATATTTTGCTTGTTTCACTCTGCTTGAAAAGATCACAAATGCTTAAAAAGATACTGAAGTACAGTATATTAAGACTGGATTCACACCTATTTCAACAGAAAGCACCAAAATATACAGTAACACATATGCTAAGATGTGTCCCAATGCACTTCATGAAGTACATTGATAAGTCATGGTGGACATAAACACATCATGATGTGCATCAATGCATGTTGATGTGTATTATGATTTGTGTTAACATTCAATTCAAAGTGCATTGCAATGCGCAGTGACAATTCATGACACACGCGTTATCACAAGTCAATGTAAGTTGACATGCATTTTTATGCCCTTCTATGATTTCAATGAAAAATACATCAGGGAGAAAAACACATAGGCTTGAATCAAGCCTAAAAATTGTGTTAATTACCCAAATGTAAAATTTAGATCCATTTTAATTTTGTAAATGTTTAGTAAGTTGTGTCTTGTTTATTAAAACTGGTCAAAAGTGAAGAACTTTCCCATAGCAACCAGTCAGGTTTCAGCTTTTGGATCCTATTCAGACATTGCCATTCTTATGTGTTGCATCAATGTGTGTTGTGTCACGCATTAATACGCATTGTGTTAAGCTCCATTCACACTAATGCATTTTTTGATGCATTTTGCAGAAATGCAGGGAATTTTATTAACATGGGTTCCTATGGAACATGTTCACATTAATGCATTTTTATGCCCCTGCGCTTTTGGAAAGGGTCAGGGACTTTCTTCCTGCAAAATGCAGCGTTTTGCATGTAACAGACTTCAATGAGCATGCAAGAAAAATGCAAGTGCTGCATTTTTGAAGCATTTTACCGCGTTTTTACTGGAATTTTGCCGCATTTTGCTTTTTTTTGGGGGGGGGGGTTTTGTTGCTAGGCAGATTTAAAATGTAAGATGCAAATCGCGGCAAAATCATGGTAAAACTGCATCAAAAAGAAGGCACAGCAAAAAGCACTGCAAATATGCTGAAAAGCAAAATGCATAGATGTGACTTGAGCTTTAAGGAAGCCCATTCACATTTAATAGGCTGCTAGAAGATAAGAATGAACAAAACCTGCAGCATTTTTTCTGAAGTGGCACACCACTACACATAGTAGTGCGTGACTGTGTGTCATGATGCACTTCAATGCATGTGTATAGGAACTGCATTGTCTTAGTGCGTTGGAGTGCCATACCTGTGTTAACATGCATTGTAGTAGTAACATGTGTTAATGCGCACACTAATGCAGAGCAAAAGTGTCACTCACCCCTTATTCTTTACAAACGTTGAACAAGAAATATAGTTGACACTTTGGACAAGTCCAACATTTATGTGAGCAGTTTACTTTAGTTTTTATTAACAGCCCTCTTAATGAACAAGATTATTTTAACAGTAGAAAGTATATATTTTATAAAAATTGATACATATTTTTTCCCATGCAGGTCTAATGTCACTGCAGATGAATTTGTGTTTTGTAATGGACTAGTGCTGCACAGACTTCAGTGCCTTCGTGGATTTGGTGAATGGCTGGATTCAATTAGAAACTTTTCATTACATTTACAGAGCCTTAACCTTGATGTCTCAACTATAGCCTGCCTGTCTGCAGTGTGTCTTGTTTCTGGTAAGCAAACAACAGCAAAAATATGTGATAAATGTATTTTATTCTTGTAATTATATCAGTAGGAGAGCCCCTTGATTGGACCCAAAACCTCTCTTTCTTTCTTTGTTTTTTTTCTTTTAAATTTTTGTTTAGTTGTCCTAATTTAAAATTCGTATAAATACAAGTACTAATTAGCTGTAAAGAGTTGTTTATGTTGCCACAAAGGTTGAGTGAAAATGGTCAATTAACCACTTCAGCCCCAGAAGGATTTCCCCCTTTAGGACCAGAGCCCTTTTTGCGATTCGGCACTGCGTCGCTTTAACTGAAAATTGCGCGGTCGTGCGACGTTGTACCCAAACAAAATTTGCATCCTTTTTTTCCCACAAATAGAGCTTTCTTTTGGTGGTATTTGATCACTGCTGCGCCATTTCTGATCGCCGCTATAAACAAAAGAAGAGCGACAATTTTGCAAAAAAAACCCAAATTTCTTACTTTTTGCTAAAATACAAATCCAAGAAAAAAATATAAAAAAACATTTTTTTTCATCGGTTTTGGCCGATTTTATATTCTTCCTCATATTTGTGATAAAAAAAATCGCAATCGGCATTTATTGATTGGTTTGCGCAAAAGTGGTCGCCTTTATGGATGATGAGAATTAATTTCTGGGGTTTTTATTTTTTTTTATTTTTTACTAGTAATGGCGGCGATCTGCGATTTTTAGCGGTACTGCGATATTTCAGCGGACATATCGGAACATTTTGACACTTTTTTGGGACCATTGGCATTTATACAGCGATCAGTGCTATAAAAATGCACTGATTACTGTGTAAATGCTATTGGCAGTGAAGGGGTTAACCTGCAGGGGGCGCTCTAAGGGTTAACTGTGTTCCCTGGGCGTGTTCTAACTGTGTGGGGACTGCCCTAGCTGGGGAAGGGAAGTGATCACACCCTCCATGTAGTGGAAGGCTGTGATCACAGCCCTTCCCCCCTCACAGAACGGAGGTCCGTGTTTACTTACACGGACCTCCGTTCTTTCACTCCGGGGGGGGGCATCGTGGGTGGCCGGCGGAGATCGAATCCGCCGCACCCGCTCCCTGGCCCTCCCCGGACACAGTGAGTGCGCGGGCGCGCCTCCGGCGGCGCACGTGCGCTCACTGGGCTCGATCTCGCAGCCGCCGTCATATGACGGCAATTTGCGCAATAGAGCCACCTTGTCGCCGTCAATTGCCGACCAGCGGTCGGCAAGCGGTTAACTTTGCCAAAATGTTGGTTATTTCAGTAATTAGTATTGGAGTCATTAGGGATGGGTACAATTATTAGGGCCGGATTAACATAGGGGCTATTGGAGCTGCAGCTCCAGGCCCCTTGATTAAGATAGGCCCAGCCCAATGGTGTGAGTGAGTCACTAATACTGCCCAGCCCTGCTTTGTATACAGTGTACACATGATTGATATGTAAATTGCGGCAGCATATTTCATTTGTTTTAACAAAAAATTGTTTGCATTTTCATTTTATTTATTTCCATAAAAAGGCCCCACCAAAATCCTCAGCACCAGACCCATGATGCTCTTAATCCGGCCCTGACAATTATGATGATTTCAGGTTGATTTTTAAGGCTTTCAAGAACTTTGATTGGTTCCTAAATGTCTTTTGTGTACATTTTAATTTTTTGGGGGGTGTAATTTGTTGTCAGGTGTTTTAGACAATAGCTGTTAGCTTGAATATCATTGAAGTAGGAACAAAATCGGATCCTTGTTCTAACCATCCGACTTGTGACATCCGACTTGGTGATTACAGCAGCAGTAAAAGGAATTTATCTCACACTGGGATTGTTTTGATTGGTGAAAGGACAAGTCACTATCTCAAAGGAGCAAAATCTTATCTTGTTCATTCAAGTCTGATGGAAATAGGACCAAAGTAGGACAGAAGTAGGACCGATGTTGCAGGGCAAAGTAAGATCAAAAGTCTGATCGTTTTTGTGTCGGATAGTGTGAACCCAGCCTGAAAATGTTAAATAGAAAGTATACCATTTAATTTTACCTTTTTCTTTCTTAAAACACACTAAAAATGAGAAACATTTCAAAAAAGACATTCAGTCTGCCTATTTTTTTAAATGCTATTTGGACAATTTTGTTTTTTCCCTTTGTCTAAAAAAGAGAAACATAACAAATTAGACACAAATAAAAAAAAAATGACCCAAAAAACATTTGTTGTACTTTTTAACTTTTAGGAGTATTTTTTATCATTATAGCATGCATGATCAATGCATTCCTTGCATTAAGGTAAAAAATGTTTAGGCATCAGCATCCCCCCTCACCCCCCCCCCCCTTTTACTTACCTGAGCCCTCATTCGATCCAATGCTGTGCACGTCTGCAGCTCTTCTCTCCCCTCACTTCTGGGTCTCGCTCGCTTTGCTGGGGCACCCAGAGCCATTGGCTTCCAGCGATGTCAGTCAAAGCCAGTGACGAGGGAGCTGGGGAGCGGGGTTGAGTCTGTGTCAATGGATGCAGCAGCGGGGCTTGGGAGCAAGCACACAAGAGTGTCCTCATGGGAAGCAACTTCCCATTGGGGCCATGGACAGAAAGCAGGGGTCAAGATCGCTGTCAGGGGACCCAAGAAGAGGAGGTTTACGGATCCTCTGTGCAATTTCATGGGTATTCATTGAGAACTACAAGCCGACAGCTGCAAAGGATGTCAAGATTTGTAGTTTTACATTCACAGAGTTTCTTTTTAACCAGTTAATAACCGCCCCATAGACAAAATAAGTCTGCAGGGAGGTTGCTTAACTCTGGGAGGACGTACATTGATGTACTACCAGAATCGCGCTTCCCGCGCGCCCCCTGGGGCACGCACACGGGAACATCCGTGACCGTCGGATCCAGGGGACCCGATGCATCACGGATCGCGGTAAACGGCCGCTGCGAGCAGCCTTCTACCACGTGACGGCGCGATAACATGTAAACAAGCCAGCGCTTCTGCCGGCTTTTCTCTCTCCTCTCCGCACCGATCGGTGCATTGCAAGGGGAGAGAGGGGGGAGAGAGGAGGTGCTGCTAAATGACAGTATGCACCCCCAATCCCCACCATCCATTCACCACCCACCCAGCCATCCTCACCCTATCAATGGTCACCTACCCATCCTCACCCAATCCATACTCACCCACCCATCCTCACCCAATCCATACTCACCTAGGCTGCCAGTGCCTACAAGGGCACACGCACGGGGTCCCCCGCGCGCCCTTCGCGCTAAGACCATCATGTAGTTACATGCAGGAGGGTCTCAATTCGTTGGAGGGACGTCTGAATAAAACAGATACCCCGCCAATAATTGACCAATTTTTCTTTGAGACACTTACATTTTGATGTTTAGAACTGTAGGAAACGTCGACAGCCGAACATCAAGAGTTACTTATGGGTACTTTAACGTGTCTCCTAGGCATTTGGAGGAGAAG